>JAMPIV010019969.1:0-42345 GCA_024509875.1 Oreohelix idahoensis | reverse complement strand
CAATAAATATATTCATAATTTATTTTTAATAATTTAAATTTTACCCCCCCCCCCCCCCCCCCCCCCCCCCCCCAATGACGAATAACAACAGCAAGATTGTTCATTTTTATCGTTTTGCAATGAAAATGAGTGATACGCAAAGTCCACGTTTGAAGTCCAAATTTTCAACCGATCCGTAAAACTTGAATATTTTGATCACAATAGTTTATTTCGAAATTGTCCTTATCTTAAGTAGAAGTTCAACTGAAAGGTTGTATATTCTGGGACGTGGCATTACTACTGTTCCTTGCAAAAGTAATGCTTGATTAGTCAGAAAATTTTCTTGAAATAGTAATATTCATTCAGAATCCTTAGAATGTCTGGACACGTATCGGCTATCTATGGACGTTCTCAGTTCCTGGTATAGACTGTATTTGGAAATCATATGGGTTGCAAACGCATTAGCAAATCGTGCAAGTTTGGACTTTTATGTATGAACGACGTAATGCTGCCACAGATTTTGATTTCAGTCTGGATCAGAAATGGCGATCCAGTAAAAATTTTCTAGGTTTGGGTTAATTGCCCAGATTTACGGCGAGCAGTTCTCTGTCAAACGTCGAATATTAAGTCTCCGGAGGTTCAGCCTTTGCGTGGATGATAATTAGTACCAGGGTGAAGGACTATCATAATTGTTAGTTTGGAGTAGACAAATGCCCCGAGTCCGTGAAGTATACCTCTGCATCTGGACGTTAGAAACAACACTTTTTAGAGGCTATCTGATAATCTTTAACAACAGGATGTTGCATGAGGGAATGACCCACATGTTCAAGAACTAGTGCGCATAAAGTTTTGTCACATTCGTCTGTCCAATTGTATCCTTAATGGCATGCTGTCTTCTTTAATAAAACGATGACAAGACAGTCGTGGACGGATGATAAAGTGGAGGTACAAAATCTGCTATAGTTATTGGATGAACCATAACAGATCTCCTAACCTGTTCGTCGTTTGTGGAAATACAGATATATTTAATTATTTTAGAAACCGTACTGGAATTGTTTGGATACGTCCTGATCCAATAATGTGCCCAGGTATGTTATCTCATTACACGGGCTATTTGAATTTTAGTGGTTTAGCGGTTTCGTCGTTAAATGGTTATCCCGCAATATTTCCAAAACTGATTTAAGACCCAAAAAATGTTCCTCAAATGATGAACTAAACAAACATATGTCGTCAATGTAGGTAATTATATCTGATCTACCTGCTAAAATTTTTCGCATCATGCGAATAAAGGTAGCTGGAGCATTCATTAGCCCAAAAGGCATCACGTTCCACTGGTAAAGACCTTGTGGAGTTGAGAATGCTGTGTAGTATTTGGCTCTTTCGGTTAGTGGAATCTGCCAATAACCTTTAGTTAAGTCAATTTTAGTGAAAAGTGTAGCATTGGATAGACGAGGAAGTAAATCGTCAAGGATAGGATGTGGTTCGCTTTCAGGTACTGTCTGCGCATTAAGTTTCCTATAGTCAACACATAAACGTATGTTGTTGTCCTTTTTCGGTCGATGGGACGTGTATGAAATTGCTTGAGCATATTAATATGGAATATCTTTCTGTGTCCCTTGATATCTAAGACGTAATCAACGTCGGAAATTTTATCAGTAACCTTATAAGGACCAGTCCATGAGATCAATAACTTATTGTTATTGTGAGGGAGTAATACATAAGCCTCATCGCCTGGGAATAATTGGCGTAATCGTCTAGATCGATTTTGTATAGATCGAGCCTTAGCTTTTGCAGCCTCAGAAGAAGCTGTTGCCAATTGGCAAGACTCAATAATATTATTCCGAAGATTAATCACATACTCATAAGATGACTGAGTGTCCTGAGTCATCTCTGCATCAATTAATAAATCTTTTATCAGTCCCATAGGACCTCTCGGAGGGGCACCAAAAACTAACTCAAAGGGAGAGAAGCCAGTTTGTTCATGTGGCACCTCTCGGTAAGCAAACAGGACAGCTGGGAGTGCTCTGTCCCAGTCCTGAGGGTGTTTAACAGTAACCTTATGTAAAAGTTGTTTAAGCGTACGGTTAAGTCTTTCAACTGCACCGTTACTCATGGGATGATAAATGCTACTCAAATTCCTATCAATGTTCCAGGTTTTCATTACTTCCTTCATGGTATCGGATATAAACTGCGACCCATGGATGGTCAGATAATAATTTTCTAGGAAACCCTATTCTAGAAAAAATTAGATGTAGTGCATCAGCTACATCTGTGGTAGTGGTGGTCTTCAATGGAATGGCTTCTGGCCATCGTGTGCATAAATCAATGCACGTGAGAACAAATCTATGTCCTCTCGCAGATGGTAGAAGTGGACCAATTATATCTATGGCCATCTTGTCAAAAGGTCGTACTGAGATATCGCAAGCCTGAATAGGCGCCGTGTGAAAAGCTCCACGTGCTTTCACTTCCTGGCACGTAGTACAGGAACGTACATACTGCGAAATATCCCGTGACACTCCTGGCCAAAAGAATGAAGACAATACTCGAGATCGTGTTCGAGTATATCCCATATGTCCTGCACACTGCGAATCATGCGCGTGTTGAAGAATGTACCGTCTAAAAGCAGCCGGTACCATCACTTGTTGTTTTACCTGTGATTTATCACTAAAACATCTTATCAGTATATCATTTTTAATAATAAACCAATGTTTGTTTTTATTACCTGTAGTTAAATTATCAACCTTATTAACTAGGTTAAAAAATTTATTTAAAGATTTGTCATTTTTTTGTTTATTTGAAAATGATTCCCTGTCAATAGGTGAATTGACCTCAATATCCTCCTGTTTCTCTGCATCCATCTTATTATCATTGACACTCTCCATGAGCCTAGTCTGAGCTCTAGTCGTCAAGGCGTTTCCAGTGCATAGATTGTGTTTCTCCCATTCAATAATATCTTCTGGTGAACAATCCTTGCTGCCGTGTATGCGACCCACCATAAGATCTGCAATCGGCTTTTTCAGCATGCATACCTTCACGTTCCCTGTGAAAAAAGGTGTTTTAACATGAATAATAGCTGTGGGGTAAAACTCAATAGTTCCCCCAAAAGTCATGCAACGGACATATTCCTCCGTTGCACAGCTAGGATGTACCAGCGACTGTCGCACTCCAATGGTTGTGGACCCCGAATCTCTCAATACAGAAACTATAGAACCGTTAACTATCCCTCTGTTAAAAATCAGAGAGCCTGTTCCATCATTGGCTGCAAGACCTACTTCTGGTGGAATGTGTCCGCAGTTTAGCACTGTCTTCTTTGCCTTCTGAAAAATAAGATTGCATTGTGGGCAACTATTCGCCACGTTATAATTTATAGCAAAACATGCAGCAGAAGAATGTATTGTATTATCGTTAGGTGGAACCTGAACCTTAGGGGTGATATCATTTGTAACTGCCGCCCCGGTATTATGGTTATAATGTGACGATCCATGCGAATGAGAACGATTACGAGAATAATTAGTTGAATTATCCCGTTGTCCTCTATTGTAATTGTTATCTCGATGTCTCGAGTTATAATTATCGCTATTCTTCCAATTGTTACCATTATTATAATGATATGACCGATTATAACCTGAGTTACGTGGATTACTGTTGTATCTGGACTGAGGTGAATAATTTCTGTTTTGTTGTCTTCCTTTATTAAAGTTATTGTTGAAGCTATTATGTCCCTTATGAAAATTAATGTCATAGTTTCCTTTGAACCTACCTCTGTCTACACTGTGTGTTCTTGGTTTGTTATCACTATGATATGCCATATTGGAGGCTACAGGAAGAGGTTCTCTTATCAACGAGACAGAAATGTTAGCATTCGGATGAGCGGTGCAGTAATTTAAAGAAATTTTTTCTAACTCATCAATAGTTTCTGGTTTCCGTTCTTGCAGATAAGCAAAGAACGGTGGGCTGACAGAAGATAACACTTTATCCCTCAATAACACATCGACTAACTTGTCGTAAGATTTGTTGACACCTGCCAGTTCAACCCATCTGTTAAAAGTATTGCGTATGTTAGCAATAAATCCTGTAAAATCTTTATTATTATCTGGCCACAAACTTTTGAAACGTAATCTACATGCCTCTTCGTTCAAGTGGAAACGACGTAATAACAAAGTCTTAATGGCCTCATAATCTGTGGCTAATGTCGGATCAATATTTTGTGCTGCACTTGAAGGTTCGCCATCCAGAAATTCCTTGAGTTTAAGTGCCCATGCTGTTTTGTCAAGGTTATTGACCTTACATATATCCTCAAAGCGCGCCAGCCATGATGATAGGTCGTCCACGTGTAATTTGAAAGGTGGTAGCTTAAAGTAATAATTGCCCTTAAGTCGGTTGGAAGAAGATCCCGATTGAGCATTATCATTTTGGCTTGCTGCAGCACCCTGCGAATTAAGTTTTGCTGTTTCCAATTTAAGCCGTTGCAATTCCATTTCTTGCTGCAGTATGATTTCCTGTCGTTTCAATTTATTCTCTTCTTCAATCCGTAGGATTTCATCTCTTGCCACCTTTCTTTCTTCTTCTTGTCTTAATTCTGCTTTCTTTTCCGCCTCTTTTCTTTCAAGTTCTTCCATCTCTGCTTTAGCAATAGCTTTCTTCTCAGCCTCCTTTCTTTCAAGTTCTTCCATCTCTGCCTTATATTTTGCAAGTTGTTGTTCAGCAAATTCAAGGAGTGCCTCTCCCTTTTTATTACAATCTTTTCCAATTTTAATGAAATGATCCAAGGTAAGCATTCTTGGAGTTGAATTATTTAAGTATCCACTTACTTATGTCTAGTAATCACCACTAGAATCTATGTCGATAATTCTAATTACTCAACGAATGAATAATTAATATAAGAAATTGCAATATTCCTGTAATGTTATGTATAAGTTTCACAAATTTATAATATTTTGTAAAAATATTATATATATACTCACTAATATCTATCATAAATAGTTATGATAGTTAGTTATATAAGGTGCCGAAATTATATCATGCACTTAATATTAATATTAAATAATTATGTGTATTATCCCTAAATAATTAGGTTATTTAATCTTAATAGTTATTAAGTTCACAGTGTAGTACTGAGAAAGTGTACTAATTAACATTTAATATGTCTTAATATGTTATAAAGTTATAATAATTAATCATAGTATATTATGTCATAATCATGAGCTATAAAGTGCATTGCCCATTTCTTGGACCATCACTGCAAATTGGTGCAAAGTCCCTAATTCCTCCTTAAACTCATAAAAATTTAATCATATTAATCTATACTCTTATTAATGAATAAATTATATCATTAATATTAAATTATAAATGGATGAGATGAAGACAAACAATACAATAGGTTAACCAAGGATTACAGAACAGTATTAACATACGACAAAGACATTTTCACAATAAAAATGCATTTACAACTAAGTTGACTAGACCGGAAGTGAGAATCAAAGAATGAACTGAATAGATAATTAACCTGCGTACACAAAAATTAGTGACGTATACATGGACTCAGTAACGGTTGTACAACAAAAATATAAACTGAATGATAGTAAGGTCAGAAAAAAAACACGATAGATTACAAACATTGTTACAAAACTGAATAAAAATTAGAACTAAATACACTAAAATACGCCAATTATAACTAGACTGGACATCTAACATGCAAGGTCAATTAATTGCAATTACGAACGAACGAAAATCATCGGAAGGTCGTCGATGGGTTCTTCGTTAAAAAGCAATTAACTAACGGCCTTAAGGAACATTCAGAATGAATATCGGCATCCTCAGAGCCATTTTATTCATTCCAAATCGCCGCCCATCCATATCCACTACATGTAAAAGGACAGAAACAATATTTAACATGGCTACAAAAAAAAAAGAACATGGCGTTGTCGGACAAAAAGGACGAAATATTGTAACGTTTAAAATCAGTTACTTATCTTTTTTTTTGGCAGTAATTCAGTACATTATCTGCTTCGCCAACAGACTCGCGAGCTTGTTTGAAACATTGAAGACGTTAGCAATACGTTTCATTTGCTGTTTGAGAGCTGCAAACAATTTTTTTGAAGGGCATTGATTGTTGCTGGCTTTTGCAACCGATCATACTGTTGTCAAGGGCATGACGTCACCGGTGTTTTTGCATAATAATGTCCATTTCGGCTCGAAAGGAAAAATGTTTTATTTTTTTGAGGTTCGCTCTTTTGAAAAGTTTCAAGACCACTAATGGCCACCAGTTGTGACGGGTTGTGGTGTTGCGGTTCCTTGGTTCTTCTATTATTTATTGAATAGTAAAGTCACTCTCTAGACGTAGTTAATGTTTGTTATTGATGGTTAGCTCTGACCATCAGAACATCCCTTCGACGTTCTGATTTGCATATTATATATTAGTTGATTTCCCTTGTGGAAGAGTTATCGTGCTGAAAAGGGTAAACATTAACATCTGTGGAACCGAACCCGAAACGTAAATAAAAGATCAAGCCTTCTGTTCTGAGTCCACATGTATTGAGGTTCATACAAAACGATATCCGACATTCACAAAACTTCATGTACAGTTCAGCATAACAATGAATTCCAAATAATATCAGTAAGTATCCGTCCGTGTCAAAACAATATGTCAGATGAACATCGTGGCTATATACGTGCGCTGTTGTAGTCAACAGCCAGAAATGACGGCTAAACCACAGCAGACGCCGTCATTTAAAATAACACCGTAACATCTTCGTATCTCCGCTCGCTGCTGCGATCGGTTCTGTGTTTAACACCGAGATGCGAAATACCTGCAGGAACTTGCGTCGCTCGTTTCAGGGACCACTACTGTCTTTGATCGTGGCGCTAGTCTTTCCTGAAATCCCCCAGTCTGTGTCTTTGATCGTGGTCGCTACTATCTGTTTGATTCTGGCGCCGCCCCCTCTGGGCAAGTTAATGAAAATACTGCATATGATTGCTCAAGAGATGTCCATGGGCGTGATTTAATCTCTCCTTAAATCAATGCGATGACCAGAATGAACGATAGGTAAACTGTCCACATATTAATCAGCAAACGTGTGGAACGGTTGCATAGCTAATGAGTCCAGGTGAAAAAAAATCCCGTTTGACGAAAGGTTACAAAATTCGGGGGCACTGATGTTATCCAAGGGGTCGCTACGAAGGTTGTACTATATCATCCAACACTTCAGGGTCATTCAGGGTCGGCTGAGTTCGTCTGTCACATTGATCAGAATAGAAATATCCTCAAGCTGATCACGTGTTCAAGTTGACGTCTGAGAGTGTACGAAGAAGAAGATCAGAATCGACATCACTGCATTCCGGGCAAACCCATATGTGCTCAATCTCCCTCATTAAATGTCGAAGGGTATGAGTGCTAATTTTTCCTGTTGCACGTTGGGAGCCGCGGTAGCATAGTGGTTAGTGCACTGGCTTTCTAGCTCATTGGTCTATGGTTCGATCCCCAGATGAGGTGAGAATTTTTTAGGTCGCAAACGGCTCCTGGGTCGACCCAGCCCCAACTGGGTACCAGAGCAACTGTGGGAAGGTTAAGACCGCCGGCGTGATGCTGACCACATCACCCCTAGTGTGCCGATGGTCAAGAAAATATGGGCTTAACACCATATTCCCAATATGCCTCAATGGGCGAGTAACGAGATTCTCCCCCCCCCCCCCCCCCCCCTACGTTGGTTGCATACTCTGATTCGTCCATCCCTGCTGATCTTACGTTTGATGTCAAATTCCAGCAATCTTAGCTTCCTGGAGAAAATCTACAGAGATATCAACAGCCTGAGGCTGACCACTGCTTTCTTTGAAATTATTCAATTTGACATCTGAGGGTGAACGAAGAAGAAGAAGAAGAAGAGTTTACAATCATTCGAAGTTCAGAATGAAATTCAGCACTTATTGATTGTTTTAAAAATTTGGGTTCGTTTCTCATTTGACTTGCATTTCGTGTAATCAGGTTTTAAGGCAAACAGGTAGAACAGTCCACACTAAGATGGTTTGGCCGTGTCTGCAGAATGAGAGAAGATCGGCTACCACGACAAGCATGGGAAACTAAGAGCCAGATATTCAGACATCCACAACGACCCAAAGTCCGCTGGGAGGACAACATTAGACACGTTCTGAAGGACTGAGGACTAGAATGGAACCATGCCAGGAGGACGAAAAATGATATGATAGTATGATGCTCTCTCTTCCAAACCTCTACTCCTCCCGGTAGAAGAGGAACGACTTAGTAAGTAAGTTCTGACTGTCACGGAATGAATATAATGCGCCCACTTCTAGATCTATCATTCACTACGGCCGTACTCATTTTAAGTGAAGTACTGCTTATTTACTTCTTTTTCTGTGGTCAGAACTTTCTTTCTTTCTTTCTTTCCTTTTCTGTTTGTGTGGCAAATATTTTGTAGGTGCAAACATTTGTTGACACTCCTCTCTGTGATGTCACCTGTTTGTTACCCGGTCATCCTAGCTTGCGGTGAGCAACTGAGATAAGATAGTCGCCGGCGTGTTTAGATTGAACCGCTGATAAGACGACTCGTTTGGTAACCCAGATGGGCAGACACGGAGTTTTGCGTACTGATACGACAGATAACGAGATTACTGTCTGGGTGACACATTCTGGGCAGCCAATTATGATATAACCGCTTCCGTTCACTTGTTTATAAGTAATCATGGATTTATTTCATTTGAGACAATATGAGTCTACAAATGTGTTTGCAAGAGTGTATGCAAGGCCCCAGATGTCCATATATGGTAATACGTGAACTTTTGCTTCACACACCTTATTTCACGTGGAATATTTTTGAAATCATCACACCCTATCTGCATGATTTGAAATGATTGGATCTTTCTGATTAGATTCATAACAACAATGCGTGGGAAGATTGGAATATAGTCTGACCATTTCGCAGTTTTATTTTACTGGGAATTTCACACTCGCCACGACAACATCAGACCTCGCCAGAATGAAGACTACATTCATAATTCCTTTTTGTTAACCGGACCTTTTACTGGAGAACCAAATAAGACTTACAAAGCACAGGAAATCTCTACATTTTAATAAGGAACACCGGGACTAGGAAACTGAAGAAAGGAGGGAATTGAAGTTAAAATTAACGACCCCCAGTACACGTGAAAGAAGGCAGCTGCCAGTGCCTTTTTTAAGCCCTCTGAGCAAAAACGTCTGTAAAGCCAAGATTGGCGTAAGTAGTGCATTTTTCATTCTATATTTTATTACTAACATGTGAACTAACATATATAAATATATATTTATATATTTATATATTACCATGTGAATTTTAATGTTTGAAAATTGCTACAGGACGCCCAAGTCATTTGAGGCTGGCAACCTCAGTATCTAGAATGATTAGTTCATGAACCACCACTGCACGGGCTTGTGATTGCTTTATTGATAGTTTCGTAACGAGAACTAAAAGCATAAAGTAGTTCCAGGTTCCCTATGGAGCAGGGAGGGAAAGATGAAAGAAATGATGTACATTCTAAGTATAATACTTACATTTTCAAAGCAGTGTAAATGTCCATATAAACATAGTCACTGTAAAATTAATGTAAGTTTTCAAGTTTTAACCAGTGTAAATGTCTATGTGAAAAAATTCATTTTAAAGTAATGGAAGTTTCAAACTTTTCGATCAGGGTAAAACGTAAATGAAAACATATTCAATTTATATTGTGAACACTTTTCAATCAGTGGAGATGTATATGTAAACAGACTCTATCTGTATTATTACCCTTTTCATGTAAATGTCATGTAAAGCTAAAGCTATTCTTTTAAATGTAAAGGAAGTTTTATCCAGAGGGATTAAATTTAATTCTCATCGAGGGTAAAGTCTGAGTAATTGGGATGGTGGTATGGGATGTAAAGCAGGGGAGGCAATACCGTCACACTGATGTAACATCATGAATCCTTCATCATTAATGTTCATTCAATCATCTTCTCTGTTGCTCCCTACGACGCCTGGAGCCACCATTGCAACTTGCCACCTTTCAAGAAGCCTGATTCTAAACACGCTGCACTGCAGTAGTGGTTTCTGCAACAATATGTTTTACATGATGAGGTTGGCCAGCCTTATGCGTAATCTCATGTTAGCCTCCTCTAACAATGCCCGACGGAGCATAGGTATTTCTTTCTGTGCCTCCTTGGAGACCCACGGGAACTACACGGGACATACTGATGTTACTGTCAACAAATGTTACGGGACATCACTGATGTTACTTTCAACAAATGTTACTGGACATCACTGATGTTACTTTCAACAAATGTTACGGGACATCACTGATGTTACTTTCAACAAATGTTACGGGACATTACTGATGTTACTTTCAACAAATGTTACGGGACATCACTGATGTTACTTTCAACAAATGTTACGGGACATCACTGATGTTACTTTCAACAAATGTTATCAGATTGTTCATTTGATCAACGCACGTTGTGTAATCTAATGGAACCACTTTATCAATTAAATATTGCACATAAATTCGCACATCTTCCCGACCGCTGGTTTTGAGTAAAACGTGATCGAAGTTTTTGGGTTATTAGTTGAAAAGAAGGATATATCACACTAAAATGAAATTGTGCACGATGATACAAGCTGGTAACTGTAGGATATTGCGTAGGATGATAGATTAAACTATGAAATGTTGATTTATGACCTCAGGTCAACTTTGGGCAAAAGTGGAGATGGAATAAATCAATCAGTACTAAGGTGACGCCCTGTTGGTGTTCCACATTTGAAATCTGCTAATTGTTTCGTCCATACTTCCAATTATTCTAAACAATGTGTATAGGCATTTATTATCTTCGTGAAATTTGTACAAACTATCAAGTCCGTCTCTTCGTTTTTCAGCAAGCATATTCGGAATCTTCAAGGGCACAAACTTTTGACATAAGCACTGCTTAAGAATATCTATTACAGATTTAACACAGTTTAGAACGTCAACAATTAAACTACATTCCTTTTTACAATTCATCTAATGCTTACTTGAAACATTCTCATTCAAGAATATACGTGCATAACATAGATATACGAGTACATGTTCAATCTCCGAAAGAAAATAAATCCCGGATAAACTGCACTTTTGAGAGAAGAGAAAAGCCGTCCGGACGCTCAATCGACACGTAAAAAAGATAACCAACCCGGGAGGAAAAGACAGTTGGTCACCCTATAGTAATCATCGTGAAAAATGTAGGTATTACTATAGCCATGATAGTGCTCCTCACAGGTTCCCTATTAGTCATAACGTTCCTGAGGAACTATTAAAACAACAGGTAAGAAAGCCTAACACAAGCACTAATAGGAACAGTTGTAGCTTCAACAAGGTAAAAGTATAAAGAATTCATGCCCACTGCAAGATATAAGCAAATGACAAGGTAGGTGGACTAGGCAGAGAAGGTGATAACATAAATTTCGAAGAAAAAAAAAGACAAAGCAACATATGAAGAGATTGGTTTAGTTTGGTTTTTAAGGACTATCTTCCCTGCACACGGACAACTCCATTAGTTCTCCTTTGTCCTCCCTTAGATCACACAAGGAGGATCTCAGCACAGTGTACGAACTCCGTAGCACCGGCGAGAATCCCAGTGTGTGCAAATAGGAATCACACATTCAATACATATTTTTGTGGTGGGTATGTTTCTAATTTTTAAACTGCCCCAGGGCAGCGGCCTTATGGCCTACTCTTTATGATTTCCAGCTGCAGTGGAATTTTTAACGAGCGCAATTTGCCCACGTGGCCTCCTATTTTTTCACCCATATCCGAAAAGGCTGGGCATCCGATCTCACTACCCAGGAGACCAGGGGCATTATGACATCATTAAAGATAAAAGCAATAATATAAAAATAATATCCAAAAGAACAAAGTCATGGAGAACACTGAGAGTTAGATATTATAAAAACATCCTACTCCTTATAAAGAAGAGATCAAGTGATAACTGTCCGACGAACAATCGCCCAGTTCATATTCAAATACCGCATGTTCAACAATTTCAAAGTTGGGCAGACATGTGCTTATGTGAAGACAAAAAAAAAAACAACCCCCAAATCAGTAGAACATGTCTTCCAAGCATGCTTCAAGTATTTGATACCCTGGGCGGTTCATTTCTATGTCACCCATCCAAAGAAAACCAGAAAGAAAAATATATTATACTTGCAAGTAGATTTTTAAACCTGAGATAGACCGCCAACTTTATGACAGAAATATATATATATATATATATATATATATATATATATATATATATATATACAGTACTTTGCAAAAAAAATGGCAGTCATATTGCTCAGCTAAATAAGCTGAAATCTAATTAAATATGCATGTTTTGCCCCAAATTTGCACTCCACTGAAGTGAGCAAACACTACCAAAAGTAAAAAAAAAATTAGAGTAGAGTAACGTCCCTTGATAATAGAGCAGACGACAATTTCTAATGCTAGTGGCAGAAAATGGATACACAGTCAAAGTGTATGTTAATTTCACAGCTTTGGAATGAAGGAAATCAAACATGTTCCAACATTTCTAAAACCTTGAACATTCCTGAGCGGACTGTCTACAGAGTTGTGAGTAAATTAAATGCAGGTAATGGAATCGAGCGAAAAGAAGGTAGTGGGAGGCCAAGAATTTTGGACACAAAGGACCATCGGCGTCTCGCCCAAATCGTTCGGGCTGGGCCAATGAAGAGTGTAGAAAACATACGGCAGCGCATGATCGAGTTGGGAAGCCCAGAGGTATCTAATGCTACTGTCAACCGGGAGCTACACAGGATGAATTACACAAAAAAGCGGGTAATTTCGTCACAATTGCTCACAGAGACTCACAAACAGATGCGCTTGAACTGGTGCCACGAACACCAAAATTTGTCATGGGACAATGTGATTTTTTCAGATGAATGTTCTGTTTGGTCTTATCCTGCTCAAAAAAATATTTGGACGAAAGGCTCTGTAATGCCTGTGTACCAGCGACCGAAACATACCTAGAAATTCCATCTTTGGGGAGGGGTGTCAGCAAGAGGTGCCACCCCACTGTGTGTTTTCACAGGAATTCTCACGAAAGAAAGGTACATCGACATACTAGAGGGACACCTTCTGCCATTTATGCAGGTCATGTACCCCGATGGGTGTACATTTCAACATGACAATGACCCAAATCATACAGCTCATACCCCCAAAGCATGGCTGCAAGAGAAGAATGTGATAGTGCTGAAGTGGCCCAGCAACAGTCCCGATCTAAACCCAATTGAAAACGTTTGGGCACTACTCAAGAATCATTTAAAAAAGAATGGACTCAGAGACGTTGAACAATTGAAGAAGGTAGCTGAAAAATACATCACGTGAAAAGTGCCGTAGGGGAGAATTTATCACAGATAAAAGGAAGGTAAGTGTGTAGCTCTAATCACAAGCATGTGAAAACGTAATCGTTGAAATAGAGAGTACCAAGAGTCTAACAGAAACATCTTTTTTGACAATGCCAAGATTGAACCAACAACAGCGAGCAATAGCTATAGGGGTGTTAGCTGCTGGAGCGACTATATTAGCTGTATCACAACATTTCAATGTTCACAGGAACACTATCACGCATTCAAGCTCGTTTCCACCAAACTGGATCCACTGCTGATCGCCATAGAAGTGGCCGACCACGAGTTACCACCCCTGCACAATACCGTTACATACGTCTTATGCACTTGCGTAACAGGTTTATTCAGGCAACATGGACTGCCAGGAACATTCCAGGTTTAAGACCCGTGTCGTGCAGAACAGTGCGGAATAGGCTCAGAGAGGCAAATCTCTTACCTCACAGACCTGCAGTTAGACCAGCACTGACAGTTCGCCATAGACAAGCGCGCTTGGCCTGGGCCAAACACCTTCACTAAAATCAAAGTGATCATTTGGTCTTTTATTCAATATTCAACCACATTGTGTGCCAACTTTTATTTCAATTCGTCCATGAAATCACGCACAGTGCCCTATAAAGTGTTGCACACTTACTTTGTTCCATGAGTATATAACATTTGATGATTCTGAGCTTGACCGTGTGAGTTATTTGTTCAGATTTAGTATTTGTCTCATGTTGTTGCATGCAACTTTGGCCATTTCTTTTCCCATCTTAATTTCTTGATTGCGCTAACACATGTACAAAACCACAGATTTTGCCGGCCCTAAAGGGGAAACACGCCTTATACGCACTAATCACTCTTCTTTTCCATCTACATTTTAAATCTCGTCCATTTCGTAGAATTGTTCATTACTAAAAATACAGGCAAATTAAATCTGGACCAAGAGCGAGTCATTAATCTAATTCTGCGCGGTTTCTCTTGCTAGCGTCCAAATATTTGGAAAGCGTGAATAGATGCCGAGTGGAAACTTCATGTGTATGCATGCACACGCCCCGAAACAAGATTTCAAGTGAATGCACCCCGTGTTAACGGTTAACCAATTTCTCGTTTGTTGTTGGCTTTTCCCATCACCCTTCTTATCTCATCTTTTCTGCATTTAAATCTTTCGGATTTTTTCCTCAATTTGTATTTTGGTTTTAAGAAGTAAGGGAGAAACTCGAGAAACAAATTAAAGCGTTTGTATCTTTCACTTAGAAGTAGCAACGTGGATTGTATTTTTTGCCATGCGTTCTCATATATTTGTAATGTATGTCACATAACGTGGTTCGCTCTCTTTTCCTCTCCGGCAGTATTGGTATTTTAGAATCATTGTTTGCACTTCTTCTCAGTAATAATTCGTCTTGTCTGTTTTCGTGACCATCCCTGCTGAGAGAGTAGACAGGTGATGCAATATTTACCGACAGTCTTGTTGGTAAAATTCTCGTGTATCAAACCTGGACGCGCGGGAGTAACAAGAAGCTCGCCCAGCGAGTTTATCTAGCGCTGATATGGCTATTGTGATTTCCTAATTTCCCTCGTGGATAGAACACAGCCCAGCAGTAAATTATCCAGGCGGTGACGTATTGTAGGCACGCACCTGAAGATGACGGAAATGTTGTAATCACTTCCGGACAGAATTGTTACGAAGATATTATTTGTGATAATGTAAGAAGTTGTAGTGGTAATCATTACAAAGAATTGACGGAAATACCAACTCCTTATACGGAAAATGACCGTTTGAAATTTATAAACGCATGAGTCATGCAGAAGCTTTTATGAGGAAGTTAGCATAGCACGCATGTTTGAATACAATTTGCTGGGCAATATATAAACACATGTTTAGGCTCAAACCCCTTTTGTACACACTTAATAAGTGGGGTCAATCTAGATCGCTCTGGGCGAAAAAAGAAACATAATTATGCAAACATGGGGTGGCCCTTTCTGTTTGAAAGAGAAGCCTAGAAAAAATTTATTGGTTTACATACTGGGCCTACAAGATCCCGGGTATTCACTCCAAAGAATGAATTACTTCCCGCATTAATATATCCAACATTTTTTGGTATCGTTGTACAGAAAGTAATATGCCCATCATAAGTTTACAATTCAAATGAAGATTTATCGGGCTGGTAGGAACATTATTGTAATCAATATTTTTATAGAGGCATATACATCATCTTGGAAATTTACTTTAGTTAACTAACTGACAGAAAAATAAAATTAATTAACACGACTATACACAGTCCTTCGTAATGTTATAGGGTGGGCAAGATGATGATGATGATGTTGTGATATTTGATCACTCCCTTGCACACTCGCAACCGACCCGATTCAACAATAAAACTCTGATTCTTAAGGCAGGGGCTGTATTTATTTCTACAACCCTGTCAGTGACATTAAGCACACGAAGCAAACATTAAACAAATAAAACAAAGCGAATAAAACCAAATACCCAGCCAGTGCTCGATTGCTAATCTGAAGAAGCAAACAAGGCAACGACTAGTTAAAATCATAGTTAAATATATAATCAGAAACACCATGCTCTCACCTGTCAAACTGTCCTTCCACACTGCGTGAAACTGAATATTCAACTATCATGCACACACACATGCATGTCGTCTAGCGATACCAGTATGGTGTTGTGCATGAGGCTGGCTATCTCACCGTGTAACATAGATTGCTACCGAAACCACTACTGCAAGAGCACACACTCAACTATTGAAACTGAACATTCAACTATCATGCACACACACATGCTTGTCGTCTAGCGATACTAGTATGGTGTTGTGCATGAGGCTGGCAATCTCACCGTGTAACATCGGTTGCTACCAAAACCACTACTGCAAGAGCATCTGAATGCTTCATGTGGAGGCAAACCACACTGGTGGCCCCATGCTCCCTCAGGAGCGGAGAAGAGAAATATATATCTCCAAGTGAGCCCACGTGCTCTCACAAACCATTCTTCACATAACAATAATTAAATAATAATAAAATGGACATAAAATAATATTCAACTATATGTACAACAAATACTCTCAATAATGAGAATAAACCACCACCTCGCAACTGATCCATCTCAATATTCATCCCTGCACTCTGAAGCATGTCGTATATGCCGACTGATGAGATTGGGAACTCATCATATAAAACACATTGTTACAGAAACAACCACTGCAATAGCATAAACATGCTTCATGTGGGCCTGTAATGGACACCAGCTGCATTGGTGTTTCCATGCTCATGCAAGGAGCAAAAAGAGAATTACCTCTGTCTCCAAGTGCCTTATGCACCAAGGAGTGACCTTGCGCTCTCCAGAAATCTAAATACATATTCTCACCTCACTCAAAGTAATCCACTACTGTAGCATTATGATCAATTATCGTGAAATACACTTAATTACTCTTACATTAAAGAATAAAATAAAATTACTCTTGACTTAACAACTAGAATTAAATACATCACCTAAAGGAAATTTACCAAAAACTCTCTCTTCTATTACTGGGGAACATTACATTAACCTACTTTCACCCATGAGTCAATTCACACAATATAAAACTGCGTAACATTATAGGCTTACCACGCGTGGTGACGCGCCGCCTTTATAAACATTGCATGATGCTTTTCATGAACACGTGGCTGCCATCTTGATAACAGTTAATATTATCTAAATTCAAGTCCCTGATCACACCTCTGTCCAGTTCCATGTATGAAATAGTTTCATACTATATTTGCCTTTCTGATGAATGAAATAATCGCTCTTACAGCCGCAATCTGGACTTAGCACTAGTAAAATCTATCCACACAATATTTTACTCATCTATCATTTCAAGACTAAATTATAATGTCCTGGAAGAAATCTCCTTAAGAAATACACCTATCTATTTCATTAAACATTAAAACAGACCTACGCTGAATATAATTTCAGAATTACAGAACACTGATGCTAATTTGCTTTGAAATCAAACTCACGTGTTCAAGGCATCTATACTGTAGATCGACTCTTGTTATCTGGTTTCTTTGGGGCGACTGGCAAAATAGAGACTCGTTCGCCGGCTAGGCACTTCTTTATATAGGCCCTAGGGCGAATCACTCAACTTAGTGCGCTGCGCGTATTGATTGTGCCACTTAAATAACACACGCGATGAATGCTCCCTTAAGAGCGAAAACACAAATATTATATATATGTATATATATATATATATATATATATATATATATATATACATACATATATATACATATATACAACATACGTACAATATATATTTTACAACATGTAGACAACATTTATACAAATGCCAAGACTTTTTAATATAGTTTGTAATAAATATATTTAATTATCTCTTTTAAAAGAATACGAAATATCAATCTAAATCTCTAGTTTCAGACGCTTTGTAGCTCTTTTCTTCTGCTTCGGTGGTGGTTGTTTATAGACATCGTCCGGGTGATTGTCTATGGAATATTGGGGCGGGGGTGATGACTGATGGGTGTGTTGGGGTGTAGCGGGGCGCCGGCAAAAACTCGATAAAATCCTGCACTCTTGAGCTAAAGAGGAAAATATAAAAATTGATAAGTTAGATCAGGTTGGTCAGGCGCGATAAGTAGGTAGGTTGTAGTTAATTACTGGCGTTAGCTGTTCGGTGGGGGGTTTTAATGGAGAGTGCGGGGGTTATTGACTTTGGCTGGCGGGGTGATGACTCATGGGTGTGGGTTGGGGTGTAGCTGGCAGCCGGGGTGTGGATGGTGTTGATTTTGTTTTTGTCTGGTGTTTTGTATTTAGGTATTGATGAGAATATAGGGGTGAGAGAAAAAAAACCATGTAGGTTGTCGTTAGGTGGTCGGTGGGTTTTTTTTAATGGAGATTGCGCGGGGGGTACTGATGATGACTCATGGGTGTGTGTTGGCGTGAGGAAAAAATGACGTCAAAAACTCGATAAAATCCTGCACTCTTGAGATAAAGAGGAAAATATAAAAAATTGATAAATTTTATAGAGGAAGATGGCTAATGAGCGTGGTGTGGTGTGGGTGATTTTGGTTTTGTCTGGTGTTTTGTGTGTAGGTATTGATGAGAATATGGGGGGGGGGGGGTCAGAGGTGAAGTGGTGTAATTATCGGAGTCAACTATTCTTTTGATGTAAAAATATGACAGGGAATTTCAGTTGTTGGGTGAATGTAATTACATATTGATATGGGCTCTGGTCCACGGGGTAGTTTTCTTTATTATTTATATTATATCATGAGTAATAAGTCTACTCAGGCCAATGTCCATCTAGTGGTATGTAAGTGACCCCGCACACAGCCGTATTCTCCAACATAAAAAATGCTGTCAAAGGCCAGGCTGGACAATTCCAAATAGACAGTTTTATTGAACACAACAAGGCTCCGTAGAGATATATGTCATATGCAGACTAGATTATGGCGTCAACTAGACAGTCCTTAGTGTCGCTGTACAGCCTGCAACTGGAACAAGGTCGAGGACATTTTCATTCATTTTTAATAAAGTTCAAACACTCACGTTCTTTTACGACTAGTTATGAAACCAGATCGATGGTCGGCGTAAAACTTCGCGCGGAAACCATTGATCGTATACTTTATCTAAGAAAAACATTATACGAACAGGACACATAATGGAAGAGAGCTATTTTTAGATGGAAAGAGGTGAAGGGGTGACATTGTCGGAGTCAACTATTCTTTTTATGTAAAAATATGACAGGGAATTTCTGTGTTGGTGTATGTATAGATGGTCGTTGGCTAAGGACGGAAGAAGAAGAAGAAGTATGTATAGACAGACGCACTATGCGGTTTAAATCCAACATTTTTCCCACCTTGCGCTTGTTGTGTAGTGAGTACATCTAAAAAGGTGTTGGTGTCTAGCTTATTGTGATGTTTATTGAGCCCCTTAGTACGAGATTGATCGTGCTCCCCGAAACAGTGGTAGGTTTTACTACATAAAGATAGCATCCCCCTACCTTCGTATTCTAGTTTAAACAACCCGGAGGTTCTCTTATCAAATAATTTCACCTCGCCACAGCTATTACAACGAATAACTGTTTTACTCTTTGATCTTAGCCAAAAGGCCAAGAAGCGATAACAGATTTTCTGCTGCACTTCCATGCCTTGTCCTTAATATCGTAAGATTTCACAGTGAAGTAATACATAACAGATTAAAACTATTTTAATTGCTAAAAGTTAAAGTGGGGAAAAACTTAATAATTATTGTAAATTTATAAACAGCCAAATATGTTTAATACTGCTGTGACACATATCTTTTTGTAGTTTAAAGAAAGTTTCTTTAGGACGTACGGTTATTAAAATTATAAGTATGCCTAATTAATGCCCCGTGCAACATTGGTTATACAATTATTTCCATTTTAATATTAAGGGACGTTAAAATAATAAATTGTTATTTTCATAGTTAGCTCTCTTTGAACACACGAAGCGTTCTTAATGTTACAAGGAAAAACGTTCTTTGCTATTTCAAAATATTACAGCTTTCCCCCTAATTTACGGGCTCCAAACACTTTAACAGACAGTATGGATATATATATATATATATATATATATATATATATATATATATATATATATATATATATATATATATATATATATATATATATATATATATATATATATATATGTACCTATAGGCCTATTACAAAAATATTAATTTATAAATGGTCCAGTTATATCAAGCTCGAAGCAATTCTACGGTCCAGTCTGGAAATTTCTGCGCGTTACTGCAGAGGTCATGTCTCCCAAATATGGAATGAAAACATCCGATCCTCTCTCTTCAATGTTTACAAATAGCTTCTTTGTTCCGGTTGTCAAACAGTTATCTACCTTTTTTTGTCCAGCAATTTTCAAACTTTAGTGAAAACGTTTCTTCCAATCAGCAAAGATGGTCCCAAAATTTTCTACCAGTCCTGCTCAAATGTTCCAACCTGTAAGTAAATAGCTATTAACCTGTTTTTAATTTTGTTATTTTTGCACTTGCCAAATATTTCTTTGAATATTTCTTGCATGTGTCAAATGTTTTTTTCTAGTTGTCAAATATTTCTTCAAATGTTTTTTCCAGTTGTCAAATATTTCTTCAAATGTTTTTTCCAGTTGTCAAATATTTCTTCAAATGTTTTTTTCCAGTTGTCAAAAATTTATGCAAATGTTTTTTCCAGTTGTCAAATATTTATGCAAATGTTTTTTTTTCCAGTTGTCAAATATTTCTTCAAATGTTTTTTGTCCAGTTGTCATATATTTCTTCAGATATTTTTTCAAGTTGTCAAATATTTCTTCAAATGTTTTTTCAAGTTGTCAAATATTTCTTCAAATGTTTTTTGTCTAGTTGTCAAATATTTCTTTAATTGTTTTTTGTCCAGTTGTCGAATATTTCTTCAAATTTTTTTCCAGTTGTCAAATATTTCTTCAAATGTTTTTTGTCCAGTTTCACATATTTCTTCAGATATTTTTTCAACTTGTCAAATATTTCTTCAAATGTTTTTTTCAAGTTGTCAAATATTTCTTCAAATGTTTTTTCCAGTTGTCAAATATTTCTTCAAATGTTTTTTGTCTAGTTGTCAAATATTTCTTCAATTGTTTGTTGTCCAGTTGTCGAATATTTCTTAAAATGTTTTTGTCCAGTTGACAAATATTTCTTCAAATTTTTTTTCCAGCTGTCAAATATTTCTTCAAATGTCTTTTCCAGTTGTCACATAATTCTTCAAATGTTTTTTGTCCAGTTGACAAATATTTCTTCAAACGTTTTTTCAAGTTGTCAAATATTTCTTCAAATGTTTTTTGTCTAGTTGTCAAATATTTCTTCAATTGTTTTTTGTCCAGTGGTCGAATATTTCTTCAAATGTTTTTTGTCCAGTTGACAAATATTTTTTCAAATTTTTTTTCAAGTTCTCAAATATTTCTTGCAGCTGTCAAATATTTCTTCAAATATTTCTTCAAATAGTCCTTGCAGTTGTCAAATATTTCTTCAAATGTTTTTTTTTTCCAGATGTAAAATATTTCTTCAAATGTTTTTTTTTTCTAGTTGCCAAATATTTCTTCAGATATTTTTTCAAGTTGTCAAATATTTCTTCAAACGTTTTTTCAAGTTGTCAAATATTTCTTCAAATGTTTTTTTTCTAGTTGTCAAATAATTATGCAAATGTTTTTTTTCCAGTTGTAAAATATTTCTTCAAATGTTTTTTGTCCAGTTGACAAATATTTCTTCAAACGTTTTTTTTTTTCAAGTTGGCAAATATTTCTTCAAACGTTTTTTTTTTTCAAGTTGGCAAATATTTCTTCAAATGTTTTTTTTCTAGTTGTCAAATATTTCTTCAAAAGTTTTTTCCAGTTGTCAAATATTTCTTCAAATGTTTTTTGTCCAGTTGTCAAATATTTCTTCAGATATTTTTTCAAGTTGTCAGATATTTCTTCAAACGTTTCTTCCAACTGTCAAATATTTCTTAACATGTTTCTTGAGGTCTGCGAACATTAGAAAAAACAAATGTCTCTGCTAAGTATTGAGCTCCTGACACTTAGAGGGGCGCCTTCCCTGCTGTCAGTTGCACCAGCCTTTCCCTTTTGTTTCTCAGTAATTTTACACTCCCTGAGCATCAATTATAAACCCAGTTGATAGGATGAAAATCATCGTTAACTCAGGCAATCTGACGGGGGGGGGGGGGGGGGGGGAATTGGACAGAGGAAAACTACTTTTGCCAGGTTTACACATGTTTAAATATACATACAAACTTATTAAAATGTTATTATAATAAATATGTACACCCTAATGTCATCATCATTCACTCCCTGCTCCACTTGGAGCATGGGGCTACCTCTGCTTTTGGGTTCCCTGTGAGAGAACCGGTATGAAGCAGTCACCAGCCCTTCTGTGGTGGTTCATGAATCTATCATTTTCATATGCTGAGATTGCTAGCCTCGTGTGAACTTGTACAATCACCAGCGGGTTAAACATGTGAAATTTAAAATATTAAAATGGTATATGTTACAACTCACCCCGTATCAGGTTACTTACAGACGTCTGGTACAGGAAGAGGATATGAGGCCGTCTTACAGGTAGATGAGTATTACTTTAATGATAATCCCACAATTATCCTGTTTATAGGTTCTGAGGGCGTTGGGACTTCCAGTATTATAAAGTCGAGTTTTCTGCCTGGTTAACTTAAGAAGATTCTCAATACTTGGTCTAATACTCTTTCTTGAAATCCTATATTACTTCGGTTCTGGCTAGTCGGAAGGTGTCGTCTTGACTCAATGGAACGCAATGCTGGAGTCTGAAAATGTGTTACATTATATGGGTACTTCCGTCACGCTCTGTAAGCTTTCTACGCGGTGAGAGTCGACAATCAAACGTCGTCTGGTTTAATATATCATGGCTAGACCAAACAAATGTAACCGTTTGACTTTAGTATATATCTTCTCCCCCTCCCCTCTTCTCTCATGAAATTTCGTGTGACACATGTAATTTCAAACGCCTTCCATATAAGATATTGACACTTCCACTTTTAGATATGTCTGTCCTTCAAAGCAAACCCTTCAGTTTAATTTGTTATTGTGACTGTTGACAGACACGAGGGTGCATCTCCAGGTAGGTTATGTAACTTTCCTGCCGGCAAATCGTGTTTATCTTCTGATTGTCAATACGAGACGTATGTGCGCCCAGATTGGTGTGAGAGAGATACGCACCTGGGCTGTTTATTTGTCTCTACCCAAGATAGATCGTGCGAAATAACAACATGAAACCTGAGTAATACGTTCAATATGAGAGAAAATAAAGGTTTAGGAATAAATAAAAAGAGGGTACAATATGGAAAAGAAGACGGATAGAACACAATAAAATGACAGCACGGCAATTCTGTGACAGATGCCATACTTTATGCTTTTAATTTGCTTTTAAAAAGTGGAAAAGATGCTAATCAAACGATGAAACAGATGCAAATAAAGGGTTAAAATAACTACTTGTTACTTTCTCTCTTATTCTGACGACAAAATGTCCAACTCTGAGCAAACTCCTGATAAGCAGAATTTCTGATAAGTAGAAGTATTTTACATGGTCCCAGGGACTTCTGCTTATTTGGACTGCACTATATATATATATATATATATATATATATATATATAAATATATATATATATTATATATATATATATATATATATATATATATATAGATATATTATATATATATATATATATATATATATATATGTGTGTGTGTGTGTGTGTGTGTCACTTTTTCTTAATACATCTAGAAAAAACATAGTTGTGTGGGTCTGTGTGAGTGTGCACATGTGTGTAACCTAATTATTATTATTTTTTTTTTTTAAAAAGACCTTTGCAGTGCATCGCTTCGTTTGGGCTCCTCGAGAGAAGTCTACATGAAAGCATTTCAGGTTCTAAGAGTGATAATTTCTATAGCAATTCGCTCCACATAATTTCAGCTTAGTAGCTTCCTATGACGTGCCCAGGTTTACTGCATGTGTAAGGATTCCACAGTGGATTTATAACAGATTGTAGGATCTGGGAAGTGATTTTGTGCAGGACGTGACGATTCCTTGGGCGAGCCAAGAAGCAGATCATCGTATTTTAGCTCTGCATGTTTGCAGAGCCCCTATGGATGGCAGGGGATGCACAGTATTCTGCTCCTAGCTCGTGCTCCCTGCCAGGATGTAATGCTTGGAAAAGAAACTGGAACTCATGACTCAACTCAGCCAGCAGCAGATCGAGAATAGCAGAAAAATCACAGGAAAACCATAGATCTACACCGTAGGTAATATCATGGAAATCAACATGGTATTGGCTGCGAAAGAGGGACAAGTTCAGCAACAACAGCAACGATGTAATTGGTGGGAGCATGCAGCGATCCTACTTATTTATATATTTGTTTTTACCAGTTTTACTGCAGCCTAATCAGTCTCTGTTAAACACTATACCCAATTCATTGCTGCTACCCTGTTTCCGTTTTGTGATCATTTTATATTGTCCACGTCTCTTCGTTCATATTTTTACCATATTATTCTTTAGTACCTATATGTAGTTCTTGTCCTTGTCACCTGTTCTTATATTGTTTATTGTCTGTGTCTCATGCTATGGGATGTGTTAATTGGTTGAAATGAACAATATTGGGTCGGTTCTTCATTGTCATCCTAGTAAGTCGCCAACATTGTTAGGGTTAGTTTTAAGATATTTAATTCTAACTCGTAGGCCTACCCTTTTTTACTGCATCTCTGAATTCCTTTTTTAAGGCCGCAAGGAACAGATGGCCCACTGTTCTTTATTTCAACCATGTTAATTTAATGAAGGTTGAAATAAAGAACAGTAGAAAGTGTGTCTGGTTTTGCCAAAATATCTGTTGATCTGGTGGTTGATTAAGCTACCCTCATTGATACTGCCGTACAAAGATTTCAGACCCTTACGACATTGGTGGCTTATGTGGACGACATCGTAGAACACAACCCACTGTTCATCATTTCAACCAGTTGCCCCTTGCTGTTTCTATTCATTCTCCGGTACCGGGTAGGACCATGTGTTGTTCATGTCTCTGGCATATATGTCATCTGCATATAGTTAGTGGCAGGGCTACTAATCACAATGCTGTTTTTAACTATAATCTGTCTCATCACTTATGCAGTACTGTGTTTGAAATGAAGAATAATGGGGCATATGTTCCACATGCCCTTAAAAAAATAATTCAGGGATGCAGTAATAAGGGTTAGGTTTAGGAATCCGAAACTTAACCTTAATCCTAACCTAATTGACGTGCGACTTATTTAGATAGCATCGAAGAACATGTCCCACTTTTTCATTTCAACCCAGTATTGTATATATAATGCAGCTGTAGGCCATCTTTTGTCTCTTCTGTTAATGTTAGACTATGAATATTATAAAGAGATTCCTTGGCAGTGAAGGATTTTTAAAAGTTGCTTGTATGGTCATTAACACTCTTTTACCTACATCAGCCATTTTTTAATGGCACTTTTTCCCTTGTTCTTCTTGTGTATTATTTAACTCTCCACTGGCATTGCATCTCATGTTGTACTTTTTACAAATTCATTTAGTGTCAGAAACATAGTGATCGAGAGTTGTTGGTTGAATCATGGGATAGAATACAGTCGCCATCTTGTCAGTCGATTCATGATTGATACTTTGCCCTTGTTGCTTGGAGAGATTTTAAAAAATAGCTGAAATGCTAACCATAACCCAAACCCAGCTTCGAGAATTTGTAAAACTAAGGCGTGACACATATTTAGACCATACATTTAAAATAAAAAATTACCACTTGCCATTTATTACTGTTGTGTCTGCACCCTCAGTTCATGTCGTGTGCGTCTTTTTTTATGTCTTGTAAGAAAGCTCGAAACATATTGTGAGCAGGAGTCGACCACTGTTGTACTTCCCAAAATGTAATTTTTTAATCAAGTGAAATGAGCAATGTAGTGATCACAAGTTCATCGACAAGATGACAACTGCTAGGGGCAAGTGAGGTGTGATGCCACCCGTACTTAAATAGAAAAATTTTCTGATCTGAACAATTTTCTTTCTTATAGCCATTTAGGCCTATCACCCAATGACCCAGTGCCACCCGGGTTGTTTCCTTACTTGCACCACTGTTATTGTTCTAATATTTTTAAGCTTTTACTGTTTTGTTACCTGCATGATTTCAAGGTGTTTGAATCTAGTGACTGTTGTCAAAACTATTCAGTTTTCTTTGCAATTATATTCATGTCCTTTTTTTTTAAAAATAGCCTTTATTTTTGCTTTTAGTCACCAGATTGGTGTGCCTGGCAGGAGGATTAGCTCACCCCCAAGTACCAGTGAAAAAAAAAAACTATGGGATGGAATAAGAAAGTTCTAATGTTTTACATGGATAGTTCATGTGCCTATTGGTTGAATGAGTGGGGCGCATTCCTGTTGCAGGACAGCTACTACGTTGTGGGATAGAAACCTGGTAGTGTGACGCTCCAATCTACCCAGCTATCAATAGGTACCTGATTGCTCTTGAGTTAAAGAAGGCAAAGGCAATGAGGAAGGGAACTGGTCACTCCACCTAATAAAAAAGCTGGGCCTGGTATGAAGTCTGCCACTTACTCCCCTATGGTAGTATCTCTGCCACTTACTCCCCTATGGTAGTATTTCTGCCACTTACTCCCCTATGGTAGTATCTGCTAATACCTGATTTATGCCCCACTTTTAACCTTTAGCACGCTGCATTCTTTGGCGAAAATTTTCGCCTGCAGCTGCATTCTTTTTCACAGCGTCCCGTTTCTATAGTGGGTGACCCTTAATGTCTGTAGTTTTTGTGTTTCTTAGTCAATTGCTATAATTTTTGGAATTTATATAAATAAATGAATGGTGAATCTGATGATATAAAATTTGTTTGTGTACATGTTAGATGTGATAGGAAGAGAGGAAAGGAAAGATAAAAAAAACGAAAAAAAAAATTAAAATAATAAAAAAAAAAATTTTTTAATTTTTAATTAAAAAAAAAATTTAAAAAAATAACCAGCAAACGAAGGGTCCATATCCCTTGCATCTCAATGAAAGTCATTTGACCAATAGACCAATACAGATCAAATGACGATCTTTTCGTTAAACCCATCATCAGTAGCAAAGCAACAAACTCCCTCGTCAGCAGTGACATTCGGCCGTAATCCTAAACCTTTCCGATATTCCTAATTCTAACCCCTAAAATTATACATACTAGCAATGCCATTCTACTTTCGTTTCCATCTCAGCCATCAAACATATTCTGAGAACCGATATCAGCGCTTATAAAGACAAAAATCTCATCCCCACCGCATGGCGTCAGAATCCAATAAAATTAGAGCGAAAATGGCCGCGTGTTCGATGCCGATTAATTTCGATTAAAAAAATTCACAGAAAATAAACGCGGATGCACCCATTACTAAAGGAGATCGGAAACAGAAGCTAACTCTCTCTCAGATAAGTTTAAAACTTAACATCCGGGGATGAAGTCACGTGTACACACATTCTAATGCTAGAAAACGAAAATATCCGCTTGTCAACATATGTCGACAACAGCTGGGAGAACATAGGTTACCTTCATCGACATATGTCGACCGCAGCGTGCTAAAGGTTAAATAAAGTGTTCTAGAGCTATGTCATAGGTTAGTCATGACCGTTCACTGATGTTTTTATACATATCTTTAACTTCATCTCTTGTCCTCACCCACAGTCTTCTACATACTATAATGCCTTGTTTGTTTATTACAGATTGTAGAGCCCAGGGAAAATATAAAAAAACCAGTGAACAAGAAAAGCTTGCAGTTTGTCTATTTCTTTGGATCTGAAAACTAGTAAGTTAACGAAGAAGAAATGGCTGTATGTCATTTGAGGTTATGGTCCCGTAAGAAAGCAGTTTCAAACCATGGCAGTTTTATGTAGCACTTTTGAAAATATTCCTCTCCCCCTGTTGAGGTACTTATACATCTCTATGGTATGCATGGAGGCATATCTGGAGTCATCCTTATATGACCACCAGATGAGCACAATGCTATAGTATACAGATGTTGAATTGAACATCTGTCTGTGAGAGGCATATATGGAGTCATCCTTAAATGACCACCAGATAAGCACATTGCTATTCTTCTTCTTCTTTGATCCATAACCGTCAAAGCAGTCAGTGGCCATCACGCCTGGTGGCGTCTTGTAGGGCAGCAACAAATTGATTCCACTTTGCTCGGTCGGCGGCCATCCTTCGTACAGTGCCCCAACTGTGGTTCATTCTTTCCATCTCAGCTTCCACAGTTCTCCGCCAAGTTGTTTTTGGTTGGCCTCTCTTTCGCTTTCCCTCGGAGGTCCATAGCATAGCTGTTCTTGTGATGGTATCAGGGTCCCTTCTGAGGACATGGCCAACCCAATTCCAGCGTCTGCCAGCTATGATGGTGTGCATGTCCTCCTGGTTACTCCGAATAAGTAGTTCTTGGTTGCTGATGGTGTTTGGGCAAAAGATTCGGAGAATTTTCCTTAGGCAGATTGTGTGGAAAGAGGACAGTTTCGACATTTCCTTCTCTGTTACTCTCCAACATTCCGCACCATAGAGAAGCACAGAAAGTACACAGCTCTCATACAGTCTTAATTTGGTGTTTGTGCTGTACTGGGAAGACTTCCAAATGTTGTTGAGAACAGCAAAGGCTGTTCTCGCTTTATTCATTCTGTTGTTAATGTCCTTGCTTGTTCCGCCGTCAGGTGTTACTATGCTTCCTAGGTAAGTAAATGTGTCTGTCTGTTCTAACTTCTGGTTCCTTACTGTTTCTGGCTCAGGATTGCCCACATTTAGTGTCATGACCTCTGTCTTCTTCAAATTGATGTTCAGGCCAACCTGCTGGCCATACTTATTCAGTCTATCGGTTTTGTCTTGAATGTGTTGGTGTGAATGCGCGAGTAGTGCAATGTCATCTGCATATTCCAAATCTTCCAGTGTAGAAAACGTTGTCCATCTAATTCCTCTTGGACTGCCCTCTGTAGTCTGGCGCATCACAATTTCCTCTCAGTTGTTGCGTCTGCATTCCTTTACTCCACTCTGTTGGTGTTGTCTCAATTTCCCAGACTTGTGCAAATAGTGGTTCTAATAGTTCTGCTGCTAGTTCAGGGTCTGTCACATTGCTGTAGTATACAGATTTTGAATTGAATCTCGGTCTGTGATGTTAATGACACCCTCATTAACTCTTGAAATCATCCACACACTTCCTGGGATTCCCGCTGTGGTGAAACATGTTGAGAACCCAGGATTGCACACTAAGCTTAGAGGAGTCACTTGAGCCCCAGATGTAATTGGCATATACCTGGCTGGCTGCATGCAGGAGGTTCTTGCTGTGGACCCATGATAGGCAGGGATCATATGTGATAATCCTTTAACTGCAAGTCAAGCTGGAGCTTATGGCTTCAACTCAACATGTTTCGGAATGGCAGAAAAGCCTAGATCTACAGTGTAGATAATACCAAGGAGTCTTAACTTGATATTGGCTGCAAAAGAGCAAGAAGCTCAGCAGCCCTAAAACATCTCTGTGGTCACAATTCAACTGATGATAAATAGCACAATTGTAGCTGTTCTTTATTATGCTATCTGTGTCATACATGGTGGCCCACACAAGATGTACACTATATTATTAGGGTATGGTCTTCAGATTACATTTTGCAGGGTAAGTTGTTTCATAATGTATTAAAAATTATAATTTTTGCTATTGTCATGATAATAGGATGCAAAGTTAGGAAATATGTTGGTAAAACCAAGGAGCGAAATAAACAGACAATGCCCAAAATGTTCTCGGAGATCTCTAAAGAGGCTTAGAAAAAATAGAACTATTGCTCCATCGGCCATGTCGTACAAGGCGACTGTTATGAGGCTAGGCATGGGGCTGACAAACTCATCAGGTAAAATAAATTTCCACAGAAACATGCATCTACAAGAGTGTGTGTATGAATGTCTCGTGCAGACTTCCTAGAAGGGGACCAGCTGTAATGGTGGTTTCATGCTCCTAGAAGAGTGCAACTGAAAATGAAGATGTTGAAATAAATAATTTAATGAATTCAATTTGTGTATAATGTTGAATTAAGGAAATGTATTGTCTGCTGGTTATAATAATAAGATCACCGTAATTATCAATTTTGTTCTTGTTTGCAGTGCCTGGATTCAAGAAGACAATATCTACCGATATCCAGAGTACAAAAGCAAGTATGAAGGTAGTTCTCGCATTCCCAAAGGTTTCAAAGAGGCACTGGAGGCAATCGAGAATGAGTATCAGGCTTTGTTGGTAAGAATGTTAATAATTTATTATATTGCAGTCTAGAATGAGCATCAAAGTTAATAAAGATGATAGTGGTTTGTAACATGTGAGACAGTCTAGAATGAGCATTGGGCATTGTTGGTAAGGATGATAATAATTTGTTAATAAAGATGATAGTAATTTGTTACATTGGAGACAATCTATATTGGGCATTGTTGGTAAGGATGATAATAATTTGTTAATAAAGATGATAGTAATTTGTTACATTGGAGGGGCAAAGTCTACAGACAGGGGGTATGATGTGCTGGTGTTGTGGGTAGTGGGTTTCCCCCCTTGCTTCACCCTAGGCCTAGTGAATTCTTGTTCATGAAAGGAGCGACCATTGCGGTGTTAGTCTCTTGGCCTAGCAAAACCTCTCATACCCCAAGATCGTTGTGCGTGGTGAAGAGCCACACCCTCCTCGAGGTAGTCCTGGTAACTGAGGGTGCGAATCCTCAGGCTAAACACAACGGATCTAGAGGAGCAAACCTCGATAATAAAACCGGTGCACTACACCGTACACGCCCTCTGTGGGTGGGAAGGAGCCAGATGGATACTGAACAAGTCTTGGAAGTGGGAACGAGCGTGGACTGCTCCCTGAAGATCGGAACCCATCGTACAGGCACAGAGACTCAGGACTTGACGATCCTATTGCCTTCAACTCTTGGTCACATGCCTAGAGCCTCGGAGAACTCGGCGTAACCAGCAGGCAATTTGGTGGCGGGGAAAGAGCACTGTGAGCCCTGCCATGGCTACGTATCACAAGGAGACGCAGAAACACCCCCTTTATCTCCCCCAGAGCTGGCACAGTACACTTCTGGCTTCTACCCGGGGCGGTAGGAAATCCACATCAAACCTGGCAGAGCAAGTCCTCCATCAGATGCGGCCGATGCTGGGCCCACTGGCGCGTGGACACGTCCCGACCCCCATCGAGACTTGCCCGGGGAGCCCACCCTGGCTCAAAAAAGCAGAGAAGGCCACTCTCCAAACCTCCGATGTCTTGCGGGCAGTGTTAGGATGTGCAAGAACATGGACAGGAAGACTCCACAACTTCCCCACTGAAGACACGCCCACGGCGACCGTTGCCTCAATTGGCTGTGTGTGGTGTACCCGGAAACGGGGCCTCCCAGTACTGAGGCACAGTTAAGTCCCCGATGCCACTTATCGGTGCAGAGTTGAGAGAGATGGCTGAGCATCACAATCCCCCCTGTGTTGCAGCATGATGAGAACCCAGCATTGCACACTGAGCTTGGGGGGATCACTTGGGCACCAGACTTAATACTGGCTCTTGACTGGATGGCCGCATGCAGGAGATTTCTACAATGGAGGGTTGGCAGGTGGTGGGTATCTGGAAGTGGCTCTGTGCAGGACGTGAGGATTCCTTGGGAGAGCCCAGAACCAGAGCACAGCATTGTGCAAGCTCTGCATAGTTGGAGAGCCCCTGGATGACGGGGAATGCACAGTGTGCTACCCCACCTATCCCCAACTGCTAACTTAGAACCAGAAGTGGGGTCCTCTGTATGCGTGCCAGGCCAGGATAAAATGCCTGGGAAAGAGACTGGAGCTCAGAACTCCCTAACTCAAAGTTGCAGGATGGCAGAAAAGCCATGGGAAAGACAGGGCTATTTTGAAGATAACGCAACCATATTTTCACCATACGAGCTCGGACGCCGCCTCGGTAAACAAGGTCCGCGCAGAGCAGTGACACCCCCAGGCTGCTTGCGAATAGTCTACTACTGGGAACATAAACAGATTTAGGGATGAGCCCACTCTCCCATTGAACAGGTGCTAAAGTCATAGATACTGGGCCAGAAGGCGCACCGGAAACCACAGTATCACGCAACTCGCTTTTTTTTTTTCTATGGAGAGTACACCGTCAAATAAATCTCGTACTGGTGCTCGCCCTGTGGAGCTCCACCAGGCAGGTGCAGTGCCGGGCTCTGAGCCTCGACAGAGCCCACCCTCAGCTACTGGAGGACCCTCTAGACCGTCTTGTGGAGTCAGCAGACGGCGGAGGAGAACTACTGACCAAAACAAAACAGAAAAAGAGAAACCCAGAGTGCCACTTGTCATGATGCACTGGAATGCAGAGGGAGTGAACAGCAAGCAGGCTGGATACAGCAAAAAGACAGAGCTGGAAAACATCTTGTATGAGAAGCAAGTCAGTGTTTGCTGTATCCAAGAGACTCACTTAAAAGCAGATCAAACCTTTAAAATAAGGGGATATCAATGCTTCAGATCTGACAGAAAAGATAGACGAAAAGGAGGAGTACTTACTCTTGTAAGGAATAACATTCCTGCACACGAAAGGAAAACCTTCATGGATGGAGCAGAATATCAGCTGTTGCAGATAAAGGTAGACAAGATGGAAATAGAACTCCTGAACTATTACTGTCCGAACAACAAACCCCTGAGTCTCAGCTCTATACAGGTACCAGCCACCAACTTTATAGCAGTTGGAGACTTTAATAGCCACTCCCAGAGCTGGGGCTATAACCATCTGGATCACAGAGGTGAAGAGGTTGAAACTTGGCAAGATGATCACTCCCTAATCCTAGTCAATAATGCCACAGATACTCCTACCTTCTACTCCAGAGGATGGCACACAACTTCAACACCAGATCTTGCCTTCTCCACACCAGATATAGCTGGATCTATTAATAGAGAAGTAGGAGACCAACTAGGGGGAAGCGACCATCGCCCAATCTTTCTTACTGTCCAGAGTGCAACTCTCAGTACAGGCCCAGCCATTACAAGATGGAACTACAAAAAAAGCCAACTGGGGTTTATTCAGGCATCAGGTGAACACGCTGCTGTCTACCCTCAAGGTACAGAACAGAGACATTAATGAAGTGGTTAAAGACTTCAACAGATGCATACTACAAGCTGCAAAAGAAACCATTCCCAAAGGATGCCGGCGTAACTACATACCATACTGGTCCAGCACACTCCAAGAACGTCAGGAAGCTATGGACAGGGCTAGAAAGGACGCAGAGTCTCAGCCTTCACTTGAAACTCACAACAAATGGAAAAAGGCTGTAGCAGAGTTTCAGAGAACAAAGCTAGAAGAAAAACGGAAAAAGCTGGAGAACTAAAACGGCATCGCTGAACCTTGAGAAAGACGGCAGGAAACTTTGGAGATTAGTCAAGTCTCTAAATGAAGAGCGTTCCTCACCTAGGCAGACTATCACATTGGATGAAGGTGGCAAACTTTTCAGAGGAAAACAAGCTGCAGACTTGTTTGCTAGAAGATACAGTTCAGAAAGCAACTTACCCATTAACATAGATCATCAGAGAGAGATAAGAAAAGAAATACTGGCAACCATGGGACAAACAGATACTCCTGCCCCAATGAGGGAACCATCACACTAGGAGAACTACAGAAGGCTATTTCCAAGCTTAAGTTTCAAAAGTCACCCGGCCCAGACAAAATCAGCAACGAAATGCTAGTAAATCTGAGCTCAGCAGCAAAGACAAAACTGCTTGAGATATTCAACCACAGCTGGTTGAAAGGAACGGTACCCCAAGTATGGAGAGAAGCCATCACAATACCCATACTAAAGAAAGGGAAATGTAAGACCGAGGCTGCAAGTTACCGGCCAATCAGTCTCACAAGCTGTGTTGGGAAGACTATGGAGCGAATAGTCAACCACAGATTGAAATGGTATTTAGAGTCTGAGCAGATCCTGGTGCCGGAACAAGCTGGATTTAGAGAATGCTACAGTATAGAAGACCAAGTTACTTACTTGTCTCAAGCAATAGAAGATGCCTTCCAGGAGAAGAAAAAGGTCCTAACGATCTGGGTCGACTTCAAGCAGGCCTTTGACAAGGTGTGGAAAGATGGCCTCATTGCAAAACTTAGGAGAAGTGGAATCCAAGGCAACATGATGAAATGGATCCAGTCATACTTGCATAACAGGAGAACTAGAGTCACTCTTGACGGTCTGCAGAGCAGAAAAGTGTTGCTCCATCAGGGGGGTACCTCAAGGAGGAGTAATTTCCCCAACACTCTTCCTTGTTTACATCAATGACCTGGTGAAAGATCTCCCTGCAGGAGTTAAAGCTGCCTTATATGCAGATGACCTAGTACTCTGGTGCGCTGATGAAAATGTCACCACAGCAAATTATAGAATGCAGCGGGCAGCAGACATGCTAGTGTCATGGGCAGAGAAATGGCTTATCACAATAAACACAGACAAAACCTCCACAACACTGTTCTCCCTTGCCCCCAAGGACAAATCAGCTAACATACACCTAGGGACAACCGTGATCAAGGAAGAAAGCTACCCCACCTATCTTGGGGTGACATTTGACCAAAGGCTTACATGGAATAAGCATATTGAAAATGCAGAAGGAAAGGCCCGAAGACGACTAGGCATACTCCGAAAATTAGCAGGTACCAACTGGGGAGCAAATGAACGAAATCTAAAGAAGATTTATAATGGCCGAATTGCAAATGCACCCATATGAAGGCAAGACTATGAGAGCTCTGGGCATATGGGACGTCTCTAAAGCCGAAAACGACGTACAGCAATGAGGCCATGCATGCTTGAGTCAGCACGTAAGATTGGATCAGACAGCATAATGCAGCTTTGAACATATCCTGGAGACAAAAGGAACATAACATAGAAGGGCACCCTATCAAATACCCCCTCATCCAATGGAGTTAATAAGGTACAGACAGAATGTGCCCAAGGGTTACCCAGAAGGAAAGAAAAGTGAAAGGGGACATTGAGGGAGGGGGCGAGGTGGGAGGAAAGAGGAGGAAGAAAGAAAGGGTGCACAGAGGCAGGGATAGAAAAAAACATGGACGTAGAATAGAGTGGCTAAGAGGAGTAGCACATCATCAAGAAGGTATCCTTGGATACGAAACCACTGAAGCCCTAGAAAGTTATACCTTTACCATGCATGGTGAGCCACATGGGAGCTATAGGACTCAATGAGTGCCCTCCAAAGCTCCGCGAATTATGGACTCTCAGTAGTCAGGCCACAGTGGCACTTATCTCAAGCAGAGTGGGCTGATGGAGGAAGAGAGTTTACAATGCATCTGGTATTGCTAAAAACGATGATGCTCTGCATACATTTGACAGTAGACAATGATTACCATATAGAAAGCTAGGGGGATCAAATCTGGGTTACATTGCCTTTTACAGGATGGTGGGACGTGTGAGGGGTGGCAACTGACAGCTGTTTGTTGAGTGGAAGGGTATGGTTGATAGTGTGTCCGGTATCATCCTACGTCGTTGCCCCCCCCCCGCAGATGGTTATTTCATGATCATGGAACTATGACTGCGCACTACTGTAGCGTCTAGGCTCATTTCGGAGTCTGGTAAATTCTGTTCCAAGCGAGGGTATACTGCTCGAGGTGCGGTCAAGCGTCTTGAGCCAAGTGGGTGGTGCAACTGCTGCCAGTGTCGTCTGCTAAGACATATTGACGTATGTGGGTGTTTGTTAATGAATAGATGAGGGGGTATTGGGGTAGAGGTGAGGGGGTAATTTAATAAGTATAAGGGAGTTTGGGGGATGTATTTAAGAAGGATAGTGTAGATGGGGTGGTTTGGGGGATATTGGGGGATGAATTATGAGGGTGGGTTGGGTTTTGGGGTTGATTTTGTAAGGAAGGTGGTTTTGTTGTTGGGGAGTGTTGGAGGGATGGGGTTGGAGGATGGTTTGGGAGGAGTGGTTGGTCATTGTGTTTGATGGGGAAGGTTGGTAATTGTCGTGTTGGGCATAAGGGATAGGGGTGTTTATTTTGTGGATAGGTTGTTAAGTTGTGGGGGGGATGGGTGTTGGTGTTATGGTGCGGACTATAAGTCGATTATGGGGGTAGTGGGTGACTCATAGGGGAAACAGGGAGCGCGGGTGAACATTAAAGGATAGGCCCACGAGAGCGGGAATCACCATGCGGTGTAAAGCGGTAGGGGGGGAGGGGGGTGACGGGGATAGACTCTAACGGGGCGGCGGAATTAGAGTGGCGGCGTGACTTAAATAAAATTATGTATACGGGGAGGAAAAGAACGGGGGTGGAGCGGGGGTGGGACCGCGAAGGGTGGGGGGGCGACTCGGCGGGACCCACTGGGGTAGGGGACTTGTTCCCGACCTGTAAGGGGGCAACTGGGGGGGGGTGAGAAATATAGGGTTCCATGGGGGGAGGGGTGTGTGAGCATAGGTAAAGGAGTAATGGCGAGGGGTGACGAAATGGGCAAGGCGGGGAATAACAGAGGATCAACGGGGTCGGGGTGGGTGCTAGGGGGGTACACTCTGAGACTTATGGTCAATTGGGGGGGGGGGGGTAGATAAAATCAACAAAGACTTAAGGTTACGGGTACCAACGGGGTAATAGTAATTAGATACAGTTGAGAGGAGTGGAGGTGGGGGGAGGGGGGGAGGGGGGTTAGGAAGGGGGGTGGGTAGGGGGGGGGTGGTGGGTCCGGGATCATTAATGTCGGTCGGATATATAGTAGGGAGGGGGGGTTGGGGTGGGGGTGGGGAGGTTGTGGTATGGGGGGGGGGGTTGTGTGGGTGGGGTGGTGTTGGTGTGTGGGTTGGGGGGGGGGGTTTTGGGGTGTGGGGTTTGGTTTTGGGGGTTGTGGTGTGGTTGGGGTTTGGTTGGGTGTGGGAGGTTGGTGGGGTGTGGGGTGAGTTGTTGGGGTGGTGGGGGGGGGTGGGAATGTGTTTGGGTGGGGTTTGTTTTTTTGGTGGGGTGGTGGGGGGGGTTTTTGTGGTATGGGTATATGTGTAGTTGGGTGGTGTTGTTGTTGTTTTGTAGGGTATGGTGTTGGTTGGGTAAGTTTTGTTGTGGGGTGAGATGTAGGGGGAGTGTTGTTTGTTGTGTTGGGGTCGTGGTTGTTTAGGTTTGGGTTGGGGTTGTATGTTGGGATGTGGTTTGTTTTATTGTTTGTGGTTTTGTGGTTGTTGGGGGGGTTTGTGTTTTGTGTTGTGTTACGCTTGTGTAATTTGGTTGTGGTTTGGGGGGGGGGTTGGGTATGGGTGGGGTTTAATTGGGGATTTCCTGGTGGTTTGTTGGTTTTGTGTGATTTGGTTTGGTGAGGGGTTGTTGGGGGGTGGTTGGGGGAGGGTGTTGTTTTGTTTTGTTTGTGGGTTGAGTGGTAATTGGGGGGGTTGTTTTTGGGGGTTGGTGTGGGGGAATGTTAATGTGGGGTTGGGGGTATTGTGGGTGTGGGTTTTTGTTTGGGGGGGTTTTACGGGGAAAAAGGAGGGTTTGGTTTGGTGGTGAGTTGTTTTGGGTGGTTGAATTATATTTGGGGGTGGGGTTATTTATGTTTAAGGGGGGGGTAACGTCATTATTTGGGTGTTTGTTTTGTACTCCTAGGGTAGTTTCAAAGGGTGGGAGTTAATGTTTGGATGTGGTTGAGAGTGTTGTGTTGATGGTTTTTTTTGGATTTGTTTAGTGGGGGGGTGTGTTTTGGTTCGAATAAGGTGTTTTGGTGTGAGTAGTATTTTTGTGGTGGGTAGTTTGGGGGGTGGTGATAAAAAAAAAAAATTAATTTTTTTGAAATTAAAAGTTTGGATAAAAAATTAATGTTGGTCAGATTTTAGATAAATTTTAAGGGTTTGGTTTGGGGGGTATTTAAATAAGGAATTTGGAGTTTTTTTTATTAAATTTTTGCTTTTTTGGAAAGCTTTATGTGAAGAAAATAATTTGATTAGTTTTGGGTTTTGGGTTGGTGTGTTGGGGTGGGGGGTGGGGGTTTAATGGTTTGTTGGGTAGTTGGTGGTGGGTGATGGGGGTGGGGTTGGGTTTTTTATGTGGGTTTAAGAGATGGGGGGGGGGGTGTTTACAGTTGACCTAAGGAAATTTGGTGACCCAAAAGTTGGGTTGTAGGTAGTTTGGGTAATGTAGGTGGGGGGTTTTTGAGAAGTGCTGGTTTGGATGGGTTTGGTTTCGTGTGGGGTGTTGGGTGTGTTAAGTTTAATGTGGGTTTGGGGGTGTGATGCCAGGCGTGGGGGGGGGGTGTTAGTGATGGGGTGGGGTGGATTCTTGGCACGGGTGGAAAGGGGGATTATTTGGAACATTGTGGGATGTGGGAATTCAAAAAGTGGTGTGGGGGAAGGTGTGTCTTTAAGGGGTATGGTGGTTGTTGGGGGGGTAAGATAAGAAATTTAGAAGTGGGGGTTCTATGGTTGGGTATTGGTTGGGGGAGTTTGTTGTTGGTATTGGGTTGGGGGTGGGGGCGGGTGTGGGGGGAATTGGGGGGGTTATTTGGTGTGGGGGGCTTTTGGGTGGGGTTTTTTGGGAAAACGGGGACTGGGTGGGTGGGGGGGGGGGGTTGTAGTGGGAATGGGGGTGGTTTGGTTCAGGTTGGGGGGGTGGTAGGGGGTGTGGTGTTGGGGGGTGGGGTGGGGGGGGGGGTCCTAGGTATAAATTAATGGGCAGTCAATATGGGGGTGGATGAGGAATGTTGTTGGGGGGTAAAGGTAATGGGTTCTAAATGTGAATTTGTTGGAATGGGACTCAAGGGGTTTGGGTGGGGGATGTTAGGGGGTGGTGGGGGTTTTAATTTTGTGGGGGGGGGTGTTTGTTTTGGGGGGGGGGGGCATGGGTTGGGGTTGTTCTAGTGTGGGGGGGGTTGTATTGTGGGATTTCCCCTAGGATTTTGGGGGGAGGTGGTGTATTCACTTGGGGGTTTTGGGGTGGGGGGTTGGGTGGGGGCGGGTTTTGGGAAATAAAGTGGGGTGGTTGGTGACATTGTTTGGTGGTGGGGGTGGGGTGGGGTGGACAATGTTGGATTGCTTATTGGGGGGTGGTTAGATTGGTACCTTAATTTGGGTGGGGGGGATGGTCCCCACGTGCACATTGTTGGTATGGGGGTAGTATCTCATTATGGGTGGTGTGGGGTGGGGATGGAACGGTACATGTTAGGTTGGGTGTGGTTTAAGCAACGAATAGCATTATGAAGGGTGGTGGGTTTGGTGACACGGGGTGGGGGTGGTGTGGGGGGGGGGGTTTTTATCGTAAATAAAGTTTGGGGGTGGGGGGGGGGTTGGGCTGTGTGACACGGGTGTTTTTGTTGTGTGTGGTGGTTGTTTTGTGATTGTTTGTTGGGGGGCTAGGGTGTGTACATGTTTTGTGAGGGGTTTTGGTTGTATCCCCATGGGGTGTTGTGGGGACAGATTGCAAACTGGTGACCGATTTGGGGATAGTGGGTTTGAGCACGTGGTGGTGGATGGGGTGTGGGGGTGGTAGTGATGGGGGTTGGGGGGGGGTCTTGACCAAGGGGGGTGGGGGAAAATGGGTGGGGGTGGTGGGGGGGGGGGCGTTTGGGGATACAACAGGGTGGGTGTTATCATGACAACGATCCAACTGGGTAAGGTGGAATGGGTGGGGGAGGCAGTGTTAGAGCCAGGTTCTGGGGGGGGGGGTGGGGGGGGGGGGGGTGGTTTTTGGTGTGGGGGTGGGGGGGGCAACAAATGGGGGGGAAAGCGGAGGTATGGGGAGGGGGTGGGGGGGAATAACGTTACATAAGGGGGGTTGTGGACAATGCTAACGAGGGGTGAGTGGTGTTCAGGGGGGTAAAGTTGGGTGGGGTTGAAGTGCGGGTGGTGGGATCGGTGGGGGATTGTCAGGGTGTGTGGACGGTTGCAGTATAGGGAATGCACATGGGAGTAGGGGAGGTGTATACGGGGACACTTGTTGGGAGATGGGTGTGTGATATGAGGGGATTATGGGGGGGGTTGGTGTTACTAGTCAAATGGGGGAGATTTGGGGGATAGGGGGGTTTGGGGTGGGGGGGGGGGGGGGGGAAGGGTTGATGGGTGGAGTGTGGGGTGGGGTAAATGGGGGTAAAAGGGTTTGGGGGGTAGGTTGGAATAATCAGGTTGGACGCCTGGCGGTACAGGTTTTGGGTTGGGGGGGGGTGGAGTTAGTGGGGCGTTGTGGGGGTAGGGGAGGAACAGTTGGTTGGGGTCTCAATGGTGTTTGGGGGGGGTGGGGTTTTGGTGTGGGGATGTGGGATCCCGTGGATTTAGCATGGGGCAAAGGGGGTGGGGGTTCACTGGGGGGTGGGCGTGGAGGTATCTCCGAAGGAAAGCTGGGGAAGGAAGAGGGACAATAAAATAAAACCCGGGGTTGGTTGGAGGGAGGGGTAGGGGGGGGGTGGCCACGGTGAGCCGGGGTTTTGTCAAACCGGATTGCGCCTGGGGGGGGTAGGGCATGTACCATGGGGGTTGGGGTTGGGATTCCGACCAAGTCCTATGTGGGGGGTAAATAAATTAAACGATTGTGGCTAGAGATAAGGGGTGTTAAAGTTAATTGTGGGGGGTAAAGTTAAATGGGGTTAATAGACCCTAGATAACATTAATTTTAGATCTCCTAGGGGGGGGAGGTTCAAAGGTGGGTTTAGGTTGGAAGGGAGGGAAAAGGGAAAGGGGGGGGTGAGGAAGGGTTGAAAGAAAGAATTGGGCGGTGTTTGGTTTGGTGGGTGTGGGTTGGAAGTGTTGGGGGGTTTGGTTTGTGGGGGGGGGGTGGGGTTGTTGGTGGACGTGGGGTGGTTGAGAGTTGTTTGGTTGGGGGGGTGGGGGGTGGGGGAGTGGGTGGGGTTGGTGGGTTGGGGTGGGGTGGGGTGGTTGTGGTTGGTGGGGTGGGTTGTGGGTGGGTGTTTTTTTGGGTGTGTGGTTTGGTGAGTTTGTGTGGTTTTGGTGGGGGTTTTTGGGGAGGTTGGGGTGGGTTGTGGGGGGTTTGGGGGCGTGGTGGTGGGGGGGGGTGGTGGGGTTGTGGTGTTAAAAACTGGGGGTGGTGGGGGGGTGTGTGGGGTTTTGGTGTGGGGGGTTGTGTGGGGTGAACGGTGGGGGGTTGGTGGGTGGTGGTTTGTTGGGTTTTGGATGTTGTGGGTGTGGTGTGTTTGGGTGTGGGCCGTGGGGTTGGTGTTGGTGGTTGGGTGTGGGGGGTGGGGGGGAGGTGTTGTGTTTGGTTTGGGGTTGTGGTGGGGTATGTGGTGTGGTTGGTTTTGGTGTGGTGTTGGGATTTAGTGGGTTGGTGGTTGGTGTTTGATGGATGTGGGGGTGGTTGTGGGGTTTTGGGGGGGTGGGGGGGGTGTTTTGTTGTGTGGGTGGGTTGTTTGTTTGTGGTTTGTTTTAGGGGTGTGGGGTGGGTGATGTGGTTTTGTGGTTGTGGCCTGGGGTGTTGTGGGTGTGGGTTGTTTATTTGCCCACCTTATTGTCCTACAACAGTTTAATTTGTCTCTTTGGTTAGATCGTATTTCTACTGTTTAACTTTTTAGGTGGTTTTTTCATTTTTACTAGGGTGCCAAAAAAAATGTTTTGTTTTTTAAAGTATTACAGATACACACTTGGGTTATAGTTAATTTGTTAATACTACCAAAGACGTTTTATATTTACAATTCTCTCAGTTCCCTACAGTTTGGTATATAATTTTTACATGTTCACAAAAAAGATTTTAACATAAAATTTCAATAAAAACAGTTACACTTCATCCGTTTTTGGGAATTCTTCAACAAAATTAATTATGGTCACTGGGTGGGGATAAATAAAATTTATGGAGTCAAAGAGTTAATTAATGTTTTTAACTTTGGAAGAGTGTTTACTGGTATTAGTTAATTTCTTATTGGCCCGATGACTGTGGTTGCCTTGTGTGTTAAAAACTTCTTGAGTGTATTTGGTGACAGTATAGTACTAGACCTAGCTTTGAAAAACAGCTGTTTTTTGCTCATCTCGGGAGGAGGGAGTTATGGTTGTGGTGTGTTGGATCTACTTTAAAGAAAGATAGAAGAGAAGAAACATTTATCTCGTTTTCTTTAAACTCTCCTAGAGATCTTCTAACTTGATTTATAAGCTTTTTATTATGTCCCCCGACTGAAGTTAGGTGGGGAAAAAAAAAAAAGGAAAAAGGGAAGAAAAGAGAAGGAAGAAAAAAAAGGGAGTAAAAGGAAAGAAGAAAAGAAAAAAAAAACAAGGAAAAATCAGTTTTTTTAAAAAGAAAAGAACAAAAAATCAGTGTAGTTGAGTGGGGAAAAAAAAAAAAGAAAATCATTTTTTTTAGTTGAGTTTTCAATTGTGGTGTTTTTTAAAATGAACAAGTTTTATAAATTTTTATTTTTTTTTTTTTTTTTTTTTTTTTTATTTTAAAAATATTCCTCCTCTCTTTATAGCATACCCTTTCTCGACAAAAGTGATTTGATTTA
>JAMPIV010019968.1:0-22931 GCA_024509875.1 Oreohelix idahoensis | reverse complement strand
CTCAAGTAAGCATCTTGTTAAATTAAATCAATCTATTTATTTATTCCAGTAATTTGGTCATATTTAACACAACAAATGTAACCTGGTTATCAAATCCTACCTATGTGCACCCAGTGGCTAACGTAGTACTATGACTAGAACAATGTAATAAGTATCCTTCAATATGCCTATTATATTCAAGGCAAGGTATAAAATTTATAGTTATTTATCAATATATTTATACTATCATGCCTTGCCTTTAGTCATGATGAACAACCAATAATGAGTTGGACTACTAGTGCAAATTGTTGCAATCATTCCATCAAGTCCCTTTTTTTCAAAATTATAATCAAAATTAATCAAAATATTTATATCATATTATTACCTAATTAATTTACACTATTATTATTATATTATCAATTTTTAAATTAATAAATACAAGACAGTCAACTAAAGTTTTACAAGACACTAGCACATCACAAATGACAAATGCAAACTTAAAAATGATTATAAGAAACAAGGAGAAAATCGGAAGTAGGGTCAAAGGTAAAACCAAATCTAAGTTAAAAAACGTACACTGAAAATGGTGACGTCACAATGGACTCATAGACGAACCGTTACAATACACATTCAGAACCAAATGATAGACAGATCAGAATAAAACAGGATAGTCCACAAACAAGCCACAAAATGAACAAAATTTGAAACCCAGTACAGAAAAATACACCAGATATTACATAACTCTACAGCTAACAAATAATAATGAATTTATGCAAATTACAAGCAGAGTGTGCCCACAGTTAATTTTTTAGGGGATCTCTTGTACAGAAATTGCAACAATTCAATAATCCCTAAGAACACAGTCAGAATATCTGCGGTCTGCTGACGCTGACATAACAGTTATTCTGATTTCCCTGCCACCCAAACCCGCTTACGTAAATAACAAAACAGACAATTAACGACAAATGGGACATATAACAATTAATTGCAGATAAACATGCCCAAATAAAATCAAGTGGACTACTATTAGCTTTATGAACCGACAAAGGTTTCAAAGGTTACTTATCTTTTTGTGCCCAGTGATATTCTTCGGTTAATGCTAGTATGCACCAACGACCAAATAGGTACGGTGAGCTGAAATTCATAGTTTGACGGGGTTTCTTCTTGATGTATTCCTTGCCATCAAAACTGGTTGCAGGATATTAGGTTCGACATTCATGAGAACTGCTAACGGCTGCCATTGACTTTGACCGAAAGGGTGATGACGTAAATTTGACCTCTAGTCGTCATGCGCAATATGTCCATAAAGTCACGTGAGCGCATTGTAATTGTAAACAGTCTTGTTTGTGATCAACTTGTCACTCTAGATCTAACCTGATGAAGAAAAATTTTTTTTTCGTATCCCCAAGCTGCGCCGCCACTTTTGTTATTGCTGGTTTTGCTCTGGCAGTTGGTTAACCTTTGTACTGTACTGTCATACAAATGTGTTCTTAATAAAACAGTGTTCATTCTTTCTGGCCATGTCTTGAATTTGTTCTTATATTATAACTTGGTTTCTGTCGAGCAATCGTGATTAACTAAAGGTTGCGAATGCGGAGTTAAGACTGTCCAAACTTCAATAATGGTAGATATTCGACAAGTCCATAGGTGGTTTGAGTCCACATAAAATTCGTTTTATTTGACAGTATTCAATCCACGAGACATGATATGAATTAAGCATACATTAAGTTCAAGCATATACATAAACAGCGTCTCCTGTCCTTATTCCATTAATCGTCACAACGTCTGGATATTTACTCGCGATTCCGTATGTCGGTAATCCGGTAATGAATAACCAAAGTTGATCGATCTTTACAATCTGGATACTAATAATTATAATAATATACTCCCTGCGACTATTCTGGTACTGAAGATTTAGTCATCCATAAAATGAGACGTTATATGTATCCATTTCAATTCGGCAGACCCTAGTGCCATATAATCTTGAAAACCTCTACACCATTACTATTATACACGGGAGCGTTGAAATTCGTGTCTTGCTAGGACGGAATATAAATTACAAAGGGTACACTTATAGTGTCGTCACGTGTTAGCATAACTACACAACACGTCATCATAAAACTAAGCAATTCTATCCGTTCGCGTTCAATTACCGTGAAGCGCGACCCTAATATTTTTAAATAGCATTTTAAACCCTTCAGTGCGTAAACTTAAAAAGAGCTCACTATAAAAGTGGCTAACATCATAACACCTACCGTAACAGTGTGCATGTCCTCTTGCTTGCTACGAGTAAGCAGATCTTGGGTTGTGAGGGAATTAAACAAACTAACACTCAAAATATAAAAAGTAGCGACTAAAAAACACGCGTTCATCGTCTGTGGTGATCAAGAGTTATGGGACATGTCAAGTCATGTCAAGTGTAATATTTTTTACATCAGTCACGTGGTTCATTATTAAGAAAGATATAAGACACTTTCTCAATACACTTTATTAACTTGTTTTTCAATTTTCAATTTTCATCTTTCAATTTCTTGATATCCATGTTTATTATTTCTGTTCTTATATCTTTTAAGTATATTTGTTCTTGTCTAACACAAATAAAATTGTTTCTCTATTGTATCAACACAAATGGTGACATGCAGGTTCTGTAAAAGTATTAACATACGTACACATTCACGATCACATCAATTTTTTAAAAAATGGTTGAAAGCCTGAACAGAAGGATTCTGCAAGCAGCCACTGAGTCTATTAGGACAGAGAGGCAAGATAGAATAACAAACCATGTTGAACTGAAGAACTACAAAAGCTTGATGATGAACTACACAACAGAGAGAGAGAAGAAACAACCGAAGAGAATCACAAACACTGGTCACGTGCGAAATCAAATTTCTTCACGCCTTGCACAGTTTTGTAAGGGTCAGTAACATTTTCTTTTTCTTTTTCAAGGGACACAACAAAATTAAAAAAATAAATAAAATATGATAAAAAGAATTACTTAGAACATTAAACTTTTACAAACCGCTTAATAAATAATATAAAACAAATACTACGAATTATACAGTTACATTGCTTTTAAATTTTGTAACATAATTATTTTTTAATTGAGTTTTATTTTTTAAAATTTTTAAACATTTTCTTCAAAATACCAGAGAGAGCCGAAACAGATAGAGAAAAAGCCAACATACTAGCTAAATACTTTTATCAGGTTAGTTCAATAGACAGTCTAGATAAGGCAGAAATAAATAGACGAAAAACACTGCTAGAAAAATTAAAAGAAGAAAATATGGAAACCACACAGGATGCTAAGTATTTAAATGCAGATATTACAGTAGATGAAATAGAAAGAGCTTTAGCAGAAAAAACCAATACTACCTCTGGGGAAGACATTCTGAGCTATGAAATCCTCAAAAAGGTACCAAATACAACTCTAAGAGTGATTGCATCCCTCTACAACAAAATCTGGCACACGGGAAAAATACCATGTTCATGGAAGACAGCAGTAGTCATCCCCATACTAAAGCCAGATAAGGAAGCACATGATGTCAGCTCATACAGGCCAATATCGTTAACATCACATCTAGGAAAAATTCTAGAAACAATAGTCAACAGCAGACTAAAATTTCATCTCGAAAAGCATAATTTGTACAGTCCAACCCAGGCAGGCTTTAGAAGCCAACATAGTACAATAGAGCAACTGCTGAGGCTGGAACATGATGTTAAAACAGGCTTCAAAAGGAATGAAAAGACAGTAGCTATATTCCTTGATGTAGCAAGAGCATATGATGAGTGTTGGAGGGAGGGTGCACTACATAAAAATCAGGAAACAGTAGAGGGCGTGTAATTAAAAACAATATAATTGACATAAGCATTAATAAGCAAAAAGTATGCACAGCAAAATCAACTAGATTTCTTGGCATGGTACTAGACCAGCAACTAAACTGGAACAAACACATAGACCTTTTAGTGCAAAGCAGTAGAGGACTTATTAATATGCTAAGATATATGAAAGGAAGTGGTTGGGGCGCCTGCAATAAGACAATGTTAACATTCTATAAATCATTTATTAGAGGCAAACTTGACTATGCCAGTGTTGTCTATGCATCAGCCGCCCCAAGCAATAAGAAGAAACTAGACACAGTCCAAAACCAGGCACTGTCAATAATAGCAGGTGCCTCAAAGGGAACATCAGCAGAAGCACCAGAAGTAGCGCTAGGCATTATACCCCTGGAGCTAAGGAGAAAAGAACTGAGATTCAGCTACTGGGCAAGAGTGGCAAAAGATCCAACTCACCCGGCACATAAAACCTTTGATAGGGGTAACCAGTACATAGGCCACATTCCATTAAACCATAATAGATACCCGTCAGGGTGGAAAACAATGGATGAAGTGGATCAATACCCAGACCTGTTTAATGCGATAAACAGTAGTGCTCTGTATAAAGCAAAGATCCCACCATGGGAATTAAAAGTGCCAGAAACTGACTCCCACTTATCAAAGATCATAAATAAATCTAACGACATAATCTCAGCAAAAAGTAAAACACTAGAGCACATAGAACGGTATACAAATAATAGCCTAACTATATATACAGATGGGTCCAAAGATGAAGAAGGACAATTAGGAGCAGGAATAGCAATACCAAAATTAAAAATTTATAAAAGATACAAAGTAACAAGTAATACATCTATCTTTACAGCAGAATTAGTGGCAATCCTAAAAGCTTTAGAAATAGCTGCAGAAAATCCACCAAAAAAAGTAACTATTCTCACAGATTCCCTATCATCAGTACTAGCAATCAGAAACAGAACAGAAGGCAGCAGGCCAGACATTATAGAGGAAATACTACAGGTTAATACATATCTACAAAATATAGGATGCAGTGCAACACTAACATGGATACCATCACATGTGGGGATAGCAGGAAATGAGCTAGCAGACAAAGAAGCCAAAGGGGGGAGAACTAGCCATAACCAAATTGAAGTAGGCTTAGGGAAGTTTTAAATTAAGAGCTTAATTGCTCAAAAAATAACTAAAGAATGGATAACAGCATGGGACCTAAGTAAAAAAGCAAGACACTCATATAAAATCCTTAAAAAACCAAGCAAAAAATGTCAAATAAAAGATGAACTAAAAATACCAATTAATAAAAAATTGCTGAGACTCAAGCTGGGAACTGGATATTTCATGATTGAGGAACCCACATGTGAAGAGTGTCAAGAACCAAACACAATTAGGCACTTTCTAGTGGACTGCAAAAAATATGACCAACAGAGGCAAAACATTAAGACATACTGTAGTAACCACAAGGTAGAAATGAGTGTAGAAAATCTCATAGGCACAAATAGCCCTTCAGAAATGCAAAAGTTAATAAAACACTATATTACAAAAACTAAAGCTAACATATAAAAATCAAATAAGGAATTGAACCAGTAGTCCAAACTGGTGAAAGACTCGCCCCAGAAACACACAGATTAACCAAATAAACCATCCAGTAAAAATCAAAAACATACTAACTTAGAAAATAGCATATATTGGAACTTTTTTTAAAAACCATGTTGAACTATAACTACAAAAGGAAAAATACCGACTAGAGATAATATAATATAAAACAAATACAAACAAAAACATATTACAATAAAAGAAACACGTCCTGATATAACCAACAAATCCATGTACATGGTAGATGGTTGAAAGGGGCGTGCTACAAAATGAAGTAGCAAACACATTAATTAAAAAAAAAAAAATGCTAGTAATTCTACAGACTACAAGAGATTTAGTAGATTTGTGCATCAAAATGTATCGTCAGAGCTGAAACTGTGCTCTTCATCACATCATAATCATACTGTTTGAGAAAAGATCCATTGCAGACAAATATGATTACGACATGCGCTATTATTTATAACACATAAACAAGGGAAACCCGAGGCCTGTAAACAGTAAATAAATATTAGACAAACATAAAGGTATGTTTTCAGGCACTCGTAAGAAATAAATAAGTAGAACACTAGGCAACAGAAAAACAACAGACGTGAGTGGCTTACCCAGGACCTTCCGTGCGACAACCCCGCCTAGCTATGCAAGCGAATCACACTATCCTCTCTGCCATCTAGGCATCACCAAAAAAATGATGCTTCGATGACTGGTCATTAGTGCGAACCGCAAGACATAACACCTGAAGTTTACAATGGGCAGTCCAACCTATTAATGACGCAATCACTTCTGTTGTTCCCTTATTATACAATACAGGTCAGTCCACACAAGACAAAGACCTTAATACTGTGTCTAGTAAATGATTGTAGGATAAGAACAGTAAGTATAGGACAGAGGGTAGGTTTTTGGTATTGTATAAACAACTCTGGAGCGCATTCAAAATGAAGGGATGTAACTAGTTTTTGGGCTGTACGCAAGATACCCCAACTGCGACAATGAGATACTTGCTCGGAGTGCTGTCGATTAGATCCAGATATATGATTGCCCAGGCAAAAACATATATGTAGGTAACAACCGACAAAAGCCCCCCCCCCCCCTCCCCCCCCCCCCCCCCCCCCACTTGAGAGGGGGATGTCGTGGATGGCACAGGCAGACGCGACGGTTGGTCAGGTGACCAGGGTTGAAAATATATTTAAGGGGAAGAGTGGAGCAAGTTACAGGAGTACTGGGTAAACTACCAGCAGGTCATCATGACCTTGGCAGAGAGTGCAGAGCTTGCGGCAATAGAAAAGCAGAGCTGGAGATTAATCAGCTGATAAGTAATCATGCCTGGGATGATGACTCCAATGTGTTCACTGATGAATATGTATTGCCAGGTGAAAATCAGGATGGGATTTCTCTGCGAGAATAAAGGGCAGGGTTGTTGAGGAACAGAGTGAAGCCTACATGACAACAACCTGCAGCATGAGAATGGAGGTAGATGCATTTACCGTAGCACTGAGGTGGCTGTTTGAAACTCCTTCAACCAGGGCACTTATATTGTCAGACTCTCAGGCCACGCTTCGGAAAGTTCAGAAGGAATAGCTGCAGCAGGAATGGAAAACATCAACAGAATCCTCAATTTATCGGGAACTGGTTTGGATCTACTGTTCTGGTCCTGCAGGGGTATGTGGCAATGAAAGAGCTGATAGACTAGCCACTAGCAATGAGAGAGCTGACAGACTAGCCTCGAGAGCACCCATATCCAGTGATAAGGGAGAGATAGTAAGATCAATTAATGATCACCTGCTGGATAATGACACTGCAACGTATGAATCAACAAGGCTGAGACTGTTGGAGTTTGGCATCAAACGTAAGACGAGCAGAGATGGACGTGAGAGAGGATGCATTCGTCGTATGTACAACCAGCATGCTACAGGTACAATTAGCATTCACAATTTTTGACATTTGCTGAGGGAAACTGAGCACCTATTGGTTTGCCCCGAATAAGGTTGATTCTGATTAACAAATAACAACAAATAACAACATGTTGACTGTGGTGAAGTGGGATGTTATAAATATTTATAGGGGACTTAGTGTACTGACTGAGATCAGCTGTGAAGGTATCTATATCTATTAAGAGTAGTGTATTATAGATAACCTTACTTGCTACCACATATCTCTATATCTCAGTCAGAATTATTCTGGAATAGTGTGATGCTACGTTATGTGTCTAGGGTATGAGTATGGTGAAGTGTAAGTCACAACAACAGACAGATAAACAATTCAATTCAATCCACTACTCTTGACAACACTGTGACACTCACATACATACAACACTCTATGAGAATATCTTACAGGAGACACTCGTAACTTTTCAAATAACAATATGTATTCATTTCTATCATAAAGGCATATGTGTGTCCTGATTCAAAGACAAAGGAACCAGGAATCACAATCAATGTTAATTACAAGTTATGTACAGAATGTATTAATATGAATCTGGTAGTGACATATATTATTAAAAATATCCTATGTGTGTCAGTTGTGTAATAGTAGTATGAGGTAATACTGGTTTTGTTTTGTTCAAGCTTTGTTGGTAGTTGTCATCATGACTTCAATAGTTTGTCTTAAGGAAACTAGTATTGGAGATGTTCTCAGTTCCTGATATTAAGACAATTAATTTCCCCTCTTAATGTTAATTTTACAAAGTCATTTCAAGATGAGGGGACATAATGTTGAGCTCAGCTGGCCAATTCGCTTATCTGGCGTGATGGCGGCAGGAAAGGACTCCTCTGCTCGAATTCTCCTCTGGGTTCAGGAGACACCTCACTGATAGCTAAAAAGACCAAGGAGTATGCTGTCCGACTCAGGATTCAGCAAAGCTCTGACCAGGTGCTGCTCACTACCATCAAGACCACGGTCCCTGAAATCAAGAAGGATGTACCTTCTACTTCATAACTAACTTAAACTCTCTTGTTACACTGATCACAACACAGCACAAACATTGAGTTCAGAGCATTAGGCCAACTGTCAGCTTCATTTGAAATACTTTATTCCAGTATTACCCTTCTTAATGGTTACTACGCCTCTGCACTTCCAGCATTATTTCTTTCTAGTCAATCATCTAGGTGTCAGTGTACTGTTTGGCCATTCCATGCCGTTTTACTTCCCTCCGACACCCTCTGTTCAGGCTGGAGCATTATAGGCTTTATCTCCTGTTTGCTACTGAACTACACATATATATACAGGCATAAATCAACAATTCACATTCAATTTTCATTAAAAGATATTGAATGGTTCAAGCTTACCACAATTCATACGAATAAACACAGATACGTTGATTAGCAATGAATTCTGGCACAAACTGGCACAAATTCCCATCTGCTTATCTTCCAGGCTTTTATTTAGCAAAATATAAGCTGGCTTCAACGCACTGATGCTTTATCAAGCTTATTTAAACAAGTGGTTTCGAACTAACGCTCCCAAGTGTGTATATCAGCGAGTCTGGCCAATGAGCCCCGTTTCGACAAGTGTTTGAAAAAAGGTTACCTTTTCCCGTCTCCCCCTAACAACGAAAGATAGTATTTATAGCCCGACCAATCGTGGTTAGGCTTTCATTTGTTGCGCTCCAATCAATTTGAAGTTTACATGGTAGGCTATTTCTGTAGCGTAAATTTTTTTTTTCAAACACGTTAAAAAAAAAATCTTATGAGCAGAAATGATTTTATGCTGTCAGGCACCCCCAATATTTTATTTTGGGTATAATTTATTAATTCCTGGACTATTTGCGTAACGTTTTACATATTATTTGTCAGCAAGCCCTAAGGAACCCAAAAATATAAATTTAAAGGAGCTACGTGGCTGCGTTCAAAATATGCAATTTCTTCTACCTCCTGTTTCGAAGATGTGCTGTCTGGGTACTGTTATGTTTTCAACCGTAAACCCATCTAATGTTGTCTTTCCTAATAAGAGTTTTTTATGATTTATAAACCTAACTCTGGGAAAGGGTAGTGTATTTTATCACTGTCCGTCTGAAAAAAAATTAGTGCATGTAGACTTACACGCGTGATGGCAGCATTTGTGTATCGCGCGACGCGTGTTGCATGCGTTCCTGATTTTCAGCCCTCCCCTCTCTCTTTATCCTTTTGTACTTGAGTCCATCTGTTCGTTCGTTTTGGTAACGTAATATAATTAATGTTAGGATTAATTTAGGTCATTACGCAGGGCCTCTCAATGTTTTTCTTAGAAATGCAGCACACGTTTCATTGAAGAAAGCGGGTAATAATACAGTAAGCTTTTACTATCAACGTGAAAGCGTTACAATTTGCAGACGAAGCAGAAAACAAGGGGGATTTCGAGTACATTCTTTGTGACAGCACTGTTATTTTTCCATTGCTCTTTTCTTTATTAATTTTATTTGTTAGGCTTCATATTTACCTAATAATTTATATATGTGGATTAGAATATTTCATGACACCTCCCCTCTTAAAACAGACATTATATGTCAGTCCTTTATTCTATATACACATAGAGAAATTTATTATTATTTCTGGGGTTTAAGGTGATTCTCATCACACGGATGGCGGCTTAAAAAATCCGCTCCCAAATTGGTTTTTCCAGATATATACTCAATGCTAAAATTATATGGAGCCAGAAGCAAAGACCATCGGAGTAACCTAGAGTTCTCATGCTTAGCCTGTGCTAGAAACGATAAAGGTTTGTGATCTGTTTGCAACTTAAATGCCTTCCCATATAGATAAATATTGAATTTCTTTATTGCCCATATTACTGCAAGACATTCTTTTTCGCTAGTTGAGTAGTTGATTTCAGCTTTATTCAACTTTCTGCTAGCATATGCCACTGGGCTTAATTCCCCATCCAATGCATCTGATTTCTGTAGTAGAGTTGCACCTAACCCAATATTACTTGCATCCGTCCTTACTATGAATTCTTGACTTAAGTCAGGTAATTTCAAAATGGGTTTACTTGTGAGCTTTTCCTTCAATTCTTGGTAAGTCATTTCACATTGTGGTGTCCATGTAATGCGATCTGGATGTCCTTTACGTGTCAATTCAGTTAACGGTGCACATATGGAATTAAAGTCCTTGATATACTTCTGGTAGAAACCACATAATGAGACAAAGGATCTCACGTCCTTCTTGGTTTGTGGTCTCGGGGCTTTCTGTAGTTTCTCTAAATTCTTTGGGTCAGGGGTCATGTTTCCCTGATAAACTGTGTGTCCCAAAAATTCCAATTCTTTACATCCAACGCAACATTTGGTTGGTCGGGCTGTTAAATTTGCCTCCCTAAGTCGATTAAACAGCATGTTCAGAGAGTCAATGTGTTCCTCAAATGTTTCTGTTGCTATAAGGATATCATCCATAAAATTTGTTATACAGGGATTATTCAGAGGATCCAATAATTTTCTCATCATTCTAGAGAAGACACTAGGCGCATTCTTCAATCCAAATGGCAATCTATTGAACTCATAGTGTCCTTCTGAGGTACTAAAAGCTAGGTATGGTCTAACCTCAGGCTTTACTGGAATCTGATAGTATCCTTTACTCAGATCCACTTTTGAGAAATATTTAGCTTTATTTAGACTGGCAAACAGCTGATTTGTATCCGGCAATGGATCCACCTGTCCTTCTGTAATAGCATTCAGTCTCCTGTAATCTATACAGAGTCTATGTTCTCCAGAGGGCTTCCTTAAGAGTACAACACCGGAACTATACGAAGACTCACTGTGCGAAATAATTCCTTCCTTCAATAGATAGTCTATCTCTTCCTTCAAAGCTTTCTCCTTAGCAAAAGGAATCGAATATGGTTTCATACAGACAGGTGTGGAGTCTATTAGTTTCATATCATATTCCAATAGGTTTGTATGCCCTGGTCGGTCTGTTAACACCTCTGCATGATTATTTAGAACCTGTTGCACTCTCTCTTTCTGAGTTTTCGTTAAATGTGTACTGATTTTCACCTGTGCTGCTGTCTCACAGGGGTGTAATGGATATTCAAATGATGAAAGTGGTTCCTTTTTCATCTCCATGGCGATGGACAAGGTCAACAAGTGTGTCTCTTCCTGATGTTCTCTTTCCAAATATTTCTTCAGGAGATTCACATGATAGATTTTTTCTTTCCCCTTCTTATCTATCTTATAATTTGTTCTAGACACCCTCTCTAAAACTGTATATGGACCCTGCCATCCAATTTGTAACTTATTCTGGCTCTCAGGCAAAAGAAGCAGTACTTTCTCTCCCACAGCCAAATTTCTGTCTTTCGCCTTCCTGTTATAATAGGCAGCATGTTTCTTCCTGGCTTGTTTCAAATTTTCATTGGCAAGTTTCCAGCCAGTTTTTAACCGAGTGGTCAGCTCATTCACATACTGGTATGAAGATGTAATGTTTTCCTCTGCCTTTTCATCAGTCCACGTTCTTAACAAAGCTACATATGGACCTTTAATTGTGTGGACCTATTTGTCCATGCACCGGTATGGTCTCTTCCACTCGAAGCTTTATAGTGATGATTTTTCCTCCCAGAATTATCATTCACAAAACGACCGCTACCAATTTTTCTTTTGGGGCTTTCTCCCCACTTAAAATTCTTGATGAGAGATTTCCTCCCTACATCCTCTTCCTCCAGTTTGTTTAAGTCCGATTGAGGGATTTTCGGCTTATCCTGGGGTAAGACATCTTTTTGCACTCTCCGCATAGTGGCCATAGTAAAACAGTTAAGTGAAGCTTGTCCGTGAAAAGGGGCTTCCCATTCCATTTGGTCCACTTTATCAAATCTATTTTTCTTTTTATTATCAGGCCTAATTTTGCTCCGGGGCGTGTCCAGGTCCTGATCAATGTTCCCACTTGTGGGTGTTCCCTCATGTGCTATGCTACACCTTTCTACAAAATTTTCAATGTCCCATCTTGCTTTGGGCCAATAATAATTGTGAGCCACCTTTTGAATGATGGTACCTATCTTCTCATGGTCCCCATCTGGTTTCACATGTAGGCTCCTTATTAAGTCTGTCCTATATCTTTTTGGAAGAACCAGCTGTCCGTGACCCTTGGATCTAGCTCCAGTCTTCCTATACATCAACTTGTTTTTCATGTAAAAATCTCCCTTGCCTGGAGTTGTATGACAAGTTGACAATTTTCTGAAACAAGGCTTGAGTGTTTTATCCCCAGCCTGTGCCTTCCTCATCTCTTCTGGAGTGGTATCTAACATAATATCCTCCTCCTGTCCTGAGGTCGACCTGACCTGAAGGGTTGCCATATACACAGGTTTCCTTCTGCAATAGTCAGTGTCATGATTGTCCATCTGACAATTTTTACACCACCTTTTTCCTTGGTTGAAAGATTTTCTTTCATTATATTTCCTTTCATCGAATTGTGGGAATTTATTTTTATTTTCATACCGTGGCCTATCAAATTGGTGCTTACCTTTATTTTGATCCTTAGGATCAAATTTATTGAAGTTCTGTGATGCCCTAAAGTTGTCCACCTGTTTCTTTTTATTACCTGTTACCTCTGCTTGAGCTGCTTGATACCTTTCAGCAACATTTAGCAACTCACCCAGCCTCTCTGCACCTTGTTCCATGAGAAACTTTCTCAGGTCTGGAGCCATGGACTCTCTTAATTGCTCTATAAGGACCATTTCCTTAAGATCTTGGGTTTTCCCCAGAGAAGTCCATTTCTCCAAGTATGTCTCTATGCGTGCAGAGAACTGGTGATAGGTTTCACCTGACAGTAGTTTAGCATTCCTAAATTTTTTCCTATAAAATTCAGCATTCTTTTCATATCTTAACAAAAGAGCCTGCTTTAGCATGTCATAATTTTCCTGATCACCTCTGCTCATTTTTGCAAAAACTTCATAAGCTGCCCCACGAAGTCCCTGAGATAACTTTAAGCTCCACCTTTCTCTCTCTAACCCATATGTGGTGGCTAATAGTTCATACCTATTTATATAGCTCTCAATATCATCGTCTTTCTCAACAAAATGATCTAAATGAAAGTTCATAGCTGAGGTTGAGGCTCCCTGAGTAACCGTAGCATCAGAGGCAAAGGGGCTGGCACCATTTTCAGGAGCATGGCCTTGAAACTCAAACTCCCTTAGTCGTAACTCATGTTCCCTTTGTAATCTCTTCTCCTCCTTTTCTGCTTCCCTTTCTGCAGCTAATCTCTTCTCTTCCCTTTCTGCAGCTAATTTCTTCTCTTCCCTTTCTGCAGCTTGTCTTCTTTCCTCGGCTTCCAATGCTTTAGCCTCTTTGTCAGCCTCAATCTGCAACCTCTTAGTCAGCCTCAATCTGCAACCTCTTAATTTCCTTGTCAGCCTCTAACTTTCTTTCGGCTTCAAACCTTCTTTCTTCGCGTTCAATAAATTTGTCACATTCCGTCGTGACATAGGCAACCATAACTTGCCCATCTAATCCTAACTCTTTTGCAGTCTGAACAGCGGCAGATCGAAATTTGGCCAGGTCCGCCATTGTCTATCAGGTAAATTTCTACAATGTCTAACCAACAATTCAAATTCTAAATATATATAATGGACAACACAGGCACCGTGAGCTCAACCTTATTTAATTCCACCCAAGGATACCTTTTAATTCTTATATTCCCTGAAGTGAATTACCCCCAATATTTTTAATAGTTAAAGATTCAAAATCCCAAGAGCGAGACCCCAATATATGTGGTGAAGTGGGATGTTATAAATATTTATAGGGGACTTAGTGTACTGACTGAGATCAGCTGTGAAGGTATCTATATCTATTAAGAGTAGTGTATTATAGATAACCTTACTTGCTACCACATATCTCTATATCTCAGTCAGAATTATTCTGGAATAGTGTGATGCTACGTTATGTGTCTAGGGTATGAGTATGGTGAAGTGTAAGTCACAACAACAGACAGATAAACAATTTAATTTAATCCACTACTCTTGACAACACTGTGACACTCACATACATATAACACTCTATGAGAATATCTTACAGGAGACACTCGTAACTTTTCAAATAACAATATGTATTCATTTCTATCATAAAGGCATATGTGTGTCCTGATTCAAAGACAAAGGAACCAGGAATCACAATCAATGTTAATTACAAGTTATGTACAGAATGTATTAATATGAATCTGGTAGTGACATATATTATTAAAAATATCCTATGTGTGTCAGTTGTGTAATAGTAGTATGAGGTAATACTGGTTTTGTTTTGTTCAAGCTTTGTTGGTAGTTGTCATCATGACTTCAATAGTTTGTCTTAAGGAAACTAGTATTGGAGATGTTCTCAGTTCCTGATATTAAGACAATTAATTTCCCCTCTTAATGTTAATTTTACAAAGTCATTTCAAGATGAGGGGACATAATGTTGAGCTCAGCTGGCCAATTCGCTTATCTGGCGTGATGGCGGCAGGAAAGGACTCCTCTGCTCGAATTCTCCTCTGGGTTCAGGAGACACCTCACTGATAGCTAAAAAGACCAAGGAGTATGCTGTCCGACTCAGGATTCAGCAAAGCTCTGACCAGGTGCTGCTCACTACCATCAAGACCACGGTCCCTGAAATCAAGAAGGATGTACCTTCTACTTCATAACTAACTTAAACTCTCTTGTTACACTGATCACAACACAGCACAAACATTGAGTTCAGAGCATTAGGCCAACTGTCAGCTTCATTTGAAATACTTTATTCCAGTATTACCCTTCTTAATGGTTACTACGCCTCTGCACTTCCAGCATTATTTCTTTCTAGTCAATCATCTAGGTGTCAGTGTACTGTTTGGCCATTCCATGCCGTTTTACTTCCCTCCGACACCCTCTGTTCAGGCTGGAGCATTATAGGCTTTATCTCCTGTTTGCTACTGAACTACACATATATATACAGGCATAAATCAACAATTCACATTCAATTTTCATTAAAAGATATTGAATGGTTCAAGCTTACCACAATTCATACGAATAAACACAGATACGTTGATTAGCAATGAATTCTGGCACAAACTGGCACAAATTCCCATCTGCTTATCTTCCAGGCTTTTATTTAGCAAAATATAAGCTGGCTTCAACGCACTGATGCTTTATCAAGCTTATTTAAACAAGTGGTTTCGAACTAACGCTTCCAAGTGTGTATATCAGCGAGTCTGGCCAATGAGGCCCCGTTTCGACAAGTGTTTGAAAAAAGGTTACCTTTTCCCGTCTCCCCTAACAACGAAAGATAGTATTTATAGCCCGACCAATCGTGGTTAGGCTTTCATTTGTTGCGCTCCAATCAATTTGAAGTTTACATGGTAGGCTATTTCTGTAGCGTAAATTTTTTTTTTCAAACACGTTATAAAAAAAATCTTATGAGCAGAAATGATTTTATGCTGTCAGGCACCCCCAATATTTTATTCTGGGTATAATTTATTAACTCCTGGACTATTTGCGTAACGTTTTACATATTCTTTGTCAGCAAGTCCTAAGGAACCCAAAAATACAAATTTAAAGGAGCTACGTGGCTGCGTTCAAAATATGCAATTTCTTCTACCTCCTGTTTCGAAGATGTGCTGTCTGGGTACTGTTATGTTTTCAACCGTAAACCCATCTAATGTTGTCTTTCCTAATAAGAGATTTCAGGATTTATAAACCTAACTCTGGGAAAGGGTAGTGTATTTTATCACTGTCCGTCTGAAAAAAAATTAGTGCATGTAGACTTACACGCGTGATGGCAGCATTTGTGTATCGCGCGACGCGTGTTGCATGCGTTCCTGATTTTCAGCCCTCCCCTCTCTCTTTATCCTTTTGTACTTGAGTCCATCTGTTCGTTCGTTTTGGTAACGTAATATAATTAATGTTAGGATTAATTTAGGTCATTACGCAGGGCCTCTCAATGTTTTTCTTAGAAATGCAGCACACGTTTCATTGAAGAAAGCGGGTAATAATACAGTAAGCTTTTACTATCAACGTGAAAGCGTTACAATTTGCAGACGAAGCAGAAAACAAGGGGGATTTCGAGTACATTCTTTGTGACAGCACTGTTATTTTTCCATTGCTCTTTTCTTTATTAATTTTATTTGTTAGGCTTCATATTTACCTAATAATTTATATATGTGGATTAGAATATTTCATGACATTGACCTAAAAAGCACATCTTTCTTTCTTCTAGTTTCCGAGTTAAACTAAAATTATTTTGTATTATCAAATGAAGAAAATGAAAAACATAAAACAAAACAACAAGAACCTAACAAATATAATTGAGTTTCTTGCTGTTGCTGTGTCAAACTGAAATACTTTATGTTTCTAACCAAAAAAGTCAAATTAAACAAAACAGGGAGAAGACATACAAATACAACTTGACAAATACAAAAGACTAAAAATTCACCAAGAGAAAAGTGTGAAATTATGTACAGCTTTCCATATCCACATTTTTGTTTCCCTGCTACAACCTTTCCAACGTCTCAATTGTAGCGAAAGGTTTTCCTAGTATGATAGTAGTGGTAGAGGAGAAGTAGAATCTTTCTCCAGAAAGGGTGAAGTTCCAGTGCCCGAGAAGTACACTGGTATCACAAGTGAGTTACAGCTGTGAATACTCTGAGCTGGACAATAGATTTAGGCTTCAGAAGTATAAGTTGCTACTTTCGCTATAGTAACCCTATGTGATAATATAATTAAATCCTATGTGATAATATAATTAATTGAAAAGGTAACTTACAATTTAATAGTTAAAAATTAAACAAGTCAAATGAGTACAATTATCCAATTTATTATGTACATCTATATATTCTTGTAATGATAAATGGGTGTTGGAAGATGGTAAAATGTATGATTATTTACAGTTACAAATTAAAATAACTAATAGAAAAAGTCTTGGTTTTATCTTCCACTGAACTTATAACAAAAGGATTGTCACATTATCTATTGCCATCTAGTTGTCATCATTAGATAGTCATTTTAGAAACTGCTCACAGGATTTTTTGGATGGATACATATAAACTTATCCTATGTATTAGCCACGTCTGCTCGAGGTTCCTCCGACACACTGGAGTACGGAAGACTTTCCTTCAGCCCGCCCTATAACTACGGGGGTTTAAGGTGTTGAAGAGTGGTTGACCTCTAGGCTTCAGTGAGCTAGATCAACTTCTTCACGTCTTTAGTTTCTCGATCAGGAATGATCATAAACATTGATCATAAAAACCTGGAACAAGAAGTAATAGGGGGCCATGTTGTTCCAACAATCTCACCACCAACTACTGTTCATGATGCGACCATGTCTTCAGTGTTTGTATATAAATGAATGAATCATGGTAGTATGTTACAGAGATAGCATGATAAGATAATATATACTGTGCAGAATTAACAAAATACATGAATAAATCAGATGTTATGATACATGGGCACGATATAACCTTTGCCTTTGACTCATGGATGCCAAGTCACTTATGTACTTGCTGGTATGTCGTAAGCTTCCAGGCAATAACTAGCCATGATATATGTGGCTAACCAATTAATGGTTATGCTTCCTGACAATGCCGGTGAAGTTTATCTCTGGTTAGCGTCATTCCCTTTTTTTATTATATCTGCTACAATCAATCAGAAATAAAATCTGAAATAAAATGATATTAGTAATGCATATATTTTTAATAAACTTAGGATTAATAAGCTCATGGTGAGACTGTATTGGCTTAATTTAATCTGCCCTGCATGCAGCGTGAAAATAGAACTTTTCTTGCAGAGGCTGTCCTCCAGTTTCTCACTTTGGCTTCTGGATTTGGTGTGTGATTTACAATGCGCCGCTCTGTCCTTATATTTCAATCTCTCGCGCGTACGAGAAAGCACCTCTAAAATTCCCCAAAAGATTTTAGTTTCATCTCCTGATTTGAGGCGATTTGAGCAATCTGTGTTTTTCCGGTACTTGTTTTTCTCTTCTGTCACTCACACAATTATCTCCTTCCGTCCTTCCTATATATCATTTCCTTTTTCCCATATGGGGCTTTCATTCCATATAAGTTTTATCAAAATCCGTTGAGGCTTGTTAGTGTAATAAATGTTTAAAGATTATTAGCTAACTTTTAGCGGATGTGATGAAGGTGAAAAATATTAATTATCTTTAAAACTATTTATATTTGAATAATATCCTTTTGGATATAATTCCTGGTCTATCTCCTTTGTTGAGGTATATTTATTTAATATTATTCCAACCATGCGTTCTCCTGTAGTGAATAATTTAATGTCCAGTAAATGCAAAGTTTTAAAGTCGGCCATACATTCCTATCTAGCTTATTTCATCATTCTTCAGTAATACTGTATGGCTTTTAACCGTAAGTCACATTTCCGCTGTCTACCAACTTCAAAGAAAGACCGAAGCGCTGACCTTGCGTTGTGTGTGTGGGTGTCGCGTGGGCGTGTCGCGCTACAACCAAGCAAGTGTTAACAACTTTCGCTACAGAGCCATCTTCTTTAAAACAGTGCCTGCACGGTTAACTTTTTGGTAACACATGCTGCAGTTCCTCCTTAATTTTCTGTTTCTCTATATCTCCTTTGATAGGATGCCTACTTAAAAAATCGGGTCCAAGATTGTCCCGTCCTGGTATCTATCTCACATTGAACGAATATGGAGATAATAGTAAACTCCACCTTAAAAGTCGTGAATTTAATTTTTTAGACACTGCTAAAAACATCAAATGCTGGTGATCACTTTCCACAATGAAGTGTTTCCCGTAAAGAAAAGGGGCGAATTTGTTGATCGACCAGACCAAAGCGAGGCATTCACGTTCAACGGTAGAATAATTTCTCTCAGCTGTATTTAACTTTCTACTGGCAAAAGCTACTGGTAATAGCATATGTGGCGGTGTCTCTGCCCGCTGTAGTAATGTTGCTCCGATGCCTACATTGCTAGCATCCGTTCTTAGTACGAATTCGTGTGTGAGATCGGGAAGGGCAAGGATAGGTTTATTTGTCAGCTTATTTTTCAAGTCTGTATAAGCCTGTTCACACTCCGCAGTCCATTGTATTTTATCCGGCTGACCTTTTTTGGTTAAGTCGGTTAATGGCGCGCACAATGAGTTAAAATGGGATATATATTTCTGATAAAACCCGCACAGTGACACAAAGGATCTTACATCCTTCTTAGTTTGTGGTCTTGGTGCTTTTCTCATTTTCTCTACATTCTTTGGGTCCGGAGACATTTGCCCTGTAGAGATAGTGTGAACTAAAAATTCCAATGCCTCACATCCAATATGACACTTAGTTGGACGTGCTGTCAATCCCGTTTCTCTTAGTCTATTTAACAACATGGACAGTGCTACTATGTGTTCCTCGAATGTAGTGGTAGCAATCAGAATATCATCCATGAAGTTGGTGATATGAGGATTTTGTAATGGTTCCAACAATTTCCTCATCATTCTGGTGAAGATACTTGGAGCATTCTTTAAACCAAATGGGAGTACATTGAACTCGTAATGTCCATCCGGTGTACTAAAGGCTAACAGTTTCCTAACTTCTGGTTTCACTGGTATTTGGTAGTATCCCTTGCTTAGATCTACTTTTGAAAAATACCGAGCCTTACTCAATGTAGCAAACAACTGACTGGTGTCAGGTAATGGGTCTACCTGAGATTCAGTGATAGCATTTAGTTTCCTATAATCAATGCATAACCTGTGTTCACCACTAGGCTTCCTTAGTAGCACCACACTTGAGCTGTAGGGAGATTCAGACTTTGAAATAATTTTCTCTTTTAAGAGATAATCAATCTCATCCTTGAGTGCCTGTCCTTTAGCATAAGGTATAGGGTATGTCCGCATACAAACTGGTGTAGGGTCAGTAATCGTCATGTCATACTCTAACAGATTAGTACACCCCGGCTTATCTGTGAGTACATCAGCATGGATTTCTAACACCTCCTGAACCTTTTTCCTCTGCTCAAGAGTTAAATGTTCACTCACATTAACCTGAGCATAGCTTCCCGTAGTTGTTAGGGGGTATTCCATGGAGGAAATTGGTTCATCCTGCATTTCTGTTGCAATGGTCAGGGTCATGATATGTGCAACTTCTGATGCTTCCCTGTCATAATACTTTTTAAGAAGGTTGACATGATACACCTTCTCCTTTCCTTTCTTGTCAATCTTATAGTTGGTCCGGGAAAGTTTTTCCAATATGACGTAGGGTCCCTGCCATCCAATTTGCAATTTATTATTGCTGCTGGGCAACAGTAACAGAACCTTTTCTCCCACCTCAAGTTCCCTATCTTTTGCTGTTTTATTGTAGTAAGCAGCCTGCTTCCTCCTGGCCTGTCTCAAGTTATCATTTGCCAGTTTCCAACTTGTTTTCAATCGAGATGTCAACTCGTTGACGTATTGGTATGAAGAAGTCACGGTTTCTTCTGCTTTTTCATCAGTCCATGTCCGCAACAATGCTTCCAGTGGACCTTTGATTGGTCGTCCAAACAACAATGTAGCTGGAGCCAATCCTGTGGAGTTATGTGGGACTTCCCTATAGGCAAATAGTGCTGAGGGTAAGTATGTGTCCCAAGTTTCAGGTTTCTCACTAGCCAACTTTCTAAGGATTGAAATGAGCGTGCCATTGAACCGCTCTACTTGACCATTCCCTTGGGCGTGGTACGGGCTACAGTGATAATGTCTAGCTTGAAATAACCTGAATACTTCTTGTGTTAGCTTTCCCCTAAACTGAGAACCATTGTCAGTCAATATTTGATGTGGGAAACCTAATCGGGTGAATATTGTTAACAGTGCCTCTGCCACATGTTTCGAATCTATCGATGACATTGCTAGTACCTCTCCCCACATAGAGCAAGTATCGACCAAGGTTAAGATATATGCATTTCTCTTCTTGGTCCTACTGAGGGGTCTAACAATATCCACGGCAACACGTTCGAAGGGCGTTCCCATGATGGGCATTTCTCCCAGTGTTGCTGGTGCAGTCCTATGTTTAGGAGCTACTCTTTGGCATTCTGGACAGGATCTCACATACCTCTTTATGTCCTCTGCGATCCCTGGCCAAAAGTAGTGACAGGCTATCCGTTGTCCAGTGGCCCCTATTCCCATATGTCCACTGAAGGGTATAGCATGTCCTAGCTTCATAACCTGCTCCCTGTATGATTTTGGCACTACAAGCTGTCCATGTCCTTTTGGTCCTGTTCCAGCTTTTCTATATAGTAGGCCATTTTTCATATATAAGTCTCCTTTCTCTGGAGGGTTATGGCTTTTAGGTAATTTGCCAAAGCAAGGCTTCAATGTACTGTCAGCAGTTTGAGCCTTTCTCATCTCTTCTGGATGAGTATTGATGATAGTGTCCTTCTCTTTCTTAGAGCTTGCCCTGGTATGGACTGTTGCCATCACTATGGGTCTTATTGGTTCTCCTAGAAAGACATATCTACATCCCAGTATTAATGGGTAGATAGGGTTGTCCATCACTGGTGCTTTGATCTCTCCTTCCACATAGCGAGATCTTATGTTGATTCGGGCTATGGGCAGTGTCATGGTTCCTGCTCCCTTGACTGGTCCTCTGATTTCCACTGTTTCTGTGGTTATCTGTTCCGGACTCACCAGAGAAGAGCACACTACTGAGTCAAAGTCCAAGCCTGTATCATATAAGCACAGTACTTGGGTGCCATTCAAGGTCACTTCCTCACAGACAGGGGGATGATGGAGGTCCTTCTGACTATCTGCCAGGTCCTTCCTTCCCTTGTTCTCTGTTGTAAGGCATGCAGCGTGATGATGAGGGTTTTTCCGTCTGCATTCCGCAGTATTGTGGTTACTCATTTGGCAAGATTTACACCACTTTCCTTCCTTTCTTGGAGGTTTCTTTTCTGATCCTAGAGGGTTTTTGTCTTTATAATCAGTTCTGTGTTTGTTCTTGTTGGAATTGTCCCTGTGTTCATAGTTGGTAAAGTTTTGTGAAGGTTTGAAGTTCTCACCCTGCTTCTTCTTATTTCCTGACACTTCTGACTGAGCTGCTTGATATCTTTCAGCCATGGTTAAAATATCTTCCAATCTCTCTGCTCCTTGCTCCATAAGAAATTTTCTCATTTCCTGAGGCATGGATTCTCTCAGTTGTTCCATCATGACCATTTCGTTTATATCTTGACATTTTCCTAAGCTAATCCATTTTGTCAGATAAGTTTCCAATCTGGCAGAAAACTGGTGATAGTTTTCTCCTGGAAGTAGCTTAGCAGTTCGGAATCTCTTTCTATAAGATTCAGAATTCTTTTCGTACCTGACCAGTAAAGCTTGTTTTAAGATTTCATAATCTTCCTGGTCTTCTTTTGAGAGTTTTAAATAAACATCGTATGAAACTCCCCTCAACCCCTGAGATAGCTTAAGGCTCCATTTTTCCTTTTCCAATCCATAGGTAGTGGCCAGTCTCTCATATCTATCCAGGTACGACTCAATGGCGTCCTATTTTTCAATAAATGGATCCAGGTGGAAACTCATGGCTCCATTTGCCGCGCTATGGTTGGAGCTACTCTCAGATTGAGGTGAGCTAGCACCATGATTGCTAGCTGCTCCCTGGAGTTCAAGTTCCTTTAAACTTAACTCATGAGCTCTTTGTAA
>JAMPIV010019967.1:0-275329 GCA_024509875.1 Oreohelix idahoensis | reverse complement strand
TTTATCATTTAAAAATCAGTCACAACAATTATCATTGTTTACAGGTAAAAAAAATCATAGGTACCAGAAAATATCAAATAACAGGGGGGGAATAAGAATGGTATTCAATATGCCCCCCGCTTGTAAAAGAACAAGATAAACCCATCCAAAGATAGTTTAGTTAACAAAGTATAGTTAATTTTACCTCTTGATAAATGGGGTTTCAATACTAATATAGGGTGAAGAAAAAAAAAACTTTGTTCTCAAATGTTTCCCTTATCTAAGGTAGCAGATTTAAGGACGAAATAAACAAATTAACAATCCCCCTTGAGGACAAATACCAGAAAACGTAAACATGTAATACCAGGTAACCAAATAAACTTTTGCAAAGAATGCTCTTCATTCATGCACCTCGTGATCCCAACAACACAATACCACACACTCTATACCCGATCGTGGAATCTGCACTCCAAAAAATTACACATAGTATAAGCGTACAAAAATGAATCCTGATCTTTTCATTTCCACCCCAGATTTTAACGGTTTAAGCTGTTAGCAAATTTCCCGAAATCTAGCTGAAGTGAATCTACGTGTATCCTTTTGTTTGTTAGAAAAGAGTCTAATGGATGGCACGTCACAAAATCAGGGGATAGTTGGTGAAGTCTCTTTGACTTCGCTGCGATAGTAAACTTCTTACGTGTTAAAAACAACTGACCAAGTGAGGTTAGGTTTGCCTCGTTTAAGAATCCATGAGAAAAATATCTACTGTCATGTTCAGAAACCTATGCACTCTTTCCCCATAGACAAAATAACAAATATAAAATATAAATCTGGCAATGTTGCTTCTCCATTTAATTTTAATTTAAATTGATGATTTGTTGATGTGTTCTTTGGGTTGCTTTCTTCCTTTGCACACAATTTAGATAGCGGAAATCCCAACAAGGATCGCCACAAGATTAAAATCTAACCGTACTCATCATTTTTTGCTTGGAGGTAAGAACGACTGGAGACTCTAGAGTATTTATTTTATTGCTAGACATACCTTTAAAGGATTTATGGTCATTCTAATAGGAAAAGATAGAAAAACATGAAAACCTACTGCAAGAAAAATTCCAATAGTTCCTAAAGCGCATAATTTACCGTTAGACTTATTATATACATTCGCAGCATACAATTAGAATATTTTAAGGAAACACATCGCAGTTGTATAATGGTTAAAACACGCTATATATATAAACTTAGCTTAATTAAATTAGTCCATCAATCCTTCGGCGGACTTTGACAAAAATTTAATGCATTTAAGCATCTAGAACTTTGGAAATAATGCAATAGATAGGATCACTATATTTAGCTACTCGGAACTTTGAGAAGTTAAATTAATAGATTTTAAAACCACAAAATCCAGTGAAAAAAATAATGATACGAGACCACTGATCACTAGAAACTAATATATATATACCGTTTAGCACATAGAAAAAAACACTCCAATATAGCCACATCCATATTAAATCTTGCAGATTCAACTATACGCTAGTAATTTTAAAATTTCTGGAAAACGAGTGATAAAATGACATTCTACATTCTAAATATATAATAAATATATTATATATAATATATAAAGATATATAAATATATATAATATATTATATATATATATATATAATATAGTATATATATATATAATATATATAAATGAATGAAAGATCGGGGAACATGGTAAATCTAACATCTTTTCTTGAACTCAGGAGGAAATCGAAATTCTACGCCGCCCGTTGCTTCCTTCGGTTATCCAGTCTGGTGTCGCTTCGTCTCCTGTTCGTTCCGTCTTTCGAGCGGTTCTCTGTTGACACTGAGATGTGAACTTCCCTGCGAGAGACTACTTCGTCAGTTTTTGGGGACCGTCTTGCCTTAGGATCGTATGCCGCTGCCCTCCGTTTGATTGAGGCAACGCCCCACAGGCCTGCGTACTGACGCAAGGTAAGGAAAATAACTGCTCTTATTGCTCCTGGAGATAAAGCAAAGGTGTGGCTTTAACCTCCCCTTTGAAGATGCCCTTGTGCTGGATGCAACAGACGATGAAACTAGACATGCTCATCATCCCTTTCTCTAGAGATAGTCGTGGCGTGTTAAACCTCTCTTTAAATCAATGCGATTCACAGAAATCACTAGAGGATAACATCTACCAACATTGCTAGCAAACGTGGTGAAAATACCACTTTGCTCGACGCAAATTAATGAGCCTAGGTGGGGTTCCCGCGTTTCTGTGCATTTCTAAGAGTCCCAGGAGAAAATTCCCTTTGAACGAAAAGTTTACCGCAAATATTCGGGGGTAACGATGCCTAATACGAGGGTCTACCATATCATCTAACACGCAATGGTCAGCCTGAGTTCCGTCTGTCACTCCTCCTGAGCCATGAATGGATAAGGTCAATGTGGCTTTCGAGCAAAACCAAGTCCTAAATAACCTTATCTTCGGAACCCACCCGACTAGTGAAAAGCCTTGAGTAAAATGGTGAGTTTCGTCCCCCCCCTTTTTTTTTGGTTCTTCTTGGATCTGAAGTAGACTTTGAAAAAACGTCCCCTTACCCACTTTGGACAGCTTGCTAGTAAGAACAGTTTAGCACCTCTGTACCCTACTACTCAGACTTCTAAAAGACTTGCAGAAATTATGTGACGACGGTAAACCATAAGTCGGAGTTTTCACGGCGAATTCTGTTCGCCGAAATTCCAAGGTTGGTCACCCTGTGAGTGACAACATTGATATAAACCCAAACCCGTACGTCAGCTGACTGCGGCGGGAAGTGGAAACAGATTTAAGACGCAAAAGCAGTTTACTTCTGGCCACGACCGGGATAGGTCGTGCTTTTGTTTCCCTGTCACATTTTGCTGAAAGTTTAACCATGACTGCCTAGTTGTTGTATTTTGCCATTTTCTCATGCTTTTGAAAATTCATTATTCTAGAGTGATGGTGTAATTATTCCATGACATTTTCCCCAGCTGTTGTATTGATATTGACGATTAGTTATTGCTTCAGCGTAGTACAGTTTTCGCCGGTAGCAAAAAGTCATTTGTAATGTTCATGAAAAAAATAGAGTCATGTCATGAGTAAGAAACTGGAGTTATTTGTCTAGGGAAATAATTGGCCATTCCTTATTTACAATGCGTTTCATATGTACACACGGAGTGGATTTATTTGGGGGTAGAGTGTTGTAGTCGCAGTGTGTGTGCGCCTTCATATTTGTCTAAGCCTCAATCTTTTTTCTTCTTCTCTCGATCCTTATCGACCACCGACCGACGTCAAAGCAGTCAGTGGCCATCACGCCTAGTGGCGTCTTGTATAGCAACAACAAATTGATTCCACTTTGCACGGTCGGTGGCCATCCTTCGTACAGTGCCCCAACTCCGGTTCATTCTTTGCATCTCAGCCTCCACAGTCCTCCGCCAAGTTGTTTCCGGTCGGCCTCTCCTTCGCCTTCCCCCAGGGGTCCAAAGCATAGCTGTTCCCGTGATGGCATCGGGGTCTCTTCTGAGGACATGACCAACCCAGCTCCAGCGTCTGCCAGCCACGATGGTATGCATGTCCTCTTGCTCGCCACGGGCAAGCAGATCTTGGCCGGTGATGGCACTCGGCCAAAAGATTCGGTGAATTTTTCCCAGGCATGTTGTGCGAAAAGAGGACAATTTTGACATTTCCTTCTCTGCGACTCTCCAGCACCCCGCACCACAGAGAAGCACAGAAAGCACGCAACTCTGGTATAATCTTAATTTTGCGCTTGTGCTGTATTGGGAGGACCTCCAGATGCTACTTAGGCCAAAGAAGGCCGCTCTTGCCTTACCCATTCTGACGTTGATGTCCCCGCCCGCCCCACCATCTGGTGTCACCATGCCCCCCAGGCATGCGAAGGCATCCGTCTGCACCAGCTGCTGACCCCCCATCGATATGGGCTCAGGGTTGCTCACATTGAGCGTCATGACCTCAGACTTCTTTAAATTGATGCCCAAGCCCACCCGTTGGCTAAATTTATTAAGTCTATCCGTCCCTTCCTGGATGTGTTGATGTGAATGTGCCAGCAGTGCAATGTCATCTGCACACTCCAGATCCCCCAATGTTGAAAATGTAGTCCATCCCATTCCTCTTGGACTGCCCTCTGTTGTCTGGCGCATCACCCAGTCTATGACTGTTAAAAATAGAGTGGTTGACAAGGGGCATCCCTGCCGCACTCCCGTCCTCACCTCGAAGGCCAGGTTGCTCTGCCCAACACCACACGCAAAGCCGGCACAGAGGCCTTTTACGATTGACACCACGCAGCCCGGAACTCCACAAGCCCTCAGTACCCTCCATGGACTGTCCCTATGCACGCCGTCAAAAGCCCCTTCAAAATCAACAAAATTTATGTAAAGCTGTCTCTGCCACTCTGAGCACCGCTCTATAATGTTCCTGAGAGTGAATATATGGTCTACACATCTTCCGTTCTTTCTAAACCCTGCCCGCTCCTTCCTCAGCCTGCAACCCACCGCCCCCGAACTCTCTGTATAACCATCCCGCCCAGTATTCTGCCGGGAACCGAGAGAAGAGCGACCCCCCTCCAACCATTGCAGCCCGAAATATCTCCCCCCCTGGGCAACCTGACAACCATTCCCCTGTTCCACTCCGCTGGTGTCGCCCCCCCCTCTCCCCACCCGCGCAAACAGTGGTTCCAATAGTTCCGCTGCCAGCTCAGGGTCTGTCCTAAATAGCTCTGCATTTAAGTTATCACGGCCCGGAGCTCTACCGCTCCCCAACCCCTCGACTGCCGCGATGATTTCCTCCCCTCGTGGAATGTCTGTATTTACATCTAGATCGTTCTCAGCCTCAGGAACACTCAATTGTGTCTCTGGTATTTCCCCGCCCAGAGTCCCCCTGAAGTGCTCCGCCCATCCCGCTCCCGTCCCCCTGCTGTCTTAATGAGACCTCCCCGCCTATCTCTCACTAATGTAACATCGTTGCACCCTGTTTTCCGCCGATGAATTTAGCCACTTTGTACACTGTGCTCTGCCCTTCTCTCAGCGCTGCCTCCTCTGCCTGTTTTGCAAGATCGTCTAGGAAATTCCTTTTGTTGGCCCGGGTTTGGCGTTCAACTTCCCTGTCCAGTTGACTGTACTGTTCGCTATATAGTTGCTTTAACCTGGGGGACTTCGCTTCTGCTTTCTCTCCCCTCACTTCCCCTCTCATCCCTATGGTGTTCAGTGTTTCTGGTGCCACCCAGCCCCCCCCCCCCCCCCCTCCCCCCCCCCCCCCGGAATCCCAAGCATGATTCGCCACCTTCCTTATACACTGTTGAAATGGTGTTAAAACTCTGGTCCACATCATCAGCCAATGTCCTCTCCCGGCCCTTGGCAAACCGATATCGTCTCTCAATGTCGGCCGCAAAAGCTCCCCCGGCAAGGGGGTCCCTCAATCTGCCGATGCCAAACCTTTTCTGTGCAGCCACAGTCGGCCCAGCCCTTCCCAGCCTCACTCTCAGCTTTGCAACTACCAAATGGTGACCGCTTCCCACACCCGCACCCCCCCCCACCTTCACACCCCGCAATGGACGTCTCCATCTACCGCTAACCATGATGTGGTCCATCCGGCCTCCGCCCCGACCATCCGGCGACTCCCATGTCAACCCGTGAATTTCCCCATGTGGGAAAAGTGTTCCTCCAACGACCAGGCCGTCAATGCTACAGAAACTTATCAGCCCATCCCCACCCTCGTTTGCTATTCCGCCGCCGCACCTCCCCACCGCTCCTTCATCACATGCATTGTGTGCACCAACTCTCGCACCGAGGTCTCCCATCACTATAACAAGACCATATCCAGGTGTGTCCTCCATCCCCTTCCGCAGCCGTTGACAGAACCCATCCCCGACCTCCCCATCGCCATCATCCGTTGGTGCGCAGCATTGCACCATTGCAGTGCCGGTGAATCTCCCTCTCAATCTCAATCGCACCAGTCTGTTGCCGATGGGCCTCCATTCCAGCAATGTCCTTTCCATCCCTCTCTGTAGAATAATGGCCACGCCCTCACCGTGCTGCCCATCCTCTCTGCCAGAGCAAAGCACCGTCTCTCCCGCTGCTGTTTCAACCCTTCCTGCCCCTGTCCATCCGCTCTCGCCTATCTCCAGGATGTGCAACCTATAGTTTCTCATTTCTGCCGTGACCTGTCTTAGTTTACCTGTCTCGCACATTGTCCCGACATTCCAAAATCCTATTCCTGTATCCTGTCTCGCGGTCAGGACATCCGCCCTCATGTCAGCGGCATCCTTTCGGAGTTATTTTCGGTTGCCAGCTTATGGTATGTGTGTTTGTCAGTCAGTCAGTTGTGTACTGTAGGCGGTCAAGTGTGACGCGTCACGATACATAACCCAGTTTTGTTATCAGGTCACAGTGTACGGGTGTTATTTTCAGTTCATGTGATATCTTGACATTGTTAGTGGGCTGGACAGTGTGTTTGTCATCGTGTTGCAAGTATATTGTGGTGCTACAGTGGCAGTTCAGGAATATTTTCACAGCGTGGGGTGGTCGACTTTGTCATTTCAGTTAGTGGTATTGATCCAGGGGGAGCAGCGGAGTTTGAGGTGTCGGTACCATGTAGTTTAGGTTGTCCCAAACGGCAATTGGGTGTCAGATGGGAGATAGTTCGGGCAAGCTCGGTATAGGGTGGAAGGAAGTTGTTGATAGAAAGTGGTAGATGATAAGAGGCCAATAGGGTGATAGGTACCTCAAGATATCCGGTTGGACATCTTGTTTGTCTGGACATTACTTCTCTGAGGGGCCCAACCAGGGGTGAAGATCAACGCCTCTGACGTGACCTTACTACACTGATGTGCCCAACCAGGGGTGAAGATCAACGCTTCTGACGTGACCTTACTACACTGATGTGCCCGGCCAGGGGTGAAGATTAACGCCTCTGACGTGACCTTACTACACTGATGTGCCCAACCAGGGGTGAAGATCAACGCATCTGACGTGACCTTACTACATTGATGTACCCGGCCAGGGGGCTGAAGATCAACGCCTTTGACGTGTCCTTACTTCACTGATTAGCCTGTCTAGGTAGAATGGTTTAGCGTACTTTGTGTGAACACTGGCATAGTATAGTGCCAAGAGACGTGCATATATTCTTCCGGCACTTAGACACTTGTAAAGCTGTATACCTGACATTGTAGCCCTAGAGTATACTGTAACAAACACTGCTGTGATCCTGGAGTATACTGTGCTGAAGACTGCAGTGATTTCTGGAGGGTTGTCTTTAAGTGAGCTTGGCGTGGACATCTATATATTATTGTGCCAACAGTCATTGTTGTTATAGCTGGCACACAGACTTGTGTAGAAGTCTGGGTTTTTGGACAGGGATATCGGTTATACGTTTTCAAGTGTGGAGACTTGTTCGTGTTGTATTCAACACTCATCACCTGTGCTGAGGAAGCTTCGTAGACAAGCGTCGCTGAGGACCTTCAGTTAAGTTTTTGTTTGAATTTTTGTATAATTTATTATACTTATGTTTCTGTGTTTTCCTTTCTGTCTATCTGACTGATTCAATCGTCGGGTTCACTGGAGTAGGTGGGAAAGTGGATTTGTTTTGTCTACGCCTACTTCGTGAGATCTGTGTTAGTTTATTATTGTTTTCTTTCACTTTATTTTGGTTTCTTTTTCCTTTTGCTTTCTTTGTAAAACTTAGTCTGTATGTTTGTATGGGAGTAGTTAATTAGGTGGGATCTTTCACTGTATTTATATGTATATTCTGATATGGTATAGTGTTAGTTTTGGTTATAGGTTAATTAGTTTATTGTGACTAGAGTGATTTGCTAGTGCCTAGCGAAAGAGATAGCTTTCAGCACTTCATTGTTGACTGTAGTTGCTGTTTAGTCTATTGTGTTATATTATATTTGTGTGTTCAAGGGTGGACGGGTGGCGAGTCTAATTCATTCTTGGCCTACTTGTGGGAAAAGATTGAAGTAGACTGATTTCTGTATAGGGGGTGGCTGTGTATGTTTAGTGGTGGAGTAAGGCAGAGGGTTTTCCTGCGACTGCTCTACTTAACATCCCAAGCCCTGTTGGTGTTAGGCGTATTCGTGTAGTTTGGATTTACATTGTCGTGCACATTCAGTAATTCTTTTGTCGTGTTTAAGTGGTGTGTTCTCGCGTCCCATCTTGCTATCTTGTAAATACGTTACAGGTATCCCTTGTTTTCGTTCGTGTGCAGTCACGTAGTGTATATATTAATCTAATTCTGCTCTACTTTATCTGTCATCTTATTCCTCGTGACTGAGAGTTTTGTTTTCGTAGTGTTTAGTGCGTGTCTTTTCATCTGTGTAGTGCTCATTTCGCCAATAGAAACATTGACAGTAAGACAGATTTGTAATAATTAAAATATTATTTGAGTATAACACCAGTGTGGGTGCTTGTAACAGACTTTGAAGCAAAAGATGATTGAGTGAGTTTTCAAAGAGAGTATAGTAGTGTCAAAGCACCAGTAAGTATTTTAGCTGTTGTGGTACGACTATCGACTATTGTAAGAGTCTGTGAGTTTTCAGAGAGTATAGTTGTGTCATAGTACCAGTAAGTATCATCAGCTGTTGTGGTACAACTATCGACTATTGTAAGGGTCTGTGAGTTTTCACAGAGAGTATAGTGGTGTCATAGCACCAGTAAGTATCATTAGCTGTTGTGGTACAACTGTAGACTATTGTAAGGGTCTGTGAGTTTTCAGAGAGTATAGTGGTGTCATAGCACCAGTAAGTATCATCAGCTGTTGTGGTACGACTATCGACTATTGTAAGGGTCTGTTGGGACCTAAGACGCGTCAACAGTGAGAAATGCAGTTAACGACCCATAGCTAGACTGCTTGCGTCAGGGTCAGCGAACCAGAGCTGACCAAGACCCTACTCCAACTCCAAGTGGTGGTCCTGGAAACAGGCTGCATCACTGCAGTCTGGCTGAGCGAGTAGGGATCGAAGAGGGAAGGCTAACCCGGTCCCAAAAATGCCATGCTGAAGTCGGATGTGTCGGCTGAAAGGCGCAAATATCGCAGTTTCGCTGTAAACGGACACAACGCAACCAACGTCCTTTTCAGGACGAACGAAGAAGAAAAGAAGAAGAAGAAGAAATAAGGGTCTGTGAGTTTTCACAGAGAATATAGTGATGTCAAAGCACCAGTAAGTATCATTAGCTGTTGTGGTACGACTATCGACTATTGTAAGGGTCTGTGAGTTTTCACAGAGAGTATAGTGATGTCAAAGCACCAGTAAGTATCATTAGCTGTTGTGGTACGACTATTGACTATTGTAAGGGACTAAGGGGTCAGAAAGACCAAAGTGTCAAAGTAAGAAGACAGTAGTCAAGTGGCAAAGTAAGACTATATTTATACTATAAGAGGTTAAGTTGGATGATATGTGTACAGTGAGAGGTGAGATGATATTTACTTACATGCATATATATTTGTAAATTGGAGAAGTGATATTAATATTTACTATCATTACTGCATACTTAGTAAGCAGAGACTTATCTATTGATAGAATTGAAGTGTTAATAGTACATACAATTGAGTAATTGCATAGTAAAAATCTATAGCAAGAGATAATACTGATTATTCTGAGTGTACACCATGGATCTACACGCTTTCATTCAGATTGGGAAAGAATGCGGGTACACTGGCAAAGAACTAAATGATTATTGATCTATCGCTGTTTCCACCACGCCTAGTGGCGTCTTTGTGGAACAAAAACAGACCAAACAATCTATCATTGTTTCCGTAATCAGATTGGTTGGCAAGCAGGTGATCAGCCCACTGTGCGAAGTTTTTACGGGATGGGGTAAACAGCCCCATGTCCATACTCTCCTTAGTCGCTTTTTACGACATGCGTGGTAGGGTGCAGTGTTACTATTCTTTGCTCCCCTTTCGGGCCCCGATAACACACGGGTGTAAATGATTATGCCAAAGCTAAATTGTATTCAGTTGAAAACCAAAAAGCTTTGGAGAAATAAAAGAAAGAAAAGAAGGAGAAGGAAGAGGAGGAAAAGAAAGAAAAGGAGGAGAAGGAAGAGAAGGAAAAGATTGAGAAGCAGAACCGGGAGAGAGAGAGGCTCGAGCTGAAGAAATAGAGCTCAAAAGAAGAGAATTTAAATTGCAAGAAAAGAAGATTAAAGAAGAGAACGAGTGGAAACAGAGAGAGTTCGAACTGCAAGAAAAGAAGATAGAGAGAGAACTGCAAGAAAAGAAGATAGAGAGAGAATTGCAAGAAAAGAAGAAGAAGAAAGAAAGAAGTAGAATTAGAGAAGGAGAGAATGAAGATTGATAAGGAAATACAATTAAAGAGACTGGAAGTGGGTGCGAGTGGTTAGAACTCGACTCCTGGGGGCTCATCCTCCCTTTAGGCTGCATCTGCCGAATTTTAATGATAAAATCGACAGGTTAGATTTCTTCCATGAAAGATTCGAGGTCGAATGGTTGGCCTCTAAGGCTGACAGAGATCAGTGGCTATCTCTGTTATCGACGCTGCTAGTGGGGCCTGCGATAGAGACTTTCTATAGCCTCCCGCTAGAGGAAAAGGCCGATTACGATAAAGTAAAGGAAATATTGCTCCGGAAGTTCCGTCTGACTGCTGACGGCTACCGGACGCGTTTTAAAAACGCGATGGCAAGCGCTGACCAAGACTTCGAGGACTTTATCTCGAAGATCAAACTTCTGCTGAATAGATGGATCAAAATGGAAGGAATTCCTAAGGACTTTAATGGCTTGCTAGACTTAGTGCTACGGGACAAAGTGTAGTCCTCGTGTTCCACTGAGTTGGTTGCGTTCTTTCAGAAACGTCAACCGAAGGACATTGAGTCCATGGCCCAATTGGGGCACCATTATGTCCTTGCCCATCCGGGCAAACCCATCCAGAAGTCTGGTCTGTCTGACGCTTTAGTTGCTGGTGTTGGCAAAGTGCAACGCCAACCATGGCAAAATCAGTCAGGCAATGCAGATAGGTGCCAAGAGTGGCATGACGGGAGGTCCTCCAGTTCCTATCAGCCACGTAGAGGGAATTATGGGAACTTCCGATAAAATCGGAATGGTCGGCCGAGTTGGCAAAACCGACAATGTAGAATCGATGATGACGCAGGAGAGCGCCAAACGCGTAAGCAGGTACACTTTGAGGATTCTCGAGACGAAGACCGGTTTTAGTATAAAACCAAACATCATAAGCAGAGGATTGGTTCCTCAGAGAGTCGATCGTCAGACTCTGATGCGCGGTCGTCGTCATCTAAAGGTTCTAGCAAGAGTTCACGCGATGAGTCGAAGAGGGAGCGCTTGTGTACCAATTGTGGTGGAAATAATCATGGCGCTGACAGGTGTCCCACCCCTATTGAACACGCGAATTCTGCGGTTGTGTTGGACACAAAGAACAGCGAGGACTGTCCGGGGTTTCGCCCTCTGTTCCATGCAAACGAGAGGTTAGTGCTTCAATGTGGGCATGCGGCACCATGTCTATCGGCAGTAAACGAGACTGGCAAGGTGGATCTCCACAAAGGTATGGTGGAGATGAAACCAGTCTCCGTGTTGAGAGACACTGGTTGTACCACAATTGGGGTGCGTCGATCGTGCATCGACGACTCCTGCCTTACAGGCAAAACTGTAAAATGCACCACGTTCATGGGCAAAGTTGAGACTTGCCCCCAGGCGTGCATTAATGTGGACACCCCGTTCATAACAGGTAGCGTGAACGCGTTTGTCCTGGAGAACCCGATTGCCGATTTAATTGTCGGCAATGTGCGGGGAGTGCATAATGCCAAGAGTGTGGCTGGAGCAGAGGCTCAGCATCACCAAACTCCCAAGGGGGGTGACCAGAGGATACATCGTAGACGTGGTTCGCGGCAAGTACCAAGTGACATAAGGGGGAGCAGTAGGAACTTATACGAGGGTCCGATAGCTTGTGATCGCACAGTTTGGGTGCGTAATGTTCCCCTGAGTGCAAGTTGGCGCACACTCAGACGAGTGTTTAATGAAGTTGCGCCAGTGAAGTTCGTATAGGTATTGTCTTTGTGGGATAATACCAAAGTTGCACGAGTGACTTTTGCGAATAGGTGGGGTGCGCGTGATGCAGTAAGGTGGAAGCACATTTCGATGCTTCATAACCATTTGCTGATAGTATAGCAATAGCAAGGTTAGGTTTCGAGTTCGTGTTCAGTAAGGTGTTTCGGTTGACGCGAACCGAACTTTAGAGTCTGACCCACGCCCCCAGTACTATTTTGATATGAATATGTGTATTTTTTAGACTAGTAAAGATTACGTATTGCTTTGCAACGCATATTTGTGCTGTACTATGCTATGCCTTGCTTTGTAATTTATGTGTCATGGTGCCATAAAGGCAATTTGTTATAGAGTTATATTACTTGTATGTTTAAACCATGTTGGAATATAAGGTATATTTATAGCATGCAGAAAGGATTGTTTATACTATAAGATTGCTTACTATTGTTGATGCTAGATATGAATAACTATAATATGATATATGTTGTGGTGGGTATACGAGGTGTGGACAGTCGTTGTTATTTTTCACGACTACCAGTACCTGGGTTAGCTTATTTCATGCTCATATTGTGTTTAGTGCATAAGGTGAGAAGGCATGAACGACAATGGTGTTTAACAACTATGACACTCTCTAGGTAGATGAAGAGGTGCTAACACGGCATTGTGGTCGTCCATACTCCAAAGGGGGTTGGGCGTGGCTCCTCCGGTGGAAGAAAACTTCCTTAAGGGTGGGTGGGGGTGGATTTCACGGCGATCTGTTCGCCGAAATTCCAGGTTGGTCACCCTGTGAGTGACAACATTGATATAAAATTAAAACCCGTTCGGTCAGCTGACTGCGGACGGGGAGTGGACACAAATTTAAGCGCAAAAGCAGTTTACTTCTGGCCAACGACCGGGATAGGTCGTGCTTTTGTTCCCTGTCAGCATTTTGCTGGAAAGTGTTAAGCCATGACTGCCTAGTTGTAGTATTTGCCATTTTCTTCATGCGTTGTGGAATTAATGCATTATTCTAGAGTGATGGTGTATTATTCAGTGACATTTTCACAGGCTGTTGTATTTGAGTTATTGACGATTAAGTATTGCTTCATCGTGGTACAGGTTTTCGCCGGTGAGCAAAAGTCATTGTAATGTTCAGTGAATAGAGTCATGTCAGTGATTATGAAACTGGTAGTTGAGTTTGTCTAGGAAATATTGGCATTCTTGTATTTATATGCGTTTCATATGTAGTGATAGCCGTGTGTGGCTCCACTGTGTGCAATGTTTAATAAAAGGGAATTTACCAGTTAAAGGTGTTAAATTTATTTAGTGTCAACCATCTTGTGCGGCGGTCATATCCTTAGATAATGAGCCCGAGATTGTATATTCGTCATGTACTAAAATCAACAGTGTAAGTTAGGTTCTGACACGGAGGAGTTCAGGACCACCACTGAAGTAAGGAAGAATGATATTGTGTCACCTAGCCTTTTCATATTCTGCATGGACTTTGTTATCAAAGAATGTAAGGAGAGAACAAGAAAGTATTCAGTGGAATACTGAAAGATGAGATAGATTTGTATTTCAGAGTTGACATTTGTCGGTGATTTTCCCATGATTTCTAATCTTCAATCCAACCTGCAAGTCTGAAATGAAAAGCTGGAGAATAGAGGAATGGTCATCAGCAGCTCCAAACCAAAATCCATGGTGACATCCGGATAGGAAAAAAGGCATCAGCATATTCTGGGAGAATAGTTCCTATAACACGTGGACTACATTAAATGCCTTGGAGCTTTCGTAGACTGGAATGAAGGCATTAAAGAAGAGTTTGTTACACGAAGAGTTGCTGCTGGGAGATATTTTCGAGTCATATGTCGTGTGACGTAAACAGATGCCTTGATTTTTCTTGGAAGACGAAGATATCATTCAATCAAATGCGAGCTGCCCTCTCTCGCCAGGAAAATGGTTGTATGGCGTGTAATTAAAGGGAGAGATTTGTGCATTAGTGTACGCAGACTTAGATGAATTAAAAGAGCAGGGAAGGACGGACCGACATTATATTAGTCTCGTTTGTTCAAGAAGACCACCAATGCATGTCAAGGGAAAAGTTGCTAAGTTATTTCGTTTCGGAGATATTTGAGGTAAAGTAGGCCAGCGGGTTAGAAGATAGTGTGAAAATGGTCTTCCGAAAATTGCTACAAATCGTAGACACAACAAATCAAGGAAAACCAAAGATGCAAAGAAAGCTCAGCATCGCCCAGTTAAAAAGATATATGGATGAAGGTGGTAGATGCCAGCGTTGAGCAGACTGACGATGATTTCTGGACCTAACACAAAGTTGCACGAGTCTGCAAATATTACACTGTCAGAAAGTTATGGCCCAGATTGTTCTCCGACACGTTCTCTGCACTGGTATAAAAAGGCAAGAATCGGAACATTCAAGCTACACACACACAGCAGAAGCCACAGATAGATTGAAGGAAGGACGCTCGCCAAGGCTATAAAATTTTCCATCTGTTACCGTGCAGCTCTTCCTTCACCAAACCGAGTCTATTCTGCGATTTAATCTATCCTAAGAGGGTATGTAAATTTATGAATAATTAATTTGGTTATTTGCAGCTTTTTAAAATATAATTGTATCAGGATCAGGCTAGAGGACTGAATTGAAAATTATTTGTGGATACAACAGAGGAATTCGATGCTTACCAATGTTTATAATGGATGTCAGTAGGATTAATATATTAAAGTTATTATTCCAGTAGGTAAAAGGCGAAGTAGCATCATAGTTATATATAAAATGTATTATATTTATTCGTTTATTATTTTAGAAAGTGTTATGCAGATAGACACCTATCTTGTCTCGCTACCCTAATCAGAACTGATCTATGTATCATTCATATACGTGCAAACATCTGACCACTTTTATTCATGGACACATATGCTTGTGAAATCTATGAACAAAGGATAGCCACTTGTCACGTATTGTCCCCACGTTCATTCGCGTCTTACTATCTCAGAAGTCTAGAATTATAGATCAATAACTGCATTCGTGGACCGACCCAGGAGCATCAAATATAGTCATCTGTATTAAAGTATCATTGTTTCGTGGCTGGTTACAAGACCTACAACTGAGGTTGCTGTGAAGTGTAGTCACAGGAAATACAAGATCAATCTCTTAAGTTTTGATGTGACCAAAATTCTATGAACATTGTAAGGTGTCAAAGCCAAGAGACTCAGTGTTGTGATGATAACAACACAGTTTTTGATTTAACAATTTTGAGAAGATATAATTTAGTGATAAAGAAACGTTTGGAAGAACATATTAAATTAATTGAAGATTTCAGATTATGGTGGTGCATCTTCATTAATTACTGAGTAAAACTCAACCATTAAGTATATGTGTAATTAAATTTTATTCATTCACCTTTTCATCGTTTTCATCATCCATACTTTGCACAAGAAGAAACAAATAATAGATGTAAATAAATAATAATTCATTAATTGTAATTCTCTGACTTGTCACATTTCTCAGGTTGCACTTTTGAGTTTTAATGAATTATTGATTATTATAGACTAGTTACTTAACGAAGATGGCAACGTAGGCTCTAACTTACATCTGAATACTGTCTAAAGTAGAGGCCTTCACAGCCGTTACTATCCTATGATACCAGTGCTCTTCTCTGACACTGGGACTACATTCTTATCAGACAAAGTTCATCTTCTGTTCTTGCAGTAACTACCACTGACTACTTTACACATTAAAACCTTTCACTACACCATAAATAAAGGATACCTTGGCAAAAGAAAAGTTAGCAAGAAGACGAAGATAGATGTTTACCGATCCACCTTTCTTTCAGTGTTTGCTTATGAGTGTTAATCATAGGTAGTGTCTACAACTCATAACACACATGTAATGTCTACAACTCATAACACACAGATAATGTCTACAACTCATAACACACAGATAATGTCTACAACTCATAACACACAGGTAATGTCTACAACTCACAAAAGCCAGCTCAAGACCTCAGAATTGAAGAAGGTGCTTGAAGTAAAAATAAAAGCCATGATCGGCAACCAGGTGATACGTAATGACCTCAAAACGCAGCTCCTGCAGTGCCGAGTAGAACAGTCCCAACTAAGATGGTTTGGTCATGTCTGCGAAATGGGAGAAATAGGCTACCACGACAAGAATGAGAAACTAAGAGCCAGGAATCCAGACCTCCAGTACGACCCAGAGTTCCGCGGGAGGACAACATTAGAGAATCTCTGAAGGGCAGATGACTAGATTGAAACCAGGCCAGGAAGAAGGCAGCAGATAGGATAATATGGTGCTCCCTCTGAGGATAGTATGGCGCTGTCTCTAGCAAACCTCTACACCCCGTGGTAGAAGTAGTAAGTAAGCGTGACTACAAAAAAACTATATTCTAATATTTGACCACATATAATTTTATCTGTTTGGCTACATACACTTTTTTCTGCGTAACTAGATATAAATTTGTTCTGCGTAACTAGATATAAATTTGTTCTGTGTGACTACAAATACTTTTTTCTGTGTGACTACACTTAATTATTTTCTTTGTGATTACACAAAACTATTGTCTAATATTTGACTACATATAACTTTATCTGTTTGGCTGCATATAATTTTTTTTCTGCGTGACTAGATTTAAATCTTTTCTGTAGTGTGATGTGTGCCTACATATAATTTTTGTTTGATGTGTGGCTACATAAACCATTTTCTGATGTGTGAATATCTATAATTTTTGTCTGATGTCATCTTCAGATATCATAATACAGCTGGAGCAAAGGGGGTGAATGATTACAAGGTGTTTAATGTAATGTCACAAAGCAGTGACTAGTAGAAGAAATCCACCATAATGTGTGAATAGTATATAAGGTGTCACGAGAATAATCACTATTGTAAGTGGAGATGTTGAAATAATGGAGTTGTTGTTTTTTTTTTTTTTTTTTGTAAGATTGAAAATTTTGTATACAGATGTAAAGTAATTTGACAAATATGGTATACAGATGGGAAATAATGTCAGAAATGTTATATACAGATGTGAAGTAATGTGAAACATCTTTGCATATAGAGTGAGAGAGAGCAAAGAGAGACGGGGTGAGAGAAGGTAAGAATGCAGGTGAATCTAGCGTAACACTATTCAGAGAAAACACATTTGTTATAAGGAAAAGGGATATGATTTTTGGTAGGTGGGGAAGAATAATGTAGCCTACGATACTCAAGTTCTGGTCAAAGGGAAGTAACATAGACAAACACAGAAGGGTGTAGCGTAGAGATAAGGGTTACATCCCTTTAGTTCATTAGGTGGATTAAACTGTCAATATTGAATTGAGTGAGAAGTCGAGATTTACGTGAAAAATCGGTGTACTGTTTATGAGCGGGAAGAAATTGAGTTCTAGATGGTTCAAGAAAAGTTGTTGTTACAATGTTGTCTTTAGATACTTAGCACGGGTTCATGGGCTCTACTAGGGTAAACATCGACGCAGTACACACTGTCACCGTGTGGTTGTACAGCGTAAGATACACTGTATGGTTAAGTCAGTCGAACAGTTATTTGGTGTTAACAAGATGAAAGAGTATATAAAAATGGGTTAGAAAATCAGAATAATCTAAGTGATAACTTATTTGTTCTTAACATGGGAGATAAAAGAAAGTAAATGTAGTGTTTTTTGTAAGGGAGGGAACCTTTTTAGACCTTAAAGTAATCTAAGTATACATCATTAAAGCTTACCAAATTTGCATATCAGACCAGTTTTAATAGAGATATAGAAGGATTAATGAAACTAAGGTAAAAAGTGCTAAGGGGAATAACTATGAATATTAGCGCCCTTTACAGGTTTAGTGAGTTAAGGGAACACAGAGCAGAGTAAAACGCACGTGAAAATAGTGACTAGAAGTAAACAGTTATAGAGCACAGTTCACGGAGTGGACAGCTTACAATTAAGCGTGCCGATAGGTGAGTGAACTGAACAACGGACCAATCGTATTAACTAAAACAACTTTTGGACCATCAGATAGGAAATTGAAGGACGATTAGAGATCAGTCCTACCAGAGAAGTTGACCGGGCAAGTCAAGTTTCGCTGAGCTCTCAAGAAATGTGAAACCTGCGGTTTGCAGAAGGGCTACAGAAATAGCTAGATTTAGAATTGCTTAGAAATAGGAATTCAGGAGAACATTTAGAATTGATTAATAATTTGTGTGATCAACTGTAGGATTAGCTGATAGGTGGTGTTAGTAGGATCGTGATAGGTGCTGGACTTCGTTTAAAATGGTAAGAACAAAACTTTGAACTATTTTCTTGACTTTCAGCAAATTTGTCGCAAGCTAACGACGCTCGCATTTAAGGGAGCGAGCTAAAGAAGATAATATTGAGTCAAGGTCAATATTAAAGCCTAAAGAAATAATAACTTTTTTTATCAGATAGCCAGGATGGGCTGTCATGCCAAGAAGATGAGGCATTGCCATTAAACGAGATTGTATCGAACAAAGGGTTCACAGCACTGACAATTATGAAATCTATTAAGCGCTCTCTCATATAAGAGTAAGTATGGAGATGCCACCACAAGTGAGTCTGACATTCACGAAACATCTCATGCGCTCTCTCATACAAAAGTATGGTGGAAGCCATTTTGGTATTGGACATTGTTTATTTCAGGTGTAGCTATTGAATTTTATATGCTGCATTTAGAGGAGTTAAACCTATCTAGAGTGAGATTGGGAGAGAACATGACTCCAAGGATTTAGAAGAACTGTTGTAGAAAATATGAGCAAAATAGTAAAATAAAAGGAGAAGGAACTTTATTAAGCTAGGTATACCACGAAATGCAAGAGGCTACAAGAGAAACAATATATAACTAAGCTTTGAGATATGTGTTTGAATCAAGCGGAAGACTTGAGGACATTGAAATTGTGAACTGTAGCTGATGTATTATGTTGGATGATCATGCATTATCTTATGTAAATAAAAGTTGCTTTTTGAAGTTGAATCACATCACTCCAGTTGCTTTGATGTGAGAAGAGATTAAGGAATGGAGAGATATTAGAGTTGAGTATTAGGAAAGATAGAAATAATAGAACACCCTATACGCATCAGTCGCTAGACAACACCAAGGAGGGAAGAACGTGGTCTGGGTTGAACAAAAGACGAACCTATTCTCATCCAAGAACTATCATCTCTGGCGGAACAAGGGGGCCAGTAAGAGAAACAATCTCACTTGGAAGAAAGAAACAAAGTAAATAATAGATAACTAGGCCTGCCTCAGCCACCTAGTTATAGCTATCAACTAGTAGGGACACCTGCACGGTCACAACACTGATACTTGCATACGTGAAGTCATCGAATAACACGCTGTGTACAACAGTACCACAATTTATTTGACGAAACAAGTGATGAGATTCACAGTACATCTACAGCAACAATAATCTCCTCTGGTCGATCCAACATAAACCAGAAACTCATGGGTGGTCACTGGCTTCCTGGCTCAGTGGTCTATGGTTCGATCCCCAGAAGAGGTGGGATTTTTTTTAGGCCAGCCCCAATTGGGTACCAAAGCAACTCTGGGAAGGTTAAGGCGGCCGGCGTGATGCTGACCACATCACCCCTAGTGTGCCGATGGTCAAGAAAATATGGGCCTAACACCATATTCCCAATATGCCCTCAATAGGGCGTGTAACGGGATCCTTTTTTTTTTTCATGGGTGGTGTATCTACGCCTCTACACCCACGTCCATACTCCAGTATTTCACACAGCTCTCAAAAATCTCTAGAGCACTTAATCTAAATCACAAAACTCCCAGAATCACACAGAAACGGTGGCTGTCGACAATCTTCAGAGGCAAACTCTCTGTTACGGACTTTTTCTGAATTGAATATATTCCTTTTTAAACTTTCTTCTGACTGATATTATTATGTCTATTGAACTGTAATAAAGTTTTTGTTTTTTGCCGTAACCGTGGGTTTGTCATTAATGTTCTTTGATTATGGATGTTCGAGCGTTAAATATAATATCATATTCTATCATTCTGCCGTCTGAGTTCATCTCAATATGTATGTCTGGTGTGTATGTTGAATTCAAACCAGATAAAGGTAAAGGTAGAGGAACCCGTTACACGCCCATTGAGGCATATTGCGAATATGGTGTTAGGCCCATATTATCTTGACCGTCGGCACACGAGGGGTGATGTGGTCGGCGTCACGCCGGCCGCCTTAACCTTCCCAGAGTTGCTCTGGTACCCATTTGGGGCTGGGTCGACACAGGAGCCATTTGTGGCCTAAAGAATTCCCGCCTCATCTGGGGATCGAACAATAGACCACTGCGCTAGGAAGCCAGTGCACTAACCACTATGCTACCGCGGCTTTCATAACGAATAGTTTAATCGACAGAATACCTCATCGACGACTGAATCCTTTAATACATTCACGAACACATCTTCACGTCATATATTATTCCTTTACAAATCTCTGGCTGAGTATCATTTATTAATTTGGCTACACACGCCATCATACTTGCTACAACTGTTTTTCATTAACTTTAATATACATACTGCGTTGTATTGTATTTTAAATCTCTGCGCTAAAAGTAAGATAAACGCTTACACATATAACTCTGGACTCAAAAGTCTGTATGTATTAATTATGCTATCAGCTTTAAAAAGCCTGAACATTAACGGTTAAACTTTTTTGAGTTTAAAACTCTACATATCGATTAGTGGTCTCTGCCACACATATAATATATACACAGCGATAGACCCGAAGGCTACACGAAGACTCACGTAACTATACTAAACACGTCAGCAAGTAACTCACGCATAACATTACAATTCTAATTAGAGGTAGTACTGCATGGTGCGACCATCTCAATCCAACTAATCCAACATGCTGGCAAAACCATGCAGCAGTTCTCAACACTCTCTTTGCAAAAACACATCTCGACACTTCAACATCTCCCCAAAATCGTTACACATCCGAATCTCTCAGCTAACTGCCCAAACTCTCCCTATCCCAGCCAACTCACTGTTAGTACACTCACTCACACCTAGAACACGAGAACAGTAACTAGATCTCTTTCTGCCAAACATCACTCATAAATCCTTCACACCAGTGAACACAACACACTCACAACAATAAATAACCCATACACCTTCCTTTTCCCTTCTCACACTATTACTACTGTTACACAACAGTTGTCCTTGCAAATCAGAAGTTAAGATTTAATCAGTAGTTTTTGAAATTTGAAAGAGTGTGCTTCGTGTCAAGAGTTAGTCCTCGAGCGGTAGAAACAGCCTAGTTGGTTGTTCGTCTGTAGTTACAGACTTTACCACTCGTAATGCTCTTTTTGCAACTCATTTGATTTAGAGATTCAAGCAGTTCAGAGTGCACATCTAGTTAGTTCTCGGGTTTAGTAAGACCAGCCCAGTTGGTTATCATCGTGAAATACAGATTTTTGCTACCCGTAAAGCTCTGATGCCACCCATGTGTTCTGACAGATTTCGTAAGGAGCAAGACTGTGAGTTTTCTGTACACCTGGTGCGTGTTGAAGTAAGACCTGCAGTTGAAGTGTTGAACAAGAATAGACTTGGGATGGACAGATCAGTAGTATGAAGTAAAGTAGAAACTTGGGAGTTGTTAACATCCCTGGCAGTAGGCCTACCAAGATGACATTCAGGAAACGGCAGAGATAGAAGTTATTACAAATGAACAAACTTGACATTCAGGAAACGGCAGAGATAGAAGAAGTTATTACAAATGAACAAACTTGACATTTAGGAAACGGTAGAGATAGAAGAAGTTATTACAAATGAACAAACTTGACATTTAGGAACCTGTAGAGATAGAAGAAGTTATTACAAATGAACAAACTTGACATTTAGGAAACGGTAGAGATAGAAGAAGTTATTACAAATGAACAAACTTGACATTTAGGAAACGGTAGAGATAGAAGAAGTTATTACAAATGTACAAACTTGACATTTAGGAAACGGTAGAGATAGAAAAAGTTATTACAAATGAACAAAGTTGACATTTAGGAAACGGTAGAGATAGAAGAAGTTATTACAAATGAACAAACTTGACATTTCGGAAACGGCAGAGATAGAAGAAGTTATTACAAATGAACAAACTTGACATTCAGGAAACGGCCGAGATAGAAGAAGTTATTACAAATGAACAAACTTGACATTTAGGACACGGTAGAGATAGAAGAATTTATTACAAATGAACAAACTTGACATTTAGGAAACGGTAGAGATAGAAGAAGTTATTACAAATGAACAAACTTGACATTTAGGAAACGGTAGAGATAGAAGAAATTATTACAATGGAACAAACTTGACATTTAGGAAACGGTAGAGATAGAAGAAGTTATTACAAATGAACAAACTTGAAATTTAGGAAACGGTAGAGATAGAAGAAGTTATTACAAGTGAACAAACTTGACATTCAGGAAACGGCAGAGATAGAAGAAGTTATTACAAATGAACAAACTTGACATTCAGGAAACGGCAGATATAGAAGAAGTTATTACAAATGAACAAACTTGACATTCAGGAAACGGCAGAGATAGAAGAAGTTATTACAAATGAACAAACTTGACATTTAGGAAACGGTAGAGATAGAAGAAGTTATTACAAATGAACAAACTTGACATTTAGGAAACGGTAGAGATAGAAGAAGTTATTACAAATGAACAAACTTAACATTTAGGAAACGGTAGAGATAGAAGAAGTTATTACAAATGAACAAACTTGACATTCAGGAAACGGCAGAGATAGAAGAAGTTATTACAAATGAACAAACTTGACATTCAGGAAACGGCAGAGATAGAAGAAGTTATTACAAATGAACAAACTTGACATTTAGGAAACGGTAGAGATAGAAGAAGTTATTACAAATGAACAAACTTGACATTTAGGAAACGGTAAAGATAGAAGAAGTTATTACAAATGAGCAAACTTGACATTTAGGAAACGGTAAAAATAGAAAAAGTTATTACAAATGAACAAACTTGACATTTAGGAAACGGTAGAGATAGAAGAAGTTATTACAAATGAACAAACTTGACAGTAGTGAAAAAAAAAACATAAAAGCAGGCAGTGTTCTCAGCATGGGATGAGACCACTACAAGAGTGAGAAAGTGAATGGCAACACATGTTTGTCTATACACTGTAGGCCAGCAACTAGATTGGAAGGCTGGGTGTTCTGAATTTTACCATTTGTCTTTACGTTCTTCTTCATTAAATAAAGTTGACATAAAACAGGTTGCTGTCATCGTTCACGTCAAGTATGTTAAGTCAGCGAGTCTAGTTTTGATACCACTTGTTGCTGGAGCTAAATGCTGAAGGGTGGTGATAAAACCTCACTCTATACGATCTACAACTAACAAGATAGTTGATTTGTGGCATACGTCAGTTAAAGTGAAGAACTGTTATCTCACGAGATTTACACTGAATTATTGTCATATCAAGTTCATTGTAAAATGTGTCAATTTCGTCTTCTGTACTATCTGCTGTTGGGGCTTATCTTTGTATAAAATTGATATCAATTGGTCTGCCACTCAGTTTAACTAACACGACTCGTTCTGATATTGCCCAAAATCCCGTTACTGTCTTTTTCTTTCTGCATCTAATATTATGCTTACTGGGCACCATTGTCAGATTTGGTAAAACCCACTAATGAGGTCTGCGAGACTGACCACAACTGGAAGCGGAGTGCTACAGCAAAGAGGAGACTTAGGCATCCTTGAGCCTTTGCTATGAGATGTTGGCAGCAAGAATGTCATCAGGCATCCTTGAGCCTTTGCTATGAGATGTTGGCAGCAAGACTGTATCCATGCATGCTTTATTAAAATAAATAATGCTACTGTGCTATATTACGCCACTGCAAGTTCTAAGTGTAGAATTTATTTTTTGTTAATTTAATCTATTTAATTAAATTAAATTAACTTAAATTAAATAGTTTTAATAGTTTTATTTACTTTATTTTATATTACTTTTTTCAGAGCTTTAAATATACATCATCGATTGGGGGGGGGGGGGGGGGGGGGGGGGTTCCCTAGAACGTAAGTCATTGACTTACAGTATAAAATGGTTTCAGGAACGCATTCCAGGCGTAAATCAAGGGTTACCTGTATTAACGACTATACTTTCAAAACCTGGTTAGAGCTGTTGAAAAATACTTTCTCGAATGAGCCAAAGCTAAACAAAAGCTAAGTTGTCAATGAAACTTATTTCATGGCAAAAGCGTCAATGCACACTCGAAATGTTTCCAAGCAGAAACTCGGTAAATATATGGAAACTAGCAGATCTCATGGGAGAAGCTGTAAGAGGACAACATGGTGACACAGGACGTCAATGAGTAGAACGCCGTTTTGTGGTAGCTGAGTAGAGTTACAGAGAACACAATTTCTGTCTTTGTTATACCAAAATAAAGCCCCGCTTAATGTGAACAGACTTCACAAACACATTCAAATAAATATGAAACTGACGATAAACTTACCCAGGAGATGTCTTAAGGGATATATCGAAGGAGTTGTTTAAATAGTACTAAGGCCACGTGGAAGTATTGATCATCTCACCGATAAAGTGTTAGGTACTTAATTTTAAACGTAATAAAGGTGTCTAGATTAATTACATCTGTCACAAAATTAACCGTGATACAACGTTAAAATATCTCCAATGATACAACGTAGGGATAAAAACAAATGCGTAAGCTGCTAGAATACATGATCGCCCACGCCGCGGGTCATCACCCGCCATGGAAATTAAATTGTTAGACTTGACGGCAAAACGGAACGGGATGAGAACGGAGATCAAAAGGAAAAAACTGACTGACCGCGTGCTGGATACTAGCGAGGCTAAAAGGACGCAAATTGGTGGGGAAAGGAGGAAAAAGTCACGTTCCCCAAGTTGACATAAAGTAAAGAAATCGACAAAAGGGACCTTAGATATTATACGGCACAGTCATTTCTTGGACGCTTTTGCGATATCTTAGCCCGTTTATTTGAATGCAGTGATCAACGCATTCCAGTATATTCTAGAAAATATTTGAAAAGTAACTTTTCTTAATAATAATGTTAGGAATATAAAACCTAGCTGGCCGGATGGCCCATTTTGAGCAGTGAAATAATATGCTTTCATTTATACAGACGGACAGATAATAAGAAAGATATTGACAAAAGACTGTGTTGTTCATATCAGCGAACGTCTGCATTGAGATAAAACATGTCACTAATTTTCAAAAAATTGTGGCTTTGAAGACGCAAGTGCTAAAATCTAGTTGGAATGAAGAGACGGGGTGGGATGGTGAATTGTGGCTAAAAATAACTTTAAAAGGCAAAATTGTGTAGGGGAAGGCAGGGTTGGTTCAAAAAACAAGTGTGTTTTTGTGTGAAACGCAAGTAGAGACGGACGGACCAACAGACTATAAGGCATACTTGACTGAGGTATGACTGAAATGACTTAGTGGTAGGATATTTGAATTTGAAAAAAGAAAAGGCAGTGATTGGCCACAGATGAATATTATCGGCGCTCAGACGCGCATTTTGTGCCAGTCATTATAAGTTGTCCTAGTAGACACAGTGTGAGTTTTGCTAGCATTTATTTAACTGTGTACTATATTCATAATTCTGGTAAGACGGAAATTATTTCTTTGTACATTTTAATATTTGTTTAAGGTTTCGAGTGATTTGATACTGCAATAGCATAATCTGTTCCTTACAACAAGTAAGGGTTCGCTCTAGACCCCCCGCCCCAGTTCAGGATCTAGAGACAAATAAAATACATAAACTCGAGCAAGGATTAGGAAGGACAGATCAAGTGTTGAGATCAGTGAAACATATCACCTATCCTATTCTATGGCAGGAAGCTAATGAACATATTTCAGAATCTGTAGTCTGGGAGAACTTATCCTATGTGAAACCAACTTGGTAAGATGTGTTGTTTGGTCAGAAAGATCTGACCCGTCTATATGGTGTTGTTGTTGTGTAGTGTTGTGTCCAGAAATGGTTAGAGGATGGAATTATGACACATGACTAATACTTTGATTGCAGAGCTGTGAGTTTCAGTTGGCACCACTGTTGTGTCAAATGAGTTGTTGATTATTACCAGAGTGGACCCGTGCAGTGACATTTTGTCAGAGCAGCCTATTATAGCCCCCAAGCACGGAGAGGTGGGGCCACCAGACTTCTGATATTGCCCCAAGCACGGAGAGGTGGGGCCACCAGATCTCAGCACCAGAGCTACACCTTCAAGCTACGTGAGCGCCTGGTCTGCTGAGAATTCACCAACTCAACTTATTTGCTAACACACCCATAAAATTTCCATCAAATAAATGGACAAGGTGTAGTCACCATAGACAGGGAGTGATGAGGCCACCCCAACAGCACATCCATTAAAGTGTTCTCCCAAAATAGATTACACTATAAACAGTAATAATATTAACTAATCTAGTAACCTATATGTACACACCTTGCATTTATTATGAAATATTCATGCATTTCTTTCATAATTGCTAAACTTTTCATATGTTCTGGCCAAAATAAAACCTTGGTTCAGAACAAATAAATGTAAGAAAATTACTATCAAAAATTTTTACACACTTGAGTTAGTTCAGTGTATTATAACATTTATTAATATTATTAGACTTAGTAAATATCTGTGTGTGTGTGTGTGTGTGTGTATGTAAACTACCACAACACATTACATATCATTACCCTAGACATTTGACGTAGCCACATTCTTTAGTAAAAAAAGATAGGTGTGAGGTCGTAGTGGTAGCAAGAAGGGCCTTCTGACAATTCACAGTTACATTTTTATCTCAGGAGCCTTCACAGCTGACCTCATGCATCACACGTAGCAATATCACCATCATACAATACCATCAAATCCACTACAACATCCATATTTAACCTTTCCTATTTACTCAAATGAAATTTCGATCGGCTATGCCGTTAGAACCATGTGTTCTCCTCGCGAAGTAACTGTCACAAAATGTTTTGTGCATATACTTTTGCGCCCTTCTCTCTCTCCCTCATCGTCCTATTATTTGACATATTATATGCCCTTATATTTGTGCTCTAAGTCGCTCCAAGACTTGTTTACGTTTCGCCATGTGAATCGTCGTATGACAAAGCTAATTAGACAGGTCAGCTCATAACACTGTTATCACATAAGTCGTCTAGCCGCCGCTATAATCTAGCGACACAAGGAATCAGAACAAAAGTCTTAAGAGGAATAATAAAATTACCCAGACAAGTTATTCCAAAGCATCTAACCTAAGTTGCTGTGTCCATTCTAACAATGCCAGGAGATTGTAGGTCCCATTTGGGTTCGTGTTACGAAGTTGCAAGACTAAAGTTTCTACGCCACTAGCGTGAGTTAAAAGCAGGAATTCAACACTAACCACCTACATTGAACGAGTTGTGTGCAGAAGTTCCCTCATCACAAAAGAATCGACGAAACCACGGCTGCAGGACTCACTTAGACGAGCTAAGTTTATTAAGGAAACAGCAAAAGGACAACAAAAATTTATAAATCTTCAACCCCTATCTCAGTGAAGACACTTTTTATATACATCTAGAATTCACCATCATTCCATCGTTAGTTTAACCTGTTAAAGCTAATTGATTATAACATTTTTGTTACATGTTAGTTTAAAACAAAACAATCATTGTTGATTCAGTTATTATAGGTATGAAAGCAAACGTATGAGCAAGACTCTCTAATATATATATATATATATGCATCTAGATATAAATTTACATCTTTAGAGCAAATACTTATAACACGAATTTCGCTGCATTACATCAGCTGGGGCTTGAACAGGCTAAAAACTTTGCTTAATTTTTCACAAAAGCCGACGGATCAGTGTTGGGTTCGTTTCTAACGTTCAAGAGTATTATTTACGCGAATGGTTTTGATAGAACGAAAATGTCATAAATGTTCTTCAACACGAACACCAACAAGTAGTGATGAACTGGTTATTGACTGGCAGCACACAAGGCTGTGATGATTGTACATATATTTTATTGAACGTGACATATACGACGTTGAACAAGACGGTCATATTTACAGTTGCAAAAAGGTCATTACATCAAAATGTTGATCATTGACTTTACAAGTTTATGAAGATCCTCTACAATTAAGTCCTCTCATTCAAGTGACTAAAGATCGATCACTTCCTTTGCCATAGCATATGTATTGTAGTAACGTCCGTTGACCTTCTCTCAAGGACGTATCCTATGACCAACGGATTAATTCTCACTGAGTAATATTTCTTGTCATACTCGCACTAATTCCAGACTTCCTTCATACAATATTTAGGTAGCATAGATATATAACAATCCAAACAAAGTCATCCACAACAATACGACCAGGTTAGAGTTCTGTATTGACAAACCTCTCTGTATCCATGCCACGACTTTGGCATTTACGAAAATACGGCATATAAACATAAGAAGTATGCAAATCAATTAACTTTGTTTCTTCGTAGGAATCCTCCCCTCTACGGTAATTCAAAGGGCTAACGACTCCGTCTGTCCATTCTAGGAAGGACATACTGTGATGACTTCCCGCTAGATCAGAACTATGAGCGGCCTTATACATTAATTTACTCAATAAACATTCAATGACATGGGGCGACACTTACATGATACTTCTACTCTTGGCCGCCAACTCATAAAATAAGAAGTATATTTAGTCTCTAACACTTCAGTTCCCTGCTTCAGTATCTGCTAGGAAATTAGCTTTTTATTTTTTTTTCAAAAATGTGGGTCGCAGTGGCTAAGAGGCATGGCGTCTGCCTCAATTCTAAAGGTACAGGGTTCGATTCCCAATTCATGGAATATGTTTTATTGACATTGTTTCAGAACCAGTACGTCCTAATGATGTCAAACTCCTCCACTGATGTCATAGGTAGTGAGATCTTATGCCTAGCCTTCTCAGAAAACGGCGAAAAATAAGAGGTCCAGTGTGCAAATTGTACACGTTAAAAATTCCTTGGCGGTTGCAAATCGTAAGAGTAGGTCATACGGCCGCGGCCCTGATAAAATTGAAACAATTATGAAAACATACCCACCATTAAAATATTTATAGAATGTGATTTCTGAATTCATGCATTGGGATTATTAGCAGTGCTAAGGAGTTCATGCACTGTGCAGAGATTCTCCTTGTGTGATCTGAGAAAGAGATCGGAGCTCTGATGGAGTTGTCCGTGTGCAAAGAAGAAGGTACTTAAAACCAAGCCAATTGACTAAAAAAGCCCCATGTAGTTACTGGGGGGGGGGGGGTCATTTAATTGCTGGACCGAATGCAACCGACAGAAGCATGCTTTCTCGCTAGGTCAGATGGCCTACTTGTCAACCTTGCAAGGTTGAATGCAGAAGCGAAAATCAGAGGAATCACTAGTCAAGACTTGTTCACCGGTGACGCTGCAATCGTCACAAAGTTAACATGGGCTGCAGAGCTTGTTGAATTGCTTCTCTCAAACGTGCAAGTACTATGACCTCACAATAAGTCTTAAAGAATAATAAATGTTCTGTGTCAGGAAAGGGATGTTGCACCAGTTATTATTATCGATAGGTATTAACTGGCAGTGATGCATCACTTCACATACCTAGATCTACCATCAATGACGAATCTCTCTGGATACAAAAATAGATAGTTGCGATTGAAACGCTACCGGCATCTTCGCCCGCCTCACAATGCGTGTTAAGGGAACATCAAAACTCATAAAGAAGGCCAAGCTCTGGTACAAGGTATATAATGCCTCTAGGAAACAACATTTGTAAACACAGTGATGACTGAAAGAGTGTCACCGATTTCCTCCCCTTAGCTCTGCAGTAGTGGTCCAACAGTGGCCACAACTCAAGAGTATCTAAAGTGGGTCGTCAAAGGTTTCTACCTTCGCACAAGATTACTCTTGGTAGAGTTGTAGATAGAAGGGTAATGACGCTTCTATCCTCACGGAAGATTCATATGATATTTCCGAAGTCAAGAACAAAACTGCATTGGCAAGGCTATTGTTAACTTATATATACCCTTCAAAAAGAGTTAAGGACCATTTTTATTAAGGGTGCAAAGTGAAATGAAAATGAACAATAAAAACACAGCACTTCAAAATATAACATGACAAGCTTATCAGTGACAATCAACACTATTTTCATGCAAGCCTCTGAGAGACATTTCGGACAGTAAGACCTTCCTGCAACCACGCAATGGCTCTTCTTTTATCCACAACACTCAGCTTTCGTCGTTGAGGCATATTGTTGTGCAATGGTTATGCAGCACTTGTGTTGCTTATAAAGACAATTTTGTGAGTACAGCTCAAGACCAACACTATAGTCTTCCTTATGCATCACGCATTTTTGGAATAGCAGGTGTTTTTTTCAAGCTCAGACATCATTAAAGACACCCACATTTTGGCGTCTCAGCAGCATTTTTTCAGCGTGCTTGCTGAGCTGAACACTAGCCACACGGTATGCTGGTGGCCCACGCTGCACGTGTTGAATGTTTGTTGTTCGAGAAAAATCAATGTCAGATTAATTGCTTATGAAATATAATTTTTATAATTTTTATTATTTTTGGGTCATTTTCACCTACTGGTCCTTAACTTCTTTTGAAGGGTATATATATATATATATATATATATATATATATATATATATATATATATATATATATATATATATATATATATATATATATATATATATATATATATATATATATATATATATATATATATATATATATATATATATATATATATATATATATATATATATATATATATATTTCAGTCCGCCGCCTCTTATGAAGGATTAAGCAATGGTTTAGTCTGTCCACGCCCCCAACGTGTGTAAATCCAGTGAAATATATGTCTAAATGGGTGTATATAGATATATGTGTGTGTGTGTGTGTGTGTGTGGGTGGGTGGGTGGGTGGGTGGGTGCGTGCGTGCGTGCGTGCGTGCGTGTGTTGCTCATACGTTTGATTTCATACTGATAATAACTGAATCAACTATGTTTTAAAATAACATGTAAGAAATTTAATAATCAATTAGTTTTAACAGGTTAAAATAGAGATGAAATGATGATGAATTTTAGATGAAAGTTTTATCTTCATAGAGGCTGGATAGAGGAATGTTAATGTTCTTTAGTTGTTGCCTTTTAGTAAGCACTTAGCTTAGAATCGATAACTACTGCAGCCGTGGTGTCGTCAATTTTCTGTGATGATGACACTTCACAGTCTTATAGCTTCGTTCCACGAACTGTCTGATAGCTTCGTTCCACGAACTGATAAAAACCAAAGAAAATAAATGCCTCTGCTAAGTACATTTGGTTGGAAGATTAACAGGCGCATTGTCTTTCTGTACACACATCAATGTTAGCCTCTCTGAATAATTAAATTCTTGAGTATACACAGCGTAGCTCAAGGAAGATGATTAGAAATCACCAATATTAAACTGGGAAAATATGTGCTTGGACAGCGCGGGGCAATGTTGTGCCTGAATTACAATTAAAAAGGTACATAAATCTCACTAAATGATATTATACACTTTAGGCACGTGTGATGTAATCATCGCTCATCACTGCTCCATTCGGAGTCTGGGGCTATTGATGCTTTCTGAGCGAATTAGCATAACACAAACACCATCGCTTGCTGTAGCTGTTTATATACATACTATTTTCCTATGTTGAGAATGCCAGCCTTGTATATAACCACTTAGCAAGGAAAACATGTCAAATTCACATTTGTAAAATAAATGTTTACACTGACCCCAACGTAACTTTTGGGAACACAATCTCCTGGCACAGTTAGAACGAACACTAGAAACTGAAAACTGCAATACATTTCACCTATATGTAAGAATAATGAGGAAAATGTTTTATACGACAATGAAGTGAGAAGGGAAGTGATCACAGGAAGAAAATGATAAAGGTGCATAAAATATGTCAAATAAAAAGTGGATGAAGGAGAGAGAAAGGTTATCAAAAGTACATGTACAAACGTTTTGTCACAAGGAAGCTATTAATTAGGCTACAAATAAAGAATAAGATTCTGCTCCTTCAGTCCAGTAGTACAAGACAACTAATATGTGGTTGTGCAAGAGGTTGGTAGCCTCACCATGTAAGACAAATTGCTACATAAACCAGTGCTGCTAGTGTAAGTGAATGTTTAATGTTAGCTTCTTGTAAGATGGTAAGTTAAAATGGTGGATCTGTGCTTCGTATGGATCTTGTAAGATGGTCAGTTAAAATGGTGGATCTGTGCTTCGTATGGATCTTGTAAGATGGTCAGTTAAAATGGTCGATCCGTGCTTCGTATGGATCTTGTAAGATGGTCAGTTAAAATGGTGGATCTGTGCTTCGTATGGATCTTGTAAGATGGTCAGTTAAAATGGTGAATCTGTGCTTCGTATGGATCTTGTAAGATGGTAAGTTAAAATGGTGGATCTGTGCTTCGTATGGATCTTGTAAGATGGTCAGTTAAAATAGTGGATCTGTGCTTCGTATGCATCTTGTAAGATGGTCAGTTAAAATGGTGGATCCGTGCCTCCTATGGATCTTGTAAGGTGGTCAGTTAAAATTTTGGATCTGTGCTTCGTATGCATCTTGTAAGATGGTCAGTTAAAATGGTGGATCAGTGCTTCGTATGGATCTTGTAAGGTGGTCAGTTAAAATGGTGGATCTGTGCTTCGTGTGGATCTTGTAAGATGGTCAGTTAAAATGGTGGATCTGTGCTTCGTGTGGATCTTGTAAGATGGTAAGTTAAAATGGTGGATCTGTGCTTCGTATGGATCTTGTAAGATAGTCAGTTAAAATGGTGGATCCGTGCTTCGTGTGGATCTTGTAAGATGTTCAGTTAAAATGGTGGATCTGTGCTTCGTGTGGATCTTGTAAGATGGTAAGTTAAAATGGTGGATCTGTGCTTCGTATGGATCTTGTAAGATAGTCAGTTAAAATGGTGGATCCGTGCTTCGTGTGGATCTTGTAAGATGTTCAGTTAAAATGGTGGATCTGTGCTTCGTGTGGATCTTGTAAGATGGTCAGTTGAAATGGTGGATCCGTGCTTCGTATGGATCTTGTGAGTTGGTCAGTTAAAATGGTGGATCTGTACTTCGTGTGGATCTTGTAAGATGGTCAGTTAAATTGGTGGATCTGTGCTTCGTATGGATCTTGTAAGATGGTCAGTTAAAATGGTGGATCCGTGCTTCGTATGGATCTTGTAAGATGGTCAGTTAAAATTGTGGATCTGTGCTTCGTATGGATCTTGTAAGATGGTCAGTTAAAATGGTGGATCTGTGCTTTGTGTGGATCTTGTAAGATGGTCAGTTAAAATGGTGGATCTGTGCTTCGTATTGATCTTGAAAGATGGTCAGTTAAAATGGTGGATCTGTGCTTCGTGTGGATCTTGTAAGATGGTCAGTTGAAATGGTGGATCTGTGCTTCGTATGCATCTTGTAAGATGGTCAGTTAAAATGGTGGATCCGTGCTTCGTATCAATCTTGTAAGATGGTCAGTTAAAATGGTAGATCTGTGCTTCGTATGGATCTTGTAAGATGGTCACTTAAAATGGTGGATCTGTGCTTCGTGTGGATCTTGTAAGATGGTCAGTTAAAATGGTGGATCCGTGCTTCGTGTGGATCTTGTAAGATGGTCAGTTAAAATGGTGGATCTGTGCTTCGTGTGGATCTTGTAAGATGGTCAGTTAAAATGGTGGATCTTTGCTTCGTATGGATCTTGTAAGATGGTCAGTTAAAATGGTGGATCTGTGCTTCGTATGGATCTTGTAAGATGGTCAATTAAAATGGTGGATCTGTACTTCGTGTGGATCTTGTAAGATGGTCAGTTAAAATGGTGCATCTGTGCTTCGTATGGATCTTGTAAGAGGGTCAGTTAAAATGGTAGATCTTGCTTCGTATGGATCTTGTAAGATGGTCAGTTAAAATGGTGGATCTGTGCTTCGTGTGGATCTTGTAAGATGGTCAGTTGAAATGGTGGATCCGTGCTTCGTATGGATCTTGTAAGATGGTCAGTTAAAATGGTGGTTCCGTGCTTCGTATGGATCTTGTAAGATGGTCAGTTAAAATGGTAGATCCGTGCTTCGTATGGATCTTGTAAGATGGTCAGTTGAAATGGTGGATTCGTGCTTCGTACGGATCTTGTAAGATAATAATAATAATAATAAATTCTTTAAGCGCCAAACACGGCGCATAAGGCAGAAACCAGTGCTCTCCAGGTTGTTCGTTGTGACGCCACTCCTCTTAGCTCTTGCACATTATTTAGGCCCAACGTTCTTCCTTCTCTTATTATTGTTCTTCTGAGTGTTTCTTTTGGTCTTCCTTTTTTCCGCTTACCCTCAGGAACCCAAGTGAGCGCTTGTAGTGGTATTCTGTTGTTTTGCATTCGTAGGACATGACCGATATATGACCATCGTCTTTTCCTTATATAGTCGGAGACATATTTCTGCCTAGAGTCTTCTCTTATTTGTCGATTAGTCTTGAATTCTTTCCAACTGATGTTCATGAGTTTTCTAAGACATTTGTTCTCGAATGTATTCAGCTTGTTCTCCAATGATTTTGTTATTTTCCAACTCTCACAGCCGTATGTTAACACTGAGATGACATTTGAATTAAACAGACGAAGCTTGGTATGTATATTCAATGATCGTAATTTCCAAATGTTAGATAATCTATTGAAGGCGCTAGCTGCCAAAGCAATTCTAGTATGGATTTCTCTTGTTGTGTCACCATCCTGAGTCATTTTACTGCCTAAATAATTGAAACTTTCAACTTTCTGTAGTTTTTCCCCGTTCAAGATGATATCAAAGGTCTCGTTAGAAAAGTTCATAGCTTTAGTTTTAGAGGCATTTATTTGGAGACCAATTTTAACCGAGAGATGACACAAATTATTTATTGCTTCTTGGGATTGTCTTGGTGTTGAACTTAAGAATGCTACATCATCTGCGAAATCCAGGTCCCCCAGGAATTTTCCATTTGTCCATTTTATACCCAATTGTTCATTGTGGGTATAGTTTCTCATAACCCAATCAATAGCTATTCCAAAAAGTAGTGGTGACATAATACAGCCTTGTTTCACCCCTGTTTCTACTGTAAACCATTCTGTATTCCCTTTATTTGTTTTAACACAACATCTTGCATTGTCATATAGCGCTTTGATTATATTCACATATTTTGTTGGAAAACCATAGATTGTAAGTATCTTCCACAATGATGGGCGGTGTAGACTATCAAAGGCTTTTTGAAAACCGACGAAGGTGATAATAAGTGGCGATTGCCTTTCCACTGATTCTTCTATAATTGTTCTTAGTGTGAATATTTGATCAATACATGATCGTTTCGGCCTGAAACCCGCTTGTTCTTCTCTGATCTTTTCGTCAGCATGCAATTTAAGTCTTTCTAACATCATGCAACATAATAATTTTCCAGGTACTGATAATAGAGATATACCACGCCAGTTATTACAGTCTGATAGATCACCTTTCTTCGGTAACTTTACAATAATACTGTCTTTCCATTGTTGTGGTGGTTGTTCTTCTCTCCATACTTCATTTATAATATCTAAAATTCTCAAGAGGTTGTTGTCATTAACTGCTTTAATCATTTCCCCTGAAATTTCGCCAACTCCAGCAGCTTTAAAATTTTTTAATCTTTTAATGGCTTGTTTGATCTCGTCCAGCGTGAATTCATCGCAAGTTATTGGCAAGGTGGTTGTGGATGTTTCATTATTAAAATCAGGTGTTACTATCTTGTAAGATGGTCAGTTAAAATGGTGGATCCGTGCTTCGTGTGGATCTTGTAAGATTGTCAGTTAAGATGGTGGATCTGTGCTTCGTGTGGATCTTGTAAGATTGTCAGTTAAAATGGTGGATCTGTGCTTCGTGTGGATCTTGTAAGATTGTCAGTTAAAATGGTGGATCTGTGCTTCGTATGGATCTTTTAAGATTGTCAGTTAAAATGGTGGATCCGTGCTTCGTATGGATCTTGTAAGATAGTCAGTTAAAATGGTGGATCCGTGCTTCGTGTGGATCTTGTAAGATGGTCAGTTAAAATGGTGGATCCGTGCTTCGTATGGATCTTGTAAGATTGTCAGTTAAGATGGTGGATCTGTGCTTCGTGTGGATCTTGTAAGATTGTCAGTTAAAATGGTGGATCTGTGCTTCGTGTGGATCTTGTAAGATTGTCAGTTAAAATGGTGGATCTGTGCTTCGTATGGATCTTGTAAGATTGTCAGTCAAAATGGTGGATCCGTGCTTCGTATGGATCTTGTAAGATAGTCAGTTAAATTGGTGGATCTGTGCTTCGTACGGATCTTGTAAGATTGTCAGTTAAAATGGTGGATCCGTGCTTCGTATGGATCTTGTAAGATTGTCAGTTAGGGTGGTGGATCTGTGCTTCGTATGGATCTTGTAAGATGGTCAGTTAAAATGGTGGATCTGTGCTTCGTGTGGATCTTGTAAGATGGTCAGTTAAAATGGTGGATCCGTGCTTCGTGTGGATCTTGAAATGTGGTCAGTTAAAATGGTGGATCTGTGCTTCGTATTGATCTTGTAAGATGGTCAGTTAAAATGGTGGATCTGTGCTTCGTGTGGATCTTGTAAGATGGTCAGTTAAAATGGTGGATCTGTGCTTCGTGTGGATCTTGTAAGATGGTAAGTTAAAATGGTGGATCTTTGCTTCGTATGGATCTTGTAAGATGGTCAGTTAAAATGGTGGATCCGTGCTTCGTATGGATCTTGTAAGATAGTCAGTTAAAATGGTGGATCTGTGCTTCGTATGGATCTTGTAAGATGGTCAGTTAAAATGGTGGATCTGTGCTTCGTGTGGATCTTGTAAGATGGTCAGTTAAAATTGTGGATCTGTGCTTCGTGTGGATCTTGTAAGATGGTAAGTTAAAATGGTGGATCTTTGCTTCGTATGGATCTTGTAAGATGGTCAGTTAAAATGGTGGATCTGTGCTTCGTGTGGATCTTGTAAGATGGTCAATTAAAATAGTGGAACTTTGCTTCGTGTGGATCTTGTAAGATGGTCAGTTAAAATGGTGGATCTGTGCTTCGTGTGGATCTTGTAAGATGGTCAGTTAAAATGATGGATCTGTGCTTCGTATGGATCTTGTAACATGGTCAGTTAAAATGGTGGATCTGTGCTTCGTGTCGATCTTGTAAGATGGTCAGTTAAAATGGTGGATCCGTGCTTCGTATGGATCTTGTAAGATGGTCAGTTAAAATGGTGGATCCGTGCTTCGTATGGATCTTGTAAGATGGTCAGTTAAAATGGTGGATCCGTGCTTCGTATGGATGTTGTAAGATGGTCAGTTGAAATGGTGGATCCGTGCTTCGTATGGATCTTGTAAGATTGTCAGTTAAAATGGTGGATCTGTGCTTCGTATGGATCTTGTAAGATTGTCAGTTAAAATGGTGGATCCGTTCTTCGTATGGATCTTGTAAGATTCTCAGTTAAAATGGTGGATATGTGCTTCGTGTGGATCTTGTAAGATTGTCAGTTAAAATGGTGGATCTGTGCTTCGTATGGATCTTGCAAGATGGTCAGTTAAAATGGTGGAATTGTGCTTCGTATGGATCTTGTAAGATGGTCAGTTAAAATGGTGGATCCGTGCTTCGTGTGGATCTTGTAAGATGGTCAGTTAAAATGGTGGATCCGTGCTTCGAATGGATCTTATAAGATGGTCAGTTAAAATGGTGGATCTGTGCTTCGTGTGGAGCACAAATTAAAATAATTATCATGATGATTCACAAACAAACAACAACTTGATGACATGACCACATGTTACCTGGTTAAAGACCAATAATTCCATAAGTACAGGGCAGCAGATGTTATTTATAATTAAAACTGGTTGGCGTCATTTAGGCCACGTCTACTACACTGGTGTTAGAGAAGGGGCCAGAACTATCACATGAAATAGAGATACTCACTGAAAAAAACATGGAGGGATACGATTTTATCCAATTAGCATGCCAGTGGGCGTGTGCAATCGTGTTTCTCTAGAGCTGTCAGAAGTTCTGTTTATCAGTTCGGATGTAGACTTCTGCAAATTAGTCATGTTAAACTATTAGTATGTTCTCTCTTTGTCATCATCGATGTTTCCGTTCAGATCAAAGAACGCGCTGCTGTGATGGACTGACGACGACGACGCAGCGTGCACTTAAGGTCATGGACATCCCAGTACGATCCTCGAAAAGTCCCAGACGCCTCCAGGGCCCGGATTTATTTGTTCAAATATATTCCAGAACAGCTCTTACATGCCGGATGAAAGTTGAAAACTTCCTTGTCAAATGTCTAATAAGTTTTCTTTGCTCACTGGAAGTTTTCTTTGCTCGCTGGAAATTTTCTTTGTTCACTGGCCACTTTCAGAGCATCACAATTGCTCTTATTTTGTAAGTCTTCAATCAAGGGACAAATATACTAGACCAGCATTTTGTATGAATCTGCTTCAGCAAAACGTAGGTAGATAAAACATAACATCAACACTGGAAAGGATGCGTATTAGTAGGGGGTATGGTGTTTTAGCGAAATATCTTGAGATTTGGTCGCTCACACACATAGATGGCAGTTGAGTGTAAGGTTGAGGAAATACCTATTAATAGCTGATAATTCTATGTTTGATTGGCAGCATGATTTACGACGTTGTTGTTTGATTCTACATTCCACAACTCAAAAAACGACAATTATACGTTACATTGGAAACAGTACATACTTGGAGTTTGTTCTGTTAGGAATAAGCGTCACGCCTGTCTGAACCTATATACGTCTACCTCTCTCACACATATCATAGAAAAGACAATAGAGAAGAGGGATTCTATACAATTAATTTTGTATTTTAATGTGGAGCACTGGATTCAACACGCGCACTCCACGCCTTTCTGTCTTGTACCAATTATTCATGGTCTATCACTGTATGCTGGTTTGTTTTTTTGTTTTTTTTTAATTAGTAACCAATTTCCCGGTTCATATTGTTTTTCATATCCCTCTTTTTTGCTCTTGCCTGACTCAGCAGACATCATTTTTAGCGCAGGAGACTACATGGAAACTAAAAGAATAAGTTTGATACTTCAATCACCCGTTTTAACAAAACGTGTCGCCACATTTGTACAATAGCACGCCCGCTAGAGCGATCGGCAACAAAGGACTTGTGATACGCACAGAAATATCGCTTACCAGATGGTACTCTACGTTGAGAGCGGGATGTTGCCTACAGGACGGGACATTGACAGAGATTAAAGGAAGCCGCCCGGCCAGAAAAGCGACACAAGGGGATTTCACTCGAGAAGTTAGTGATAAAGGTGCATAAGATGTTTGTACTTCAATCACCCGTTTTAATTTCAGTTGTGACCGGAGAGCGGTCAAAAGGAAGCAAAACCGACACGGGGATTTCACTGAGCCGCAAAAAAGAGCTTAGTGATAAGGTGCAGATAATTTCAGTACACCAAAAACACGTATGTCCCGTGAAGAGTTGGTTGCAAGAGCCCACCCACTTTTAGACGTGCACTGAAATGGCACGTGAGCATTCCAATGTCACAGAGCCAGATGGACGCCTTGTTACTGGATTAGAGTGCGGGGCCATAGACACTTCTCACATATTGGCAACCAAAAATATAACGACAACATTTACAGAAGTCGGTACGGCTTTTCCAACATACACGGAGCATAGAGTTTCCAGCATAATAATTAGTTATCAGTCCGTTTTATAATTTCATTCTTATGTAGATATATAATTCATATCTGTGGAATTTAATCTTATATAGTGTTCTTAAGAAATTTGAGGAGGGAAAAGGAGGTTAGAAAATTTTAGAAAAATTATTATTAATTTTTCTTTTTCATTATTTAAGAATTACTTTTTGCACTTAGCCTCATAGCTAAATGTGTGAAAGGCTGTTTTTTCCATTACTTCTATTCGTTACTCGTTAATTAAATCAAAGATTTATCCTCTAAGATAATATACTGAAGTAACTCATGGTTATATACTTCACCTTCATCTAGTTTGTTAGATCATTATTACAGACTTACATCAGAAAACACTGTCATTCTCAATATGTTTAACACTTGTCATGTGCGCCTCGCGTCATGTACTCATGTCGTGTATTATAATAAGAGAATTAAAAACAGAATGATCAGCTAGGAAGAAGCCACAGTGAAGAATAAGTTAAAAGAAAGTCAACTATTGATATTAGATGTGAAACTTCTGAAACCACTTTGGTGTCTTCAGTTCTGCAGGTCTGAGTCTACACATTACATGTTTGGCGTCTAGGTGGAAAGAAGCTAGCAAAGCGTACTTCCAGAATTTGCAAGATAGGACATTGTAGTGAGGTCTGGATCATATCTCGGCGATCATTACAAAATTATCTCCGCGCAACCACCCAGGAAATAACTAACCAATGAATCGCCAGCTTGGTACACGTAGTGTCGGAGTATACGCTAGGCTATTCAACATAGAAACAACGAAAGTGTAGATGTTGGTAATATTTCGGAAGGCAGTGTGCATATATACATGGAGTACCTAGTTAAGGAAGGGCCCGATTCAATAAAAGGGATCATTAGCCTTAGGCAGGTAGCAATATTTTCACTGGATGTAGTGTAGAGCCGAAGTTATCGTTAATAAAAGACGGTGGAGCATGAACCATGTTGTGTTTTCCCTGTTTCGGCTGCTCCAGTGAAACGTCGGATAAACTATAGTATAAGTTGGTCATCCATCGTGATAGAGCTTACTCCTTTGAGTAAAATAAGCCTAAAATGGAGGAAATCGGTGCAGAAATAAGGACTCCAGACGTATTTTTGATTTGTCATCTACACATTGTACTACCTACACGATTTTGGGTGAATGCAAAAATACTTTCGCCTAGTTGTTATCTCGTACATCCGGAAGCCCACTATATAAGGAGGAGGAACGGAAGGCGTAAACACACTTGCCGCTTAATCCAAATTACAGACACTGAGAACAGCATTTGTATCAACTCCTTTGCCATCTGCAGAAGTGTGAGCAGACTGCATAACCATTAAAAGCCTGTCTGTGATTGAGAGTACGCAAAATGTTAATTATATATATATTATATATATATATATATATATATATATATATATATATATATATATATATATATATATATATATATATATATATATATATATATATATGTGTGTATGTGTGTGTGTGTGTGTGTGTGTGTAAAAATATTATCAATGTGTCCTTATGGTAAAACTGGTTTGTGTAGAATCATTGTACTATTTATTGATGATAACCCGAAGTTTGTTGATATGAATAAGTGCACATTAAATTAGTAGAACGAATGGATTGAGCTAGTTGGTTGTGGTTATGATTTTAAAGAAGCAAATCATGGACAGAACTGTAACAAGTGAGTTACTGAAATATTTTAATAGCACTTGAACGAATTGTGTTATTCGTGACTTACTATGTCTCCTATGATTAACCACGGCTTGTGATATTTGATCACTCTCTTGCACACTCGCAACCGACCCGATCAACAATAAAACTCTTGATTCTTAAGGCAGGGGCTGTATTTATTTTTACAACCCATTCAGTGACTAAGGGCACACTGAAGCAAACATTAAACAAATAAACCAACAAACAAAACACCAAACAAACACCCAGCCAGTGCTCGATTGCTAATCTGAAGAAGCAAACAAAGCAACGACTAGTTAAAATCATAGTTAAATAATCAGAAACACCATTCTTTCACCTGTCAAACTGTCCTTCTTCCACACTGCGTGAAACATTCAACTATCATGCACACACACATGCATGTCGTCTAGCGATACTAGTATGGCGTTGTGCATGAGGCTCGCAATCTCGCCGTGTAACATAGATTGCTACCGAAACCACTACTGCAAGAGCACACACTCAACTATCACACACACACACACACTCATGCATGTCGTCTAATGAGACTAGTATGGTGTTGTGCATGAGTCTGGCAATCTCACCGTGTATCATAGATTGCTACCGAAGCCACTACTACAAGAGCATCTGAATGCTTCATGCGGAGGCAAACCACACTGGTGGCCCCATGCTCTCTCAGGAGCGGAGAAGAGAAATATATAGCTCCAAGTGAGCCCACGTGCTCTCACAAATCATTCTACACATCACAATAATTAAATCGTAACAAAATGGACATAGAATAATATTTAACGATATGTACAACAAATACTCTCAAATATACACAACTAATTTGTAGGCTTTATTGTGGCCTTAGTAATATATTTTCTATTTCGTCAGACTTTTCACATCCCAGCGTGCTGTGCGCACATCGAAAATATATGGGCGATAAATATGCCCTGAACATATATGCCCTAGTTGCATTGGACGACACGCATGAGTGTGTGCGTGTGTGATAGTTGAGGGTGTCAGGTGGCGTGGAAGGACTGTTTGGCAGGTGAGAGTATCATTATTTAACTATGATTTTAACTATTCGTTGCTTTGTTTGCTTCTTCAGATTAGCATTCGAGCACTGTTGGGTGTTTGGTGTTTGTAATGTTCGTTGGTTTCTCTGTTTAATGTTTGCTGTGTGTGCTTAGTGCCACTGACTGGGTTGTATAAATAAATACAGCCCCTGCCTTAAGAATCAGAGTTTATTGTTGATTAGGGTCGGTTGCGAGTGTGCAAGAGAGTGATCGAATATCACAACATCATCATCATCATCTCGCCCACCCTATCACAATTGGCGTCGTCGACAGGATACTCACCATACTACCTCCTCTTCGGCAGAGAACCAAGGCTTCCTCTAGACTTCATGATAGGCACGCGCCCAGATGAAGAGCCGGAGACAACTGATGAGTGGCTGCAAGGTCACCTAGAGAGGTTGCACGGAGCACACCAAAAATCTGCAGAGAGAATGCAGAAGATGGCCGCTGATAGAACGGAGAGAAGTAATCAGCTTCCAGGCCCTACACCATTGCGAGTGGGTGAAAGAGTGCGGAAAAGAGTGCACTACACTGACAGGGCCAAAATACAAGACGTGTGGTCCAACGACGAATTCATTGTATCAGCAGTTCCAGAAGCTGGCGGTGGTCCTTATGTGATAAGGCCAGCAGGCAACGAAGATCTGAAGATGAGGGTTGCGGCGCACGAACTGAGACGAAGTGAGGACAAAGATGATTCTCTGGATCTGGTAGATACTACACTAGGCCTACCTGAGGCACCAGCTTCGCCAGGTGAGACAGACCCGGGGGAGGACGTACATGGTCTAACGCTCGAACCAGGCTGGTATGCCCTGCAGCCGATAGAGGGTCCTGCCCCGAGACGATCTGAGAGTGTGCAAGAGAGTAATCAAATATCACATCATCATCATTATCTCGCCCACCTAAATATCACATCATCATCTCGCCCATCTATGGTGGGCAAGATTATGATGATGATGTTGTGATATTTGATCACTCTCTTGCACACTCGCAACCGACCCGATCAACAATAAAACTCTTGATTCTTAAGGCAGAGGCTGTATTTATTTTTACAACCCATTCAGTGACTAAGGGCACACTGAAGCAAACATTAAACAAATAAACCAACAAACAAAACACCAAACAAACACCCAGCCAGTGCTCGATTGCTAATCTGAAGAAGCAAACAAAGCAACGACTAGTTAAAATCATAGTTAAATAATCAGAAACACCATTCTCTCACCTGTCAAACTGTCCTTCTTCCACACTGCGTGAAACATTCAACTATCATGCACACACACATGCATGTCGTCTAGCGATACTAGTATGATGTTGTTCATGAGGCTGGCAATCTCACCGTGTAACATAGATTGCTACCAAAACCACTACTGCAAGAGCACACACTCAACTATCACACACACACACACTCATGCATGTCGTCCAATGAGACTAGTATGGTGTTGTGCATGAGTCTGGCAATCTCACCGTGTATCATAGATTGCTACCGAAGCCACTACTGCAAGAGCACACACTCAGCTATCACACACACACTCATGCATGTCGTCCAATGAGACTAGTATGGTGTTGTGCATGAGGCTGACAATTTCACCGTGTAACATCGGTTGCTACCGAAACCACTACTGCAAGAGCATCTGAATGCTTCATGCGTAGGCAAACCACACTGGTGGCCCCATGCTCCCTCAAGAGCGGAGAAGAGAAATATATAGCTCCAAGTGAGCCCACGTGCTCTCACAAACGATTCTACACATCACAATAATTAAATCGTAACAAAATGGACATAGAATAACATTCAACGATATGTACAACAAATACTCTCAATAATGAGAATAAACCACCACCTCGAAACTGATCCATCTCAATATTCATCCCTGCACTCTGAAGCATGTCGTATATGCCGACTGATGAGATTGAGAACTCATCATATAAAACACATTGTTACAGAAACAAACCACTGCCATAGCAAATAAATGCTTCATGCAGGCTTCTGTTGGATTCAGCCGCACTGGTGTCGCCCTGCTCCGCAAGGAGCAAACATGAACGTTTATCTCTCAAATGTGCTTTACGCACAAAGGAGTGGCATGCGCTCACCAAAAATCTAAATGACTATTCACACCTCACTCAAAGTAACCCACTAAAGATATACAGTAGAATAATCAATAATCGTGAAATACCACTAAATTACTGTCGCATCAAAGAATAAAATATAATTATTCTTAACTTTAACAAAACTGGAACTAAATACATCACCTAAAGGAAATTTAACACGACAACTCTCTCTTCTATACTGGGGAAAATTATATTAACCTACTTTCACCCACGTGTTAATTCACACAATATAACAAAGAGTGTTAAACTCAGACTCCTTGGAGCCTTCTTTATTCACAGCATGATGACGCACCACTTTTCATGAACACGTGGCTGCCATCTTGATAACAGTTAATATTATCTAAATTCAAGTAATCGATCGCTTCTCTGTCCAGTTCCATGTATGAAATACTCTCCTACTAAATTTGCCCGGTCTGATGGATGAAATAATTGCTACTAAAACTCTCACATATGTGATTTGGACTTACACTATTAAAATCAATCCACGCATATTATTTTCACCCATTTATATTTCAAGACTAAATTATCAGGTCCTGGAAACACATCAATCTATTTATTTCCTTAAACATTAGAACAGACTCACGCTGAATATAATTTCAGAATTACAGAACACTAATGCTAATTTTTACAAAATACGCTAACAATTATAGCTCACGTGCTCTGGTTTCTTTGTCCATCTGCTACCCACACAGGGCCCTCGTCTCGTTTGTTCTCTCTGGGCGGTTCTTGCAAAATAGGCCCGTTCGCTGGCTAGGCACTTCTTATATAGGCAATAGGCTAATCACTCAACTTTAGTGCACTGCGAGTATTAATTTGGGCACTTAATTAACACTCGCGATTATTGCCCTAGATGGGATGAAAACATAAATATACACAACTATTTCTAGAGCAAAAACACACATATACATAACTAATTTGTAGGCTTTATTGTGGCCTTAGTAATATATTTTCTTTTTCGTCAGACTTTTCACATCCCAGCGTGCTGTGCGCACATCGAAAATACATGGGCGATAAATATGCCCTGAACATGAAGGGGGAAGCTGGGGTGTCTTTACGGCCCCATCTTATATATATATATATATATATATATATATATATATATATATATATATATATATATATATATATATATATATATATATATATATATATATCGAACTATCTGAATTTTTTTTTTAAATAGAGAAATAAGTAAGACAGAGATATGTAGACATTGCTAGCGAAATAAAACTAGTTTCTGCGTAGGATAAAAAATAATTTAGGATATCTTTTTTTTTTTTTAAAGAGAGAATGACATTTTAACAAAACTTGTATAATATTCCTAGCGAAAATAAAAATAAAAAACGGGGACACAGACACAAAAGACAAACGGATACAAACAGACAAACACAATCACAGATATATATACTACTGGACAAAAGTTAAGGGCCGCCATTCAGTTTAGACAAGGTTTATATAATTGATTGGCAAACTGTAAAGACAAGTGAAAATGTCATTAAAATTGAGCTCAGAGAAACGTGTATACATTTCTGTGTGCACTATGTAATTTTTTTTTTAATGTCCAAAAACTTGGTCACTTTAACCCACACGTGAAAATTGCCATTGTTGTTGCAAAGACTCGTGGTTTTTGCAACACGCCCCACTAATTCAAAATGTGAAAAAGTGAGTTGAATTTCTTTTTGTTAGTTAGTCACACATTATTAAAAAGACTTGACTGATCTTTTCCACGGATGAATCAACTTTATTTGGTAATAAATTGTTTACACCTGGTTGCATTTATTTGGTCCATAGTGGAGTTTTTTTGGTGGCCCTTAACTTTTGTCCAGTAGTATGTATATATATATATAACATAGTACACTTACCTTATACGCGGCAATAAAAGAAAAGGAATTGTTGAAGTGTCTTCAACGGCTGGTCTGTTACAGAAGAGTCGTTCTATACGCAAAGACGGGTGTCTTTGTCTCTGGAAGTCTGGTTACGGAATGCTGGGGTAAAACAATGTCTCAGCATATAAGATAACAGAAAAGTAATTCTCCCACGCGCGCGCGAGTGCGTGCAATCGAAAATTTCACGAGTGTTGTCGCAAATTTTAGGTTTGAAAAATTGTGAGTCAAGAAACAAGGTAATATCGATTCTATAATTACGTTCAGCTTTTTGTCTCATCGCTTTGTCTACTTAATTCTCGCGCCAGTAACGCGAGGTTATTATTCACAAAAACAAGGTCGCGTCACTTGGGTAAAAATTACGAATCGATGTATGTTTAAAATAATTTGAGACACTTCAAAATAGCAGATTATTTTGTCGGGGTCTCAGATGGATGTGAAAAAAGAAAAATTAGTTAATTGCCTAGCGTTTTAGGAATAAAATACGCTGGGCTATCGAACTGTAAAAGTTGAAAAAAAAGGGGGACACACATTTTCACAAAAACTAGATCGCACTATTTCAAATAGAATTGCGAACTATGATTTAGTTAAAATATAATTACTTGTCCCCCCAAAAAATAGATATTTTGTTTGTCCGTTCGTCTCACTATATTCAGAACTTAACGGGATAATACTTTATTGTAAGTTTTAAAAATGGCGAGTAATATTGTATACGAGCTGGGCGATATTTTACTTACGTTAAAGCAAAGCTACCACCTTTATATTAGAGCAAATGATATCTTTAAAAAACAAAATGGGATTAACCAAACGGCCGAGTACGACTCGTAGAATATTTAGCAGATAGTTTTTGTGTTTATGAATTGCAAAAATTAACATTTCACTCGAGTGTGGATGAGTCGAGTGAGTAACGAACCAATTTTTAGAATGCATTGATCGTTGCAGGGGTTCTCATATTGTGTAGTTGAAAACAACCAGACTTGATTGTTTTTGCTCGTGGTAGGGATTCTCACATTGGGTAGTTGAAAACAATAAAATAACTTCATATGAATGTAATTTATCATTACTAACCATGGATCCCAGATGGAAACATCCCTTCACAGCCCTGATAGCTGGACCGACCGGAAGTTGGAAAACTGTCATTGTCCGTCGGTTCCTGCAACATATCCGGAAATGGTGGTCCCTGCCCCAGACGAAGTTATATGGTGTTATGGGGAATGGCAGTCAATGTACCAAACCATGGAGGGTATTCAGTTTATTGAAGGGTTGACGGATGTGGAACCGTGGACAGGTGATAAGAAACGACTGCTCGTTATAGATGATATGATGAGTGAGACAGATGATAGAATAACTAAACTATTTAAGAAAGGCAGCCACCATCGCAATATTAGCGTGATGTACATCGTGCAAAATTTATTTGGCAAGAACAAAGAACCATCAGCTTGAATTCTCATTATATAGGGCTTTTCAAAAACCCCCGAGACGGGTCGCAGATTACGAATCTAGCCAAGTAGATGTACCCAGGTCGTACTGCCTATGTCCAAGAAGGTTTTAAAGACGCGAACGGTGTTCCGCACGTTTATTTGCTAATCGATCTGCGCCAGGCAACACCGGATGCTTTGAGATTGCCCAGCCATATATTTCCCCAGGAACATAAAGTCGTTTACGTCCCCAAAGAACAAGATTTGGGAAAAGTTGAAACGTTACGCCGAAATGTTGAAGTTCTTGGGTAGTGCCAAACCCCCAGCGATCAAGGCTGTTATGACAACAGCGTCACCCAACCTCATAGAAACACTCTGTGAATGTTGTCACGACGTATTAAAAGGAAACGTTCTACTCACACCCCTCAGAAGAGGCGTATGCGTCGTTACAAAACCACCCTGAGAGCGCTCATCCAAACGAAATTGTCGCTCAAAAGACGGAAACAATTTTTACAAAAGGGTGGTTTCATAGGCGCTTCGCTGGGCCCTATACTAAGCGCGTTAAAAGGTATCTTAGGTGTGTAAATAGATGGCCAAGAAAATGATTTTGATGGACCCTCGTTTGTTAGAGTCTCAAAAACCTTATAGAACCTCTATGCTCTAAGAGACAACCTAAGAGAATTGGACAGTCAAATGCAACGATTCTTGGACCGAGAAGATTTACCGGTGGGCGACAAAGCTAGATTATATCAGCGAACACTGCAGCGTTATTTGACTCGACTAGAGCAGTACAGTTACGTGCCTCTAGGCATCGTGGACATTAAACAACCAACACAAGGCCCTACTATCGACCAGCCAGGTTCACCCACTGTACTTAAAGACGAGGTAATGGACAAAACTCCGCAGTCACTGACCGAGCTAGTCACACCCGCTACGAGTAATCAAAAGAAGGTGGTTGACAGTAAATTGCAAGAAACATCGTCGTACTTGCTTAGAAGAAGGAAAAAGACTAAAAATCCAAAGTGGGAAGCATGGAAAAAGAAGTGAATAAGATTTTAAAACAACATTACTACGAGCCGAAGCTACCAGGGGCCTATGGGGGCGCGGGTACCCTGCAGCGCAGCACCAAACTTACTCGTAAAAAATCGAAGATTGGCTAAGCCATCAGGATACGTACACCTTACATAAGCAGGTGCGTAGAAAATTTAAAAGACGCGCGACCATCGCTGGTGGTATCGATCAACAGTTCCAGGCTGATCTAATAGACCTGCGCAGTTTAAGAAAATTCATCGATGGGTTTTCCTATCTAGTGACGTGTATCGAGGTCTATAGTAAATTTGAATGGGGGGTTCCTCTAAAACAAAAACTGGGAAAGTCTTAGTAGAAGCGGTGAAGAGAATTTTTAATAGTCACAAACCGATACATTTTTTAACAGACAAAGGCAGTGAATTCGTCAACAAAACATTCTTAAAGTTTCTTAAAGAAACGGGTGGCCATTTCTTCACTACGGAGAATGAGGATACCAAGGCAGCTATAGTGGAAAGATTTAATCGGACCTTAAAAGAAAACATGTGGCGTTACTTTACCAAAACCAGCAGTCTTCGATACGTCGACGTGATAAAGCAACTGATCCACAACTACAATTATTTGTTTCATCAGAGTATTCAGATGGCGCCGTCGCAAGTTAACCCGATCAATCAAGAAAAGGTGTGGCATACGTTGTATTCGACCGCTGTCGTCACCGGAATAAAAGTCTATTTTAAAGAAGGTGATCGCGTGCGGCTCGCGCAAGCCAGACAGACTTTTAAAAAGGGTTATACGCCTTTGTGGACAGAAGAACTGTTCACGGTCAACCGACTAAACAACACAAGTCCGGTCACGTACGGGCTTAAAGACGAAGGTGGGGAGGAATTGAAAGGGTCTTTTTACAAAGAATAGCTGCAGCGGGTCGGTGACAAAATAAATTATCGAATCGAGTCCATTTTGCAAGAACGGCGAGGTGTAAGCGGTGTAAAAGAGTATTTAGTCAAATTGTTCGGTTATAACTGGTCATTCAACAGCTGGATTTCCTCAAAACAGCTAGCGAGATATCGAGACTGATGGACATAGAAGACGTGGCCACCCCAGTTTTGCGGTCACCCCCTCCCAAGGTTACGAGAACCTCGTTCTGGCCTTTTTTGGAAACTAGTCCCGCGCCTACAGATCGTTTTCATCTGTCAGATGATCGTTATATATGTCGTCATCGGGGTTTCGTTATTCAATCTGAGTAGGAGCAGCGCCGAGGGGTCTGACGGCAAGTTTTGGATCGCCTTAATGAGCAGTTATCTGGGTTACATGTTACCTAACCCTGAGATAGGATGAGTTTTTACGTGACTTTACCGAGCAATGCCTCGATGAAAATATACCCGAACAATAATGCCAGTCACTTTTTCGTCAAATTGCCACAGACTATAGAATTGACTTCACGGTACGAGGTTGCTTGGTTGAGATTCAATTCCCCAAAAGTTATTTTAACGTACTAGAGGGCGAACTATGGATACATTACTTCCCAAACAAAGACGAGGGGAAAACGCCTATAATACTCACGTTGCCCGCCGTCTATACAATTCACCCGACACGCTTATCGAGGAATTGAATCGGTTGCTTTTAGGAACGGATGTGAATGAAAAAGCGCAAATTAGAATCCATTTTAACAATAATAAGGCCACCTTGACGCTGTATGAAACGGGCGCGGAAGTTAGAATTAGCGATACGTTGAAAAACATGTTAGGGTTGCCCTCATCGATCGTAACAGGCGCCGACCCAATACTACGAGGAGAGACTGAAGTACAAATGGATAATGACATGAAAAATGTGTATGTGTACTGCGACCTCGTAGCGGCGAGACCGGTTGGGGATGCTTCGGTCCCTTTGTTACGAACTGTACCTATTTTGGACAGGACTAACTTATGCGGCCTTGGTTGTACGGAAGGCCAAATTAAATCTGGCAATCTCTCTAGAGCACGAGAAAGCCTTGTTGCTAGGTAATGCAAGGTACCCTTTGAAACGAGTTGTGCTAAAAACTGTCTCTATTCCTAAAGGGATGTTATCTCATATGCAGGATAACCTATTTCTCAGTCAAACCCCGACCCGGATAGTGATTGGCCTAATTACTTCGACCGCTTTTAACGGGTCGTAAATGGCTAACCCGTTCAACTTCGCTAATTTTGGTCTGATATATTTAAATGTCACCGCGGATGGAAGAACAGTTAGTGCCAAGCCTTTCTCAATGGATTAGGATCACAACCAGTACGCGAGAGCCTTCTTTGGCACGAATCTAGCCATGGGGCTGATTGGCAAAGACGCCGTCAACGATCTTGAATATAGACATTTTAAGAATGGTTACGCCTTATACGCATTTGACCTCACCCCCAGTCTACTGGACGGTGACCAGTTCGAGATGGCTAAGTCGGGACCTCTGTTAATAGAACGTAAATTCTCCGCGAGCACACCCGAACCATTACAAGTCATCGTCTACGCCGAGCAAGACTCGATATTGGAAATAACGAAATCGTGCCAAGTTTTGACAGACTACACCGCTTAAACGATGAATACTCACGAGATACATACCGTACTCGTGGCGGACATATTTGTTAAACGGATTGGGGTCGTTAAAATATTAGCACGCTACCAATTACCTCCACGTATCGATCCGAGCAAGACGGCTGCTTTCGTCATCAACACTGACCTTAGCTATCGACCTGGTGACCACTGGGTCGCTCTATATTATAATGGATGTGGAACTTTTGAATAGTTTGATTCTTTCGGACTACCACCTAGACACCCGGACCTTGTTATTTTTATAGCAAGAAACTCTAACAGACCTTTTAACTACAATTATAGACATTTACAAGATGTCGTTACCAAAGTTTGTGGACTGTACGCTATTTATTTCGTATTGCTCAAAGCTCGTGGTGAAACTATGCGGCGGGTCCTGCTGCCCTTTTCACATAGACAACACGTCAACGATCGATTAGTTTTTCGACTAATCAGCCTCCTGTTAGCGCGCAACAAGTCTGGATACATTTCAAAAACCAGATTAACCTAGTTTTCCTTCATAAAAATAGACACTTGGGAGACCAACGACCAGACACTCATGGTCACACCTTACTGAAGATGACTACCCCGGCCCCGCTCCCACAAATTGGGTGTATATATGTAGAAGTGGTGAAATCAATAAACTATTATAGTTACAGACTCGCCAAGTAATCCGAAACGAAATATTACAGAACAGCTTCCTTGGGTATATTGTTGGCCATGAGTTACTGAAACCAGAGGCAAACACCGTAACCAAGATCTTGGACTTGCAGTCGCCTAAAACAAAGAGACAAGTGAAAAGTTTATTAGAACTTATCAATTTTTACAATAAATTCATACCTAGTTTCTCTTCCATTGCTAACGAACTCACCTCCCTTACTAGAAAAGGGTACCTAATAGGGTATTTAGACGCCAGAGTGTCAAATTGCCCTCGATAAGATTAAAAAGATATTTTCAAGAGAACCTGTATTGTTGTTGCCTGACCTGCGTGAACCATTTGTTTTACACACCGATGCTTCTTCGGTAGGCATTGGAGCTTGTTTATTACAGAACTATGATGGTACGCTTTATCCGGTGATGTACGTCAGCCGGAAGTTGTTGCCAGCGGAGACACGCTACTCCACTATCGAAAGGGAGTGAGTGGCCATTGTATGGGCCGTCTCTAAGTTGGCAAAATACCTGTTGGGAGCTCATTTCTTCCTCCAAACAGACCATAAACCGCTGCTATTTTTGCAGGCTACAAAGTCCACCAGTGCCAAATTGACACGGTGGGCACTATTGCTTCAGCAATTTCACTTTACCATTCTTCCAATCGAAGGAGTAAACAATGTAGTAGCTGACGCTCTGTCCCGATTGTCATTTTTTGGAAAAGGACAGGAGCGTCCTATGATGAGTTGATTTTGTCTATGATATTAGGTTTGCTGGTTTGCTGCAAAATCAGAGCACAACCAAGGAAACTCTACTGTGTCAGACATGAAGGTAAACCACGCATTGATACCAGCAAGATGTCAGACCCTGTCATGATCACTCAATTTACTGCGACCTTCAAGAAAGTGCTCAGTAGCCCTCAGCATGGTAATACTATTACAGAGAACTGGGAGCATCTACGGAACACCATTCAAAGTACTGCACTTGCCACCTTTGGTAAGAAAACGGAAAAGTCAAATGACTGGTTTGATGCTTCATCAGATGTGATGGCACCTGTCATTGAAGCTAAGCGCAGTGCTATGAATGAATACAAACGTTCACCGAGTGCTAGAACCCTACAGATCCTGAAGGCTACGAGAAGCAAAGTTCAACAAACTGCTCGACGCTGTGCAAATGACTATTGGCTCCAGCTCAGTGAGAGCATCCAGATCGCAGCGCAAACAGGCAACATTAAACAAATGTATGACGGTATAAAGAAAGCACTTGGCCCCCAAAAAAGTAAGACGGCACCGCTAAAAACCATCAGCGGAGAGAAGCTAACCGATAAGGGTAAGCAGATGGAGAGGTGGGTCGAGCACTACTCTGAGCTTTACGCTAGAGAAAATACCGTTACGCCTGCAGCCCTTGATGCTGTCAAATGTCTGCCAACTATGGAGGAGCTGGATGCTGAACCAACATTAGAGGAACTCAGCAAGGCCATTGATAGCTTGGCCTCTGGCAAAGCACCAGGCAGTGATGGGATTCCTCCTGATTTAATCAAATGCTGTAAGAGCACGCTATTACATCCCCTGCATAGGATGCTGTGCCAGTGCTGGGAAGAGACAACTATTCCTCAAGACATGCGAGATGCCAGGATTGTAACACTATATAAAAAATAAAGGAGACAGAAGTGATTGCAATAACTACAGAGGCATCTCTCTTCTTAGTATTGTTGGTAAGGTTTTTGCCAAAGTCATCTTGATGCGACTCCACAAGTTAGCTGAGCGCATATATCCAGAGTCACAGTGTGGATTCCGAGCTGGTAGATCAACAACAGACATGATCTTCTCTGTCCGCCAGCTTCAGGAAAAATCAAGAGAGCAGAAAAGGCCTTTATATATCGCCTTTATAGACCTCACAAAAGCATTTGACCTGGTCAGTAGGGATGGACTCTTCAAAATCCTCCTGAAAATAGGCTGCCCTCCTAAAATGCTGGAAATGATAAAGTCATTCCATGACGACATGAAGGGAACAGTCCAATATGCTGGAAGCACGTCACAGCCTTTTGACATACGAAGTGGCGTTAAACAAGGCTGTGTTCTGGCTCCGACCCTCTTCGGGATCTTCTTTGCCCTACTCTTGAAACATGCTTTCAGAGATGCAACTGAAGGAATATGCCTTCACACTAGGTCAGATGGCCGTCTGTTTAATCTTTCAAGGCTGAAGGCAAAAACCAAAATCAGAAGGGTCACTATAAGAGACTTGTTGTTCGCTGATGATGCTGCAGTCGTCACTCAAAGCCAACAGGAGCTTCAGAACTTGATGAATCGCTTCACTAAAGCATGCAAGGACTTTGGCCTCACAATAAGTCTAAAGAAAACGAATGTGATGAGTCAGGATGCGGGTGCTGCACCAGTTATCACTATCGATAACTATGAACTGGCAGTTGTGCATCACTTCACATACCTAGGGTCTACCATCAATGACAAACTCTCACTGGATACAGAAATCGACAGCCGCATTGGCAAAGCTGCAGCTACCTTTGCCCGCCTCACATCGCGTGTTTGGGGAAACTCCAAACTCACAATGAAGATCAAAGCTGCGGTATATAATGCCTGCGTCACCAGCACACTTCTATATGGTAGCGAGACCTGGACGACCTATGCTAAGCAAGAAAGAAGGCTCAATACCTTCCATTTACGGTGTCTACGCCGCATGCTCGGCATCTCGTGGAAAGATAAAGTGACTAATGTCGAGGTGTTGTCACGTACTGGCCTTCAAAGTATGTATACACTGCTTAGACAGCGCAGACTTCGCTGGCTTGGCCATGTTCGTCGCATGGAAGATGGTCGCATCCCACAAGATATCTTCTACGGACAATTAGCAGATGGCAGGAGAACAGTTGGGCTACCACAGCTGAGGTTCAAAGATGTGTGCAAGAGAGATATGAGGGCACTGGACATGGATCCAGCAACATGGGAGGATGAAGCTGCCGATCGCACTAAGTGGCGATGCTATTTACGGCGCCAACTCAGATTGGGCGAAGAGAGGCTCACACAAGAAGCAGAGGTGAGGAGAAAACGTCGAAAGGAGCACCAGGAAAATAAGCAGCTGAGGGCTGTCACCTCAGGGGCGCATTCCCATAGTCAGTTATGACTGAAGGGGCTATTATTATTATTATTATTAGGTTGAACAAATAATTGTAATTTAGACCAAGAAGCACATAGAGAAGAGAGATGGAAACAGAGGTGAAAATGTTGAGGAGAACGTGGAAAGAACTTGAGATGATGGCACGTTACAGGAGGACTTGGCATGTGTTTGTTGAAAGCCTATGCTCCTTAGAGAGTGAAGGGTTATGAATGAATTAAATAATTGTAAATCATGTAAAGTCGATTTATTATTCATATTTGAATGTTTCACTTGCTTATAACTATCTTGGTCATTGCTTTCATGTGCCATTAAGGCAACGTGTTATACTCTAAGTCATGATTAATGACTATTACTGATGTAACTTCTATTTTGTTTACCATGGATGTTTAAGTAACCGTCCCCAAGGGGCGTAAGGGTAGTGGTCCCCAGGTAAGGTGGCCGTTGTTTTTTATTACGGCTCCCAGAACCTTGGGGGGCAGTTACTGTGTATACATGTTATAATCTTGTCTCATATATGGCATAGAAGAGGTAGTTTGTTTGTCCCAGGCAGGTACTGACAGGTCACTTGAGGGAATGCTCGCATGTGGCATGTAAGCCGTCACCTTTCAAGGAGTGTCAGGGGTCCAGCCCCCTCCAGGAGGAAGAAAACTCCGTTTTCTTTCTTAAGGGGGGTGGACGTCACGGCGTATCTCTAGGCCGTATTTCTATATTGTATGACGGTCAGTAACCGTCCTGACAGTCATGTGATCGGTAAAGTCATGTGATCAGCGGAAGTAACGGAATGCGCAAGTCGGGCGCGATTTTAGTCAGTGGAGATTTGACTGTCATCCATGGCGGAGGTAGTTTCTGGTATGCCAGCTTCGGCTGTCTGTGATATCTAAGAGTGACGCGGTGCCCGCCATTTGAGCACTATTCTTAACGTTAGCTGTTTCTGCTATTAAGGATTCCACGGACGTGGTTTTTTACTTAGTGTTGAGTTTGGTACATGCTAAGTTACTGTCGTGCATTTTCATAGTCAGTGTTACTATGTAGGTTTTTCCCGCGTCATGGCGCGATGTTCATTTTAGGATTGTGGTAGCCAGTTTACCCGTTCTGTAGATTGATATTAGTACATGCATTCCCTGTTGTGGCACGTATATAGTCGTAATGTTATATTTTCATCAGGCCATGTGTGGTCATGTGTTTAATTGAATAAACGGGATATAAGCTGTTTCATGAGCGTTAGACATATGTCACCCACTGTTGTTGTGTCATTCCTCTGGCAATACGAGCCTATGTGTAGTTTTTGCTAAACGTTATGTAGAGCAACAGTGGTATAGCCTTAGTGGTGAAGGGGAAGGTAGCTAGCACCTTATTTCTCCCTCCACACTAGCTAGTATATAAAGGCTTGTGTGATAATATATATATATATATATATTATCTGGCCCTCCTTACAGGAATAATGTGTACAGAAGAATAATGGGCCAACAACGAATGAGAAGTCAGTAATCGACTATGCCATAGTTAAGAGGAGCTCATTCAAGTATGTCTGATGGGGATAGAGATTGGAAGTGATCACTACCTGCTAACAATCAAAAGAACAACTGAAAGAGTTGCTCAGCCTAGGAACTGCCCAACATCACGCAAGAAACAAAGTAAACGAATAGGAGAAATGAAAATTAAGACCTACAAACTGAAATAGACAGAAATTAAGACCAGATATCAGGGGCTTATTGCTGCATCAGTGAGAAACACAGAAGAACAACCTGATGACTTGGAAACACTCTGGCTTAAATTCAATGACATCATAAAGACAGCTGCTGCAGAAGCATGGGGTGAAGTCCGACTTGAGAAAGAGGACACCTTTATGGACAGAGGAAGTCAAAGGGAAAATAAGAGAGAAGAAAATGGCATGGAAACAATACTTATGAGCTAAAAACACAACAGGACAAATGGAGAAATATAGAGAATATGTGATACTCAGAACAGAAGCAAAGAACAAGGTGCTAGCAGCAAAACAGAAGTTCTTGGAAGAATTTGGAGAAAAGCTAGAAAAAGATGCGCAAGAAAACCAGAAATTGTTCTATAAGACCCTAAAGAACATGAGGAAGGAAAAACAATGCCCTCTTAAATTTATAACGGACAAGCAAGGAAATTTGCTTACTGCCCCGAATGAAGTAATGGAAAGATGGAAAGAATATTTCTCAGAACTCCTTGATGGTGAGCAAGGTCAAGCATCAGAAATGATACCCACTAACACAGAAGAGAAAACCAATTGTGGTGAAGATAACATAAAGATGGAAGAACTGAAGGCAGCACTGGAGAAAATCAAGATAGGCAAAGCAGCAGGCCATGATGGCATAACACCAGAAATGGTTAAGTTCATGGGAGCAGCAGGCAACCTATTACTCAATAGTGCAACAAGACCATACCAAAGGATTGGGAGATTGCCATCATAACACCGATTTTTAAAATGGGTGACAACCAACAATGTGGAAACCATAGAGGCATATCCCTTCTCAGTGCCCCTGGTAAAATCTTCTCTAGAATCCTAGAGCAGAGACTCAGACGCCTAGCTGAGCCCCAAATGGATGAGGTCCAGTGTGGATTCCGAGCAAACCGAAGTACTAAAGATCTAATCTTCACACTCAGACAGCTGAATGAGAAGGCCCTTGAGTATAAGAGCGAGATCTATCTTTGTTTCATAGATCCTGTGAGCAACCTTTGGGACTGTTTGGCAAGGAAGAACATTCCAGCACCTCTGATTCATGCCTTACAGAGCTTCTACAAATCTTGTAGAAATTATGTGGGGACAGCAAACCATAAGTCAGAAGAGTTCAGGACCACCACTGTTGTAAGACAAGGTGATATCCTGTCATCTTTTTATACTCCTCATGGACGATGTCATCAAGGCATGCAAGGAGAGAACAAGAAAGTATTCAGTGGGGTACTGGAAGATGAGACAGGTCTGTATTTCAGAGCTGGTATTTGCTGATGATGTTGCCCTGATTGCTAAATCAGAGGCACATCTCCAATCCAACCTGCAAGTCTGGAAGGAAGAGCTGGAGAAGAGATGGATGGTCATAAGCAGCTCTAAAACAAAATCCATGGTGATATCACGAAAAGAAAGAAAGCATCAGATTAAGCTGGGAGAACAGGTCCTGGAGCAGGTCGATCACTTTAAATACCTCGGAGCTGTTATAGACCGGAAGGGAGGCATCAAAGAAGAGTTGGCCGCTCGAAAAGCAGCAGCTTGGAGACTTTTTCAGGCCATAAATCGTGGATTCCTCAGCAAGAAAGAGGTTGGTAAGAAAACGAAGATGGATGTATACCGCTCCACCTATGTCCCAGTCTTGACGTATGGATGCGAGTCGTGGGCAATGACTACAACCCACAAAAGCCAGATCCAAACCTCAGAAATGAGGTATCTGAGGAAGGTGGTTGGGGTAACAAGAAGAGATGGTCCGCAACCAGACAATACGTCAAGGCCTAAAATCCCACCCGCTGCAGACCCAAGTAGAACAGTCGCAACTAAGATGGTTTGGCCATGTCTGCAGAATGGGAGAAGATCGGCTACCACGACAAGCATGGGACACTAAGAGCCAGGGATTCAGACCTCCAAGACGACCCAAAGTCCGCTGGGAGGACAACATTAGACAATCTTTGAAGGACCGAGGACTAGAATGGAACTAGGCCAGGAGGAAGATAGCCAATAGGATAGTCTGACGCTCTCTCTTCCAAACCTCTACACCTCACGGTAGAAGGGGAACGACTAAGTAAGGTAGCAAAGGTGTAAGGTAAACCAAGTCCCGCATGAACCTGACCCCTTTTTCCCGAAGGATCAATGGTTCCGTATTCGTGGATTTTCGTATTTACGAGGTTTTTAAGGAACATAACCCCCGTGAATAGCGAGGATTGACTGTGTGTGTATATATATTTACTCGTATATATATATGTGTGTGTGTATGTGTGTGTATGTGTGTGTGTGTGTGTGTGTGTGTGTGTGTGTAAATGTGTGTGTAGGAATGCACAAAATTAAAAATTGTTATGTCGTTTTCATCATGTAGAACTGGCTGTGGTGACTTGGATTGGTTCTCATAGCGTATCTAGTGAAGAATGCTTCATCAGTCAGTTCTGGAACTGGGTGCTGGATTTGGCTCCTCGTGGGACTTCATTAGCCTGTTCTTGTAGTCACTATGTTACTGCCAGGCATGCAGTGTTGGTCACTGACTCATACACTGCATTATGTTACTCAAGTCACACACAAAAATTCGTTGTACCCTCTTCACTGATATCTGACCCTGCAAAATGTGAAGAGGCTATGGTATCTGTTGTTTACAAATGAGACGCCGTCCGGTGACTGACAGGGCACTGTTGATCAGAATCCTCATTTTTGACAACGCTGCCATCGTGAGGTTGTGCTTCTGATAATCAAGAGAGTACGTTATGCTATCAATAAGATACACTGAAGGGATATTTACGTCATTCAAACATTCTTCTTAGTATCTTTATAATTATGTCCCCTTGGCCTTTGGTTCTGCCAAAGTTGTTTCCCCCTTTCCCAAAAATGTACACCATATCGAACCCTGTTGCAAAAACAGCTTTTAAAAGCCCTGCCCTAAAAAGCACTGTATCTTTTATTCTTAGCGTAGTGTAATCCTTAGAAGGACTATTTAGTTGAGTCGATGCTGTTGAGGATTGTTGAGGTTATATTTCAGTGGAAGACAACTTTAATTTGAGGGTATTAAGACAAGATGCAAGCATGTAGAGCTATGTCTATATTAACAGTAATTTTAAATATTACATCAATTTACATGACATTAAGATATTTTATGAGCTTAACGATCTGTGCACTAGACATACCCTCAGACACAACTTCACTTCGAGGACTGTGCCTATTAATTTACAACTGTGACTTGAGCTTATCACAATGTCATAGTAAGTCAGCCTGGCGTCTTCTCAGCAATAGAACCTTGATGCGAATTCCTAAAGTGTTCAAACTGTGTCTGGACGGGCTATATATACTGGTTTTCAGCCATTCTGACTTGATTGAGCTTGTGTATGATTGGATCTCTCATTTCGATTTGTTTCTCCTTTTCGCATGCTCTATGTTTGATAGGCTCTCTTTTGGCAAATTCGATTGGCTGTATCCCTATGGTTGACTGTGCATAATTAGGCAACCATTGGTTGTGACCGGAGATGACTTTTTTTCCAATCGGTGTAACATGAGTTTCACCGTAATTCCCTTTTTATGGTTGAAAATCCAGTGAGAAGTGAAATCCCACGGCGTAAAATCACATATAGAATTATTATTTACCGTTAAATCATAAATATACTTATTTTCCACAGCTAGAATTCGGTGAAAATGGTATTTGTAATCAAAATCCCAGAGAAACCTATCATTTACGGTGCAATTTCAGTGTTTTCGTTCGTCTCACTACAATATTACGTACTTATGTAGCTGTCTGAAACTCTATTAACCAGGGCAGTTCTTGTGTCAGTCCATGCTTCGGAAAGTCCTAAATGAATGACTACGATATTAGTGGATATTATACATAGAAGCTTCAAACCTTAGGCAGCTTATGTGGATCTACTGTCCTAGTCATGCAAGGGTTCACAGCAATAAGAGAGCTGCTAGGCTAGCATCGGAAGCACCTATGATGGGAACAGTGTAATTAGATTAGTGAACGAACGAACTTTATTTTCAAAGGGTTAAGAATTGGGCTCGCAGGCCCGTCTGACATTCTGCCCTTCCTTTCTCTCGTCTTTTATACTGATTTCATTTATTTTCACATACATTTTACCCATTAATTCAAGGAATTCAACGTTATAAAGGTAAAATAATAGCATACTCACATTCACAGTATCTAATTATAAACATGAAATAAAATATGTTGAAAAGTACAAACTAAGTATTACCATGAAACAAAATATGTTGAAAAGCACTAACATCATCATTAAACCTATATTCGATATTATATCATTTGTTCGGAAAAATAATCACATTAGGGGGGCAGATAATCAGAACTCATAAAGTATTCGAAAAGTGTACGATTGTATGAATAGGGACTGAGGTTGTTATCTTTTAGATAATGTGGAAGATAGTTCCAAAGATGAGCAGCAGAGTAAGCTAAGCTTTTCTTGAATAAGTCAAGCCTAGGCTTGGGCACTTGTATTTTGTTAAGGCGTTGACTGCGTCTTTCATTGTATTTGAACATTGGCCACAGATATGTTGGAGCATTCTGTGACAGGATTTTGTGAACAAATTTAGCTTTGTTGAACAGAAAGCGCTTTCTTAGAGGCAGTATTTTGAGATCTTTATATAGATCTACACACTGTGTTTGGCAGTTGTCAGAAACTAGACGCACTACACGCTTTTGTAGTGAATGGAGTCTTTTTGTGTTGGACATAGAACAACCATCCCAGATTGTGGAGCAATAGTCAAGGTTTGTTTGTATGTGAGATATATAGAACAATTTCGTGCATCTTCATCTAGGAAATGTTTGATTTTAGCTAACTGGTAAATTTTCTGTGCCGTTTGCTTGGTCAGTGCATGAACATGTGAGTTCCAATTTAGATGCTGGTCAACGACTATTCCTAGAGTTTTATGTTCATTAACGTTTTCAATTGGTGAGGTACCAATATAGATCTGAAGTGTTGTTTTCTCAGAATTTTGTAATTTTTATCTAGTTGATATTAACATGCACTTTGTTTTAATTATATTAATTAGCATGCGATTTCCGATGCTACGCTTAATCAGATTGTATGTATCTTTTTGTAACGATAGTTCGAGTGTGTTGCAACTTGAATCACTCGTATAGATAGTACAGTCATCAGCAAATAGGTCACAGGATGTCTGCTTGACGTGTAGTGGAAGGTCATTAATGTATATGGCAAAAAGTAGAGGCCCAAGAATAGAGCCCTGAGGAACGCCGGTATTTATTACGGTTGGGTTTGAGCAAGAGTTATTGTAAGAAACTACATGTTTTCTGTCTGACAGGAATGATTTAATTATCGTCACTAGTTGAAGGTTTACTTTTGATGTTTCTAGTTTTCTAATTAAAATAGCGTGATCTATCATATCAAGTGCTTTTTTAAAGTCTACAAAAACTGCCCCACATATGTTATCGTTATTAATATTTAAGTGCCAGTTGTCAATCATCTTAGTTAGAGTTGTATGACATGAATGTTTAGGTCTAAACCCCGACTGACTATCAATTAGCAAGCCGTTGTTAACTAGGTGTTGTAGTGTTATTTTATGTATGTTTTTTCTAGTGGTTTGGATAGCGATGATATTAAGGAGATTGACCAATAGTTACCAAGGTTATTATTGTCGGAAGAGCCAGGTCTTAAGAGAGGATATACCTTAGCGACTTTAAAGTGCCACGGAAAGTAACTCCGTGCGATACATTGATTGTATATGTATGTAAGTGAGGGATTACTAAGGACAATAACGATTTTTTATTAGAAAATTGATAATTACTCTAATTACTGTAACTGCTAGTCAAACACGTCAAATTAAATCAGTAATGGTAACCTCAAATTATCAACAAATACATCTGAAAGGTTAAAGACGTGTACCATTTTTCTCACACTTTGCACGACGCTCAAATATTCACTTCTACTGCCTCCCATTTAACCCCGAATGTCAGTTAATCACTTTGAATACCTCATACATATGCACGATTCTCACATATATATCTGCTGTATCTCTTTTTTTGTTTAACAACATGCACTTAGATTATTCCTGTAGTCAGCAAATTTTCTAAACATCAAAGATATTGCGAAAAATATCGATTAATTTATGTTTGTCTGACAGTTAATGCCTGCACGTCTTCACAGTTATTAAGCAATCTTGGTATCACGAATGAATTAATCCGTTAATAATGTTTCGATTTTGTTCTCTGAAGAGACGCCACTACAAGATCATCGATGAATTTAATTCGCCTTGCCAAAGTTTGTACAAAATGTCTAAATAAATGTATGCCTATTGCGAACTTCATCAGAATCGAGCAATTTTCGGGCGGAAATTTTTTTTTTTTTTATGTATCACGAATATATTTATTCTTCTGTATACTGCTTGTGCCACGAAGAGTAGAAGTTGTGGTTAATTATTAGTTTCCGATAAAATGCTCGTGTCGTGGCTTGACCTGGTGTACTGTCACGATCCAATGCTCGTGTCGTGGCTTGACCTGGTGTACTGTTACGATCCAATGCTCGTGTCGTGGCTTGACCTGGTGTACTGTTACGATCCAATGCTCGTGTCGTGGCTTGATCTGGTGTACTGTTACGATCCAATGCTCGTGTCGTGGCTTGATCTGGTGTACTGTCACGATCCAATGCTCGTGTCGTGGCTTGACCTGGTGTACTGTCACGATCCAATGCTCGTGTCGTGGCTTGATCTGGTGTACTGTTACGATCCAATGCTCGTGTCGTGGCTTGACCTGGTGTACTGTCACGATCCAATGCTCGTGTCGTGGCTTGACCTGGTGTACTGTCACGATAAAATGCTCGTGTCGTGGCTTGACCTGGTGTACTGTTACGATCCAATGCTCGTGTCGTGGCTTGACCTGGTGTACTGTTACGATCCAATGCTTGTGTCGTGGCTTGACCTGGTGTACTGTCACGATCCAATGCTCGTGTCGTGGCTTGATCTGGTGTACTGTTACGATAAAATGCTCGTGTCGTGGCTTGATCTGGTGTACTGTTACGATAAAATGCTCGTGTCGTGGCTTGACCTGGTGTACTGTTACGATAAAATGCTCGTGTCGTGGCTTGACCTGGTGTACTGTTACGATCCAATGCTCGTGTCGTGGCTTGACCTGGTGTACTGTTACGATCCAATGCTTGTGTCGTGGCTTAACTTTGTTAAACACAGAACAAACGCACTCTATAAGCAATGTAAATTCCCCAGTAATATTAATCGTTCTCGAACGCCGGCCAGACCGGCAGATAATACTTGCTTTATTCAAACGTCACGAAAAAGGATAATTCAATGCTACGGTGGAATCCATCATAATGAAAGCGGTGTAGGCGTGGCTGAAAGCATGCCATTTGCTGTGACAATACGGAGATGGTGACAGATATTGAAAATAAACATTTTTTGGCAGGAGCCTGGTAGTTTTGTTGACGATCCAATGATCGTGTCGTCGCTTGACCTGGTAACAGTAGCTGTTACGATCCAATGTAATAGAAAAGCTTGCCTGTGTTCTGTCACGATCCAATGCCCGTTTCGTGGCTTGACCTGGTCAGTGCAAGTTACGAATTTAAACTTTGTTAATTACACAGTCTGAAATAAACGCACTCTGTAAGCAATGTAAATTTTATCGTTAACTATTGGGGGGAAAATCGTTCTCTTGATTGGCAAGGCCAAAGTGACCGGCAGATAAAATACTTGCAGCTTTTCATTCAAACGTCACTGAAAAAGGATACCCCATTCAATTGCTTATGAATGGAGTTGCTAACATCATAATGAAAGCGGTGTAGGCGTGGCTGAAAGCATGCCATTTGCTGTGACAATACGGAGATGGTGACAGATATTGAAAATAAACATTTTTTCCAGGAGCCAGTAGTTTTTTGTGAATTCAATGATAGGCCAGTCGCTTGAAGAATAACAGAGCTGTAACTAGCCATGTAATAGAAAAGCATGCTGTTTTCTAAAAACACAGAACCTAGAAATTCCCTATTGGAGTTAGGAATGTAAATCTCATAACGGTGATGTCTAGTATTGGAGTTAGGAATGTAAATCTCATAACGGTGATGTCTAGTATTGGAGTTAGGAATGTAAATCTCATAATGGTGATGTCTAGTATTGGAGTTAGGAATGTAAATCTCATAACGGTGATTTCTAGTAATGAGTTAGGAATGTAAATCTCATAACGATGATGTTTAGTAATGAGTTAGGAATGTAAATCTCATAACGGTGATGTCTAGTAATGAGTTAGGAATGTAAATCTCATAACGGTGATGTCTAGTAATGAGTTAGGAATGTAAATCTCATAACGGTGATGTCTAGTAATGAGTTAGGAATGTAAATCTCATAACGGTGATGTCTAGTATTAGAGAAGCACTTACCACATCACTTCTCTACGGCAGTATCTGCTGTGATGATCCCTTTAACTTTTCCGTGATGACAAATATAGAGCTGACGACAAAATATATTTTCACCATGTGTGTTATCAGTGTTCACCATGGTTACAGTTGCTATATAGATATTAAAGGAGTGAACTATCAGAGCACGTTACATCAGATGTCAGAAAGAAGCTGGTGATGTTGCAGTAAGACACAGAACAATACAAATGACATCAGATGTCAGAGAGATGTTAGTGATGTTACAGTTAGAGACAGAACAAAGCAAATGACATCAGATGTCAGAGAGACGCCGCTTTTGCCACAATAATGGACAGATCAGAATATGACCCATCAGATGTGTGGGTAAGGTTACTTATACCCAAAGCTCCATAACATTTACCCTCCAGAGGTTAGTATACCATTGTTGAGTCACTGGGAATGAGAGAGCCAATGCTTTGTCTAGAGCTGGTGGTAAAATGGAGCTCAGCCTCCTCCCCCCTCCCACCTTCCCCCCATCCCCCACACCACGACCCATTACCTTATCAAGAGGCCGAACTGATCATCTACAACCAGTACAAATGTCAGTGGCAGAAAGACAGAGTTGTGCATAATAGACCCGATCCAATCCACCAGCTTCATAGACACCAGCAGACCATTCTTTGCTGCCTGAGAACTGGCCACTGTAGATTTCTAGGCTACCTATTGTCTCAGAATATCTCACACTTATGAATGTCCAAGTGGAACCAGAATCTAGAAACACATTCTCCAAAACTGCCTAGCTCACGATGAACTACGACGTCATACCTGGTCAGAGGATGCAGAGCTGACGCAGGAGCTATGGGTCTGCGTCATGGACCTGGAAACAACTGGACTTCGTTGTTTACAGAATTGGGCGACCCCTCCCGATCTCTGCTTCACTACGACAGAATCATTACATTTTTGTACTGATTTTATTTCGTGCTTTCAATTGCCGCACTTTCTTTCTTTCTCTTGCTGTGTGTTGCAGATATTTTCTCATTTTTACATATTCTTACACTCCTCTCACCGATAGTCGCCATGTCTGTGTGTTAACCTGTCCATCCCTTCGGATAGAGTAGACGGTGGTGCAAGATTGACCGACAGAAATCCTATTGGACCACAAGGGTGCGACTGTTTTCGCACGTAAATGGCCAGGCGAGTTTACTTAGCGCTAATATGGCTCTTGTGACCGACTAATTATTGTCGCGATAAGACACGGCACACATGGTCAAACAGGAGTTTGTGGTTACACAAGGAGCGCCGGTCAAGTATCGACCTGGTGAGATGACAGACACACCTGAGCGGAAATGTTGTAATATTTCCGGTTAGATGTAAGAAGTTATATGTAATCATTGACGAGAATATTTGAATGTCACGATTGCGATATATGGAAAAGTGACCTTTACATTACGTTAAAAATGTTTCCATATTTTGACACACCCACGCCCACCAACCAGCATGTTTGAAATGATTGAAGCTTTTTCTTAGCTTCATTACAAACAGCGCGGGGGAGGACAGTGAATATAACATGATGCTTCAGTCAGTCAAATTTACTGTGAAGATCGCTTGCCAAGGCGACACAACCAGACCTTGCCAGAGTGAAGTCTAGAATTCAGAATTCCATTTTATCAGACCGGACATCTTTTATTTGAGAATCTTGACGGACTTAGGAAAAAAAAAAAACCAGGAAATTTCTATCATTTTAAATAAGGAAAACCGGAATATCTAAGGAAAATGTCCACGCGAAGTCAGAGAGGGAATTAAAGTTAGAACAAACGACCTCAAGTACACGTGTAAAAAGGCATCGGCAGTGCCATTAACTTCATTCATCTGAGCAAAATGTCTGTGAGCCAGGATTGGCATAAGTTGGAATTTTACATTCTATATTGTCATTACTAAAACGTGAACTAATATGTATATATTACCATGTGAATATTAATATGTGAAAATCGCTAGTGGATGTCCAAGTCATTTGAGGCTGGCAACCTCGGCGCATAGAACGATGATTTCATGAACCACCGATGCATGGGCTGGTGACTGCTCTGTTGCTAGTTTCTTAAGGAGAACTAAAAGCATAAAGTAGTCCCAAGTTCATATGGAGCATGGAGGAAAAGATGACAGAAATGATGTACATTTTAATTATAATATTTACAGTTTCAAACCAGTGTAAATGTCGATGTAAACATGTCCACTTTAAAATTAATGGAAGTTTCAAACTTTTCAAATCAATGTAAACATAAATGAAAACATATTCAATTTACATTGTGAACACTTTTCAATCAGTGGAAATGTAAATGTAAACATATTATATCTGTACTATTACCCTTTTCATTTAAATGTAAAGTGACTATAAAAGCTATTCAATTTAAATGTAAAGAAAGTTATATCCCGAGGGATTAAATTTAATTCTCATCGAGGGTAAATTCTGAGATAAAAGGGATGGTGGAATAGGAATAAAGAACACATCAGTATGTGTTGGGAAACGCAATACTCAGAAGAGCGTTTCGTTTATATTCTTTTATCACAGTTGTTACTGGTGGTACCAGCAGAAAGTATTATCTCTGGAACAAGAAGGGACAAGTGGCCTGCGCTTTAAGACGAGGGACCAATGAGACTCTCCCTGACATTTCTGGGAAACGAGCTACACCCGACAACCTTGACCAGCGACGAGCGTGAGCAGTGTAAAATGAACCAACTCATCAGAACGAGCAGAACGGTCATTGGCAGCTAAGTTCAATATATATATTCTGCTACTTGAACCTCTTGTAAAAATTTACATCCCATCACGACCGTGATGATAACTTTTTCTTGATCCATAACTATTTAAATTATTTTCAAACTGTTAAAAGTTAAGTGATTATTAAATTTTGTAATTTGTAATTTTAACAATTTAACTTCGATTTAATCATTTTAAATGTGCTGCATGTTTGTCTCGGTCAATTTACTAAACACACTCTAAACAGAGCTATACCAAAATAATAAGAATTCCACTGAGTAAATCAGAGGTGGAGGCTTAACGAACTGAAATTAATCATTGCTTAATTCTTCAGAAAACTTGTCGGCAGATTCTAGAATTAACGTGCTCAGCTAAAGGAGCATTTTTTTCGCTTATCTGAATATGCTGTGAACACACCCTGGAGATAGAAGCGTATTTATCCTTCTATCTACATCTCTGCCAAGAGTAATCTTGTGCGAAGGTAGACACCTTTGAAGGCCCATATTAGATACTCGAGTTTTGGCCACTGTTGGACTACTACTGCAAAGCAGGGGAGGCAATACCGTCACATTCCTCATGGCAGCAGGATTGAAAATTTAGCATGACTGACAAACTGAACGCAGGTGATGAAGAAGATGATGAAGATGAAGATGATGATGGTGATCATGATGATGATGGTGATGATGGTGATGATGATGATGTGACATCAGATGTCTGGAAGAAGCTGCTTATGTCAAAGCAGGAAATCAATAAATCTATAACTATTTCAGTAAAGAACAAATTAATTGTTAAGTGAGAGGCTTAAAAGAAAAACTATAAATGAATAAAAACCTCTGCGACATCTTGTCAGAAAACACAGACAACGCGAGCCCTCAACAGCAGTCGATCTGCCTCCATGCCAGTTACACGCAAAGGAAGAGGTTGACAGCCAAAGTAGTCCTTAAGAAACACTACTTAATACTAATCCTAGCAATAATACTCTCTTAAGAAAGTAAACTGATTTGCACCAAGTCTTTTAAAGGCAAACGGGGAAAGAAATAAATACAGCAGGTGACTGACTAACCCATAGTATCATTGATTATCCCTGTAACATTATCAATCTTTTCCCCCTCTCTTTATTTTATACATTTTTAAAACGTTTAATAATTGTGGCTTATTTATGTCAGTGAATATGCATTTAGTCAAAGGTAAGGTAAAGGATCCCGTTACACGTCCATTGAGGCATATTGGAAATATGGTGTTAGGCCCATATTTTCTTGACCATCGGCACACTAGGGGTGATGTGGTCAGCATCACGCCGGCCGCCTTAACCTTCCCAGAGTTGCTCTGGTACCCAATTCATGAGGCTGGGTCGACACCGGAACCGTTCTTAAAACATCCCACCTCAACGAGTTTAAACCATGGACCACCGAGCTAGGAAGCCAGTGCACTAACCTCTGCGCTACATTTAGTCATATTATTCCATAAAAAAAAAATTAAAAAGGGAGAGAATTAATATTTTTTAACCAAGAAAAAAAAAGGGAAAAAACCCCCCCAACAAACAGTATAGTAATATAAAGAAAGGCCAGTGCCCTCTTGAATTACATTGACACTTGTACAGACACTCCCTGAGATATTTTCATTTAATTCTCAAACTGACATAGGCGTACAAATATGCAGTCAATGCGGTGCCTCCTCCTCCGTCATCAAACCTATTTTAATCTTCTGCCATCAATCAATAAACCGAGATCTTGGACTTCTGATTGGCCAGTATACATTGTTAATCCCACCCACTGAACCGCCCGTTACATGACTCCTGGTGTAAATTGGCTTGACAGAACTCATACCAAATTTATAACCCTCTGCTATGATCACTGTTGACGGCATCAACTTACCAAGTCTGTAACTTGACTCAGTCACCTTACGGACATTGGTGTAGCTGCCAGTCCTTTTCAGGACAAGTCCTTTTCAGGGCTTCATTGTGCTAGTAGATATACCTGTCACAATAATAATAATAGCCCCTTCAGTCATAACTGACTATGGGAATGCGCCCCTGAGGTGACAGCCCTCAGCTGCTTATTTTCCTGGTGCTCCTTTCGACGTTTTCTCCTCACCTCTGCTTCTTGTGTGAGCCTCTCTTCGCCCAATCTGAGGTGGCGCCGTAAATAGCATCGCCACTTAGTGCGATCGGCAGCTTCATCCTCCCATGTTGCTGGATCCATGTCCAGTACCCTCATATCTCTCTTGCACACATCTTTGAACCTCAGCTGTGGTCGCCCAACTGTTCTCTTGCCATCTGCTAATTGTCCGTAGAAGATATCTTTTGGGATGCGACCATCTTCCATGCGGCGAACATGGCCAAGCCAGCGAAGTCTGCGCTGTCTAAGAAGCGTATACATACTTTGAAGGCCAGCACGTGACAACACCTCAACATTTGTCACTTTATCTTTCCACGAGATGCCGAGGATGCGGCGTAGACACCGCAAATGGAAGGTATTGAGCCTTCTTTCTTGCTTAGCATAGGTCGTCCAGGTCTCGCTGCCATATAGGAGTGTGCTAGTGACGCAGGCATTATATGTCACAAAAAGTAGGGGATATTGAATTTAGAAGTTATCCAAAGACAATATATTTCAAATTAGTTCATTTATTCCTTCGTACAAGTAAACTTGAGCATCATAACAACACATATGCGGTATAAGAAGTGTTATGGCTTTACTCACATGATTTTAGTCGCACTGGCAACCAAGGTGGGGTAGGTACTTCATTTTCACAAAAATATTCCAATATGTCTAAAAACGTGTAGGGTCCCCGTTTGCCGCTAAACATGCATTGCAATGACGTCCCATACTGCAAATAAGCCTTCTGATGTTGTCTTGAGGAATTCTCTGCCACTCCTGCTGAAGGGCCTGGGCTATGCTGCTGAAGAGTCTGTTGAGTGGCTGGACGTTGTTGGACGCGGCTATTCAGGAGATCCCACAAATGCTTAATAGGAGACAGGTCGGGGGACATCGGCGGCCACGGTAACGTTCGGATATGCTGTATCTGAAGGTGATCTTGGACGACGCGAGCACGATGAGGACGTGCATTGTCATCCTGGAAGATGAAATCTGGTCCGTGCCGTTGAGCAAATGGCACAACGATAGGCTCGATGATGTTGTCACGGTAGTAGAGCCCTGTGATATTGACCTGGCATATGTGAAGGTCAGTCCTGTCATTCATACAGATGCCTGCCCACACCATTACACTGCCCCTCCATAACGGTTGTGTGCAACAGTTGAAGGAGGCTGGTAACGCTCACCTCGCCGTCGCCAGACACGTATTCGACGATCATGAAAATCCAAAACGAAATGGGACTCATCAGAAAACATCATTGATGCCCACTGTTGATTGGTCCACCGATTAGGACGTTGGCACCAATCCATTCTTGCTCGCCTGTGTTGTGGTGACATGGGCAAAGCTACACACGGTCTGCGTGAGGCCAGTTGCACTTGGTGCAAACGGTTTCGTACTGTCTGAGTTGAGACCCGGATCCCAGTGGTCTGTTGAAGGTGTTGCTGAAGTTGAGTAGCATTTAGAGTCCGAGTTCTGAGGGCCTGAGTAACAAGAAGTTGGTCTTGGCGGCGTGTAGTGACTCTTGGGCGGCCAGTCCGAGGCAGATCAGCCACGGTGCGGAAATTTTGATACCTGTTCCAAAGTCTGCTGACAACTGACTGTGAAACATTGAGGTTCCGAGCAACATCCACTTGCCGACTTCCGGTTTGCAACATGCCTATGCCTAACCATCTCTGCTGTTCTGTCAAACGTTCCGTGACAAAGAAAAGAAATTTTATCTGTTGCAGTCTTTTTATACCTGTCCATGGTGAGTAGTGTTCATCAAACCCGAGATACACGCATTTTATAAAAAAAGAATAATGTGTGAACTTTACGGATGGGCCCCACCTCTGTTCTTAGGATTGGTTTACTCATCACGAGTCACCAGGTCAACATGATATTGCACGTGAGAGTGGAGAAGAGCGTGCTCGATATGTCCATACAACCATTAAAATACAAATCCACTCTTTTGTAAAATAATACATACCATCTTAAAATATCCCCTACTTTTTGTGAGTAGTATATGTACAAGTAATCCCCTTCGGGACTTAGTATCTGTCAAAGCTGAACGAGCTAGCTGTCCTTATTAGGACTAACTCTTTTTTCAAAGCGCATTCATGCTAGCTGATAGAAACTGCTTGTCCTTTTCAGGGCTTAGTTTGTATCATTACTGTACTTCAGTTAACAGTGTTCACTCATTTTTGAATGAAAAATTGCGCTCCGATATATCCAAAGGACTTAAGTCCTTGTTGAAAGAAACGTGCCTCGCCACATGCAGGGACAGTAGATACGAGTAAGTCACCCGTCAAAACATGATGACATACTTATGTTGTGATTTTTCTACTGCATGTCCGGATGACAGAACTAATTCTCCTGTGGTTATTTGTCTGGATTCTTCGTTTCCCAAGCTACGGATTCCGCCACAAAAATGGAATAGGGAGACATGAAGAAAAAAGCCAATGGACTGACATTTCACTAAATAATTAACAGCGACTTTATCGCAACATGTTTTGTAAATGTACGGATATATATATATAATTTATTTTTGTTCAAGTAATTGTGTCCAAAATAAAACATCCGCCATTATTAAGAATGAGAATACATTGTGCATTGTTTCAAAAAACGCAACATTTAATTCTCCGCCTGAAAAATAATGCAACTTTGGCGTGAAAAGATGAGATATAATAATGGTGAGTGTGCCACTGGCAGGGTGGTTAGAAACTTAGCCTCTCGCGGCAAATGTACCGCTTTCGAAACATGATGGCGTCACGCTCCAGTCTACCCAGCTGAACATGGGTATCTTACTCTACTCTTAAGTTAGGGAAGGCAAAGGCAGTGAGGATGGGAACTGGCCACCCCACCTAGTATAGCAAGGGTGACTGTCACAGAACGTTTTCATGAGTATGAATGATGATAGTGATTGGCGTTAAGGGTCACTGAACTGTCGTTAACACTTGGTTAAGTGTAACTCAGGTATTGAGTTCATGTCTGACTTTATGTCAACATGGTGTGACTTGTGCATGCGTTGGGAGAAAGCATGTAGTGAATACAAGTCTGGTGTGACTGAGTGATTCTGTGTTTGACAGCCGAGCTGGGCGCTCGAGTCTGGGTTTGGAAGCCGAGCTGTAAGCTCGTATTTGTGAATGAGAGGATCCATAATTGTGATTATGATATTTATGCTGTGATAGATCCTATCCATTTATTTCTGAATGGCGATGATTTTCTCGCCTGGAGACGCTCCTGTTGGAGCCATATAAGTATGTTCATGGAGAACATTATAAGGTGGCTACTTTCCACCTTGAAGCTACGGAGGAGTAAAGCGACGCGTTTCCCGCCTTGTAGCTATAGTAGATAAAGTACAGGCAAAGTGTATTGTCCCGCCTGGAGAGGAGGTTCTGTGAATCTATATGGCGATGTTCATGCCGCCAATCACTGATAATAAGTGATATACACCTGGATGGTGATTTATTAGTGCGATGGTGTTTTTCCGCACGTAGAGTGTTTGAGTGATTATTGTGTGCGAAGAGTGTATACCGCACCAAGGACATTCTGTTCACTGTTATTGTGTGTTCGGAGAGACAATGTATGAATACTGTAGTTTATTATGTCCTACAGGCAGCGTTAGCCTAAGTATGAGGTCAGTGTTGTATGACGAGGTATTTGAGATCCAGGACACGTATGTGAATGTTAAATAAATGTTATGGAACTGTAAACAGTGGCGTTTGTGTTACTGCATACCCCATGGGTTGTTGATCATCACCTACACACGCCACCCCCCCATCATCATATATCGTATATAGTATCCTGACATCTGGGGACATCATCGTTTAAACCAGTGTTTCTCAAACGTTTTTGGTTAACCCCCTTTCCTAGCAGTTCCCGATTACCGTTTATGGTCAGCGATGGTTACCTGAGCTCATAACGACACGCATAGACGAAACTATGCCTTGCTTAATGATCCTAGTAATACAACCTTTCACATCGTCCCCGCTTCACTGATGCTGTCTCTCAAATCCACAATTCCTTTTTCCCCCGCACATACTGAATTTAGTTTGTCAAATCCTGAACCACCCTTACTACTAAACGCCCACTGTTTACTACTGAACGCCCCCCTCTGGCCCATTTTTTCCGTATCGCCCCCTTGGATCCTTCCAAAGCTCCCAGGGGGGCGGTACCGCCCACTTTCGAAACCAATGGTTTAAACAGTTTCTGACAGTGACCAACCTACGGTCCTCGGGCCGCATTTCGGCCCGCCAAGGGACTAAATCTGGTCCATCAATCACTTTTAAAAATTGTAGTTCTAGCTCAAGTAGAATAAATTCTCGTACTTCAGCAAATTTATGAAACACCCGTGTGTTACCGGGTCCCGAAAGGGGAGCAAAGAATAGTAACACTGTCCCCTGCCAAGCATGTCGTAGAAAGCTAAGGAGGGGTGAGCATGGGGCCGTTTACCCCATCCTGTAAAAAATTTAAACCACAAAAAAACTTCAACAAACATGGACAAGTCAATTAAAGAAAATAAAACACAGCCATCCAAGACAGGGAAAGGTCCTCTCGCAGGGAGGCGTATGATCCAACACAGAAAAAGCCGAAAGGAGTCTGTGTTGCTGACTAACCTTCTTTGTTCTAGGAGACCTTCCAGATTTGGCACCTGGAATGTTCGGACATTAAACGAACAAGGGAAAGTGACACAAGTAGCAGCAGAGATGAGGGAATATAAAATCGAGGTTCTGGGACTGTGTGAAACAAAGTGGAAGGGGGTAGACAGGAAGAAACTCATCACAGGTGAATTGGTGCTGTCCTCATGACATGAAGACGAAAGTTCACACCACAGTGAAGGGGTAGCTCTTATGTTATCTAAAGAAGCACAGAAAGCACTCATTGAATGGGAAGTGGTTGGACCCAGAATAATAACAGTTACTTTTAAAACAGCTAAAAAGAAAATAAATGTAAATGTCATCCAATATTATGCACCAACTAAGTACAAAGAAGAGTCTGTGAAAGAAGCATTTTATACTAGACTACAGGAAATTATGGAAAAAGTAAAAAGAAGAGACATCACAATTTTGATGGGTGACATGAATGCAAAGATAGGTACAGTCGACACCGGCTTTGAAGAAGTCATGGGAAAACAGGGGCTAGGAATAATGAATGAAAATAGGGAACTATTCTCAAACTTCTGTGCTTCAAATCAACTGGCTATAGGAGGAAGCATGTTTCCACATAAGAGAATACACAAGGCAACATGGATATCACCAGACCATAGAACAGAAAATCAGATTGATCATATATGCATAAACAAGAAGTTTAGATCATCATTGCAGGATGTAAAGGTATATAGAGGAGCAGATGTGGCATCAGACCACCACCTTCTGATAGCCAAAGTAAAAATGAAACTTAAGAGATATGCAGCAATGCAAAATTATAGACAACAATTTAATGTAGGACATCTAAGAAATCAAGAAACAAGAGACAAATTTGCGGTCACAATATCCAACAAATTCCAGGTGCTCCAACAGCTGGAAGATGCAGAGAATACATAAGACTATTGGCAGCAAATCAAAACGGTATGGAATGAGACATGTGAAGAAATACTCGGGAAAAGAGAACGACAACAAAAAGCATGGATAACAACAGAAACCATCAATAAGATAAAAGACAGGAAAAACAAGAAAGCAGATTTAAACACAAGCAAAACTAGAAGTTCCAAAGCCAAGGCTCAAGAAGTGTACACAGAAGCAAACAAAGAAGTAAAAAGAAGTATCAAAAGAGACAAGAGGAAGTATATTGAGGAGTTGGCAAGAGAGGCAGAAGATGCTGCAGCCAAAGGGAATATGAGAGAACTGTATAGCAGCACAAAGAAGCTAACGGGGAAATACAAGCAAACAAGTTGCTTCATAAAATACAAGAATGGAAAACTGCTCAACAATATACAAGAGCAAATGGAGAGGTGGACAGAATATTTTGAGGACCTTCTCAATAGACCAGCTCCACAAAACCCCCCGGACATTCAGCCAGCAGAAGAAGAGCTACAAATTAACGGTGAAAGACCAGCGAAGGAAGAAATAAAGAAAGCCGTAAAGCTTCTGGGGATTGGAGGGGCGTCTGGACCTGATGGCATTCCAGCGGAGGCCATCGGGGCGGATGTCGACACGGCTACAGGGATGTTGTGTAAATTGCTTGGTGGAGTCTGGGGGGAGGAGGGGGGATGCCGGTGGAGTGGAGGGAGGGATGTCTGGTTGGGTTGCCTAGGAGGGCAGATTTACAAGAGTGCACAAGTTGTGGAGGAATGGTGTTGCTTTCGGTGCCGGGAAGGGTGTTGAACAGGATTGTCCTTGAGAGATTGAAAGAGTCCATGGGCGGGAGATTGAGAGATGAACGGGCGGGTTTTCGACAGGACAGATCCTGTGCAGGCCGGATGGCCACTTTGAGAATAGTGGTTGGGCGGAGTCTGGAATGGAGTTCGCCGCTATACGTCGGATTTGTGGACTACGAGGGGGCATTTGACAGTGTGGACAAAGAATCGCTTTAGAGGTTGATGGGGCATTGTGGGGTTCCCCTGGGGATCATTGGTTTGATAAAGAAAACATGTGAAGACATGGCGTGCGGGGTTCTTCATGGGGGGGGGGCAGCTTGCGGAACCGTTTGGGATGGGGGCGGGAATGCGACGGGGATGCCTCTTGTCTCCATTTCTTTTCTTGCTGGCAATAGACTGGGTTGCGGGAACATCGACGGCACACAACAGGGGTGGAATCCGGTGGACTATGACTGGGCAATTGGATGATCTGGATTTTGCTGATGACTTGGCTCTTCTGTCCCATAACCGTGGTCGGATGCGGGACATATTGAAAACACTCGATGGGAGATCACAGCAGTTGAGTCTGAGGATACACAGGGAGGGGACAAGGATAGTGAGAGTGGATGCAGGTGGTGATGACAGGGTTGAGCTTGGGGAGGGGGGGACCAATACAGGATGTAGAGTCGTACACATGTCTTGGCAGCGGTGTGGACAGGGTTGGAGGGACGGACGGTGATGTCAGGGTGAGAATACAGGGGGCAAGAGGGGCTTTCATTGCGTTGGGAGATGTATGGAGATCGGGAGAGGTCGGATCCGGCGCGAAAATGGGAATCTTCGGCTCAGATGTGGAGTCAGTCCTGTTGTATGGCTCTGAGACGTGGAGAACAACAGAGAACGCTGCAAAAGGGCTACAGACTTTCATGGGTGGGTACTTGCGTGGAATAGAGGGATTGAAGTGATGTGACGGGGTTGCCGGCGTGGAGCTGATGGCGGGAGCTAGACGGGTGCCGGTGGGGCAGAAGATGAGAGGAAGACGATGGCGATGGGTGGGACACACGCTGAGGAAAGCTGTTGATAGCATCACAGGGCGGTCCTTGTTCTGGAACCCCCAGGGCAAGAGAGGCAGAGGTAGACCAAGAAGCACATGGAGAAGGGAGCTGGAAACAGAGATGAAAATGATGAGGAGAACGTGGAAACAACTTGAGATGATGGCACGTGACAGGAGGACTTGGCATGTGTTTGTTGAAGGCCTATGCTCCTTTGGGAGTAATAATAATAGCCCCTTCCGTCATAACTGACTATGGGAATGCGCCCCTGAGGTGGCAGCCCTCAGCTGCTTATTTTCCTGGTGCTCCTTTCGACGCTTTCTCCTCACCTCTGCTTCTTGTGTGAGCCTCTCTTCGCCCAATCTGAGGTGGTGCCGTAAATAGCTTCGCCACTTAGTGCGATCGGCAGCTTCATCCTCCCATGTTGCTGGATCCATGTCCAGTGCCCTCATATCTCTCTTGCACACATCTTTGAACCTCAGCTGTGGTCGCCCAACTGTTCTCTTGCCATCTGCTAATTGTCCGTAGAAGATATCTTTTGGGATGCGACCATCTTCCATGCGGCGAATGTTACCGTAGTTTGTTCAGGTTTCATTCTAAGTTTCGGTTAGCATTTTGACTTCGGTAACAAATATATTTTTGAGGCTAAGTTCCTGCTTTAGGCTTGTTTATCATTGAAATACATTGCTCTGGTCATGTGATGACTATTCTTAGTGTAGAGCGAGATCGTGCTAAGATGTAAACAACGAATGCATGGGCCAACAGTGATAGTATTCAATAGCGTAATTTCACTTGACAAAGTCCGCTAAGTTGAGAGTCCACAGGTTACGTTTATTAACGGCATACAAGTTCAGTTAAAACAGTTCATGATCAATCAAGCAAATACATCCCACAAAAAACGTCTCATGAGTTTACCTTATTGTAGTCGTCCTACCGTCAAGATTATTTACACGTGATTCCATAATCCGGTAACGAATAATTTGACTTAGGCGATCAATATGAATTCTGCATACTTATTCAAAACAACTTGCTCCCGATACATTCTATCCAATTGAAGTATATTCCACTTCAGTAACTGAGACGTAAATCGTATCCAATAATAATAGGCAGACCCTAGTGCCATACAATAAGTTCCTTTATATAATTATCATCATCATGGGAGACTTCCAACAAAACCCGTCCGTCAAGGACCACGGTCACTACAAAAGGGGTACAATTACAAGGTCGTCACGTCGTAGCTTAACAACGTGAAAACGTCATCCTAAAATCTAGGTGACCTATATTCTTTGCGTTCAAAACCCTGAACCGCGAAAACCCAATAACATATAAAACCAAAATGCGCAGCGTTAAATATAGCTCTCACTACCCTAGTAGCTACAATCTGAAATCCTCACTTAACATCTCCCTGGTCGACGGGGTAAAAAAAATCTATCTCATAGATTTTTTTTTTTTTTTTTCATTCTCATCCCAAAACTAAAAATGTACGAGATTATCGGCCTACGCATCACATAATATGGTCAAAGGTTGTAGTCAACTTAGTTCATGTCACTAACAAAAAATGAAATGTCAAATTAAATAAAGATGTCAACTGTCAGCGTGTCTACTAAGAAATCTATTATTATGTCTCTAACTAAATTAATATATTAAGAGTGTAAAATAAGAATCATATATGTGAATATTATAATCTAAATTACTAAACTAAGATTAACTAAATGTAGTGTGTAATGTATTATAGACTGTAAGTATAGCTTAATATATGTACACAAAACAGGTAAATAGAAACAAACAAAATTAATACAAGGGAAGAATGTGTGAAAAGAAAAGTACTAGTAAGCTAATCGAATAGAGTAGCGTCTGTGTGTGTAAAGAAAGAATAGGTACATAGAATTAATTAGATTAATCTATTCTTGTTAAAATATAATATCTACTATAATATATAATAATAATATGCTAACGGAACCATTAATGCATATAATAAATCATAGATAAATTAAAATTGCAATACTATCTAAGTGTGTGATACTGTACGTCTAAATGTTTCTGATCAGTTTATTTCACTATTATAAGTTCTTGAAATCAATAATGTCTATCACAAGGAATACGCTGTCCTTATTTTGAAATTTTCCATGAACCATAATCCAAGTAGTCCTACGTGATCCTTATTTCCGATGAACGTAGTTGAAAATACCTCTGTAAGTCGTTTCGATCATATTTTCATCTTGAAATTTGAATGAACAATGTTCTCGAATTGTACTTGTAATCGAATAATGTTTTAAGTCGCTTGTGTTATGTAAGGACACTAAGCAAAGTCCGTGAATATTCCAGCAAAGTCGCAAATGTAAAGTGATTATTTGTAACAAAATGTCAACATTGTAGAACATCTGTAGAATTTTATTCTTTGATACATCATTTGACCTAGGGAACTGTCAATTCGTTGACTTCGAAAGTATTTCAAGAAATCATTTTCGTTTGTGGCTGACTCGATATGTTCGTTCATTATCCGCTCCTGAATTGCAGTATCTCTAATATAGTTCAGTCAGTTTCAGTTTCTCTTGAATTCATTGACTTATTCATCTGTATCGTTTGGTGACACTGGATTCCGAGATAACGCGTCAGCGACAACATTCTCATGGCCTGGGATGGCCTCAATAGTAAAATTGTAAGGCTGTAGTAATATCGAATATCGCGCCAGCTTGGCGTTCTTATGGTTAGATTTCTTAAGTGAAGCCACAGCCTTCGCATCAGTCTGTATTACAAATGGAGCGCCGAGGAGAAATTTCTGTAACTTCTGTATGGCCCAGATGACGCCCAGAAGTTCTTTATCAATCGCTGCATATTTACGTTCGGCCTCAGTAAGTTTCCTCGATATATAAAGAGTAGGGTGAAGTACGCCCTCATGTTTTTGTAAAAGGGTACCTCCCAATCCGTAATTGCTCGCATCTGTACGGAGTATAAACATATTTTTAATATCTGGCAACCTTAGAATAGGTGGCCTGGAGAAAAATGATAAAATGTTGTTACAATTTTCCTACCAATTTCATGAAAGTTGTATTGCAAGTAGCAGTCCACGTGCTATTCATGGGCATATCCTTCTTCAAAGTGACGACAGGACAATGGCTCATGCTGCATTGGCTGAACATGAGTAGAACAGTCAATAACATTACTGTCTAACGTAGGCATACGAAACATAACATGCAGACAAAAAGACAAAGTGTCATTGTAGACAAGATCACAAAATATTATATAAAAGAAAAGTTCACACTAATCCATCTATGTAGAAATAGATTACTAGGAAAGAAGATAGACGATGACTGCATATGCTAAGTCATCAAAGAATGAGATGAGAACACCAAGTGTCAATAGGCTAATATCTGCGCGAAGCAGAATTAGGTACCATCTGTAAATGGAGAGAATGGTGATGAAAACATACACCATTGTCACGCTCGACAACCATACGAGCATCCCTATTGTTACAGAATGTAACCAACGCCTCACTATTCTGACCATTGAATGATGGCAAAAGACGAACAAACTTAACGTTTGCTGTATAATTGAAGAAATTTCCAAGTGCCTGCCATGTAGTACCTGGTGGCAGATTACGCACTAGAATGGTGCGAGAATATGCACCTTTACCAATATATGTAGTCTCATTGTCACGAAACTGTGAACAATGAAGATAATTATTTCTAGTCATACAAGAATTGACCTTTCCCTTTCCCATATACTTAGTATTTTTATGAGCTGACGTATCATCCTGATTGAACTTAGGATGATACCTATCAGTATATATGGCAGTAGGTTTCCTGCATGTCGGAGACACTTCCTTGCTGTGCAAAGTAAAAACTTTACCGACAGACTTATGTGTCTTAATTTTATTATGTAGGTTCATCTTAACCCTAACATTATTTCTCTTTTTAGTAAAGTCCTCATTACTGTTGACCACCTCGACAGTTTTCTTGAGATCAGTATCAATCTGATCATGTCGCCATGATTTGTTATCTGAATTGGCAGTATTTTGTCGAGGGAAGGTGTACTTGCCTCGAAATGATTTACTAATCTTCCCTGGGTGTGTAGACGCTTTAGTATCACACTTTGTACTTGAGGCATGTCGTACAATAGAGTTATTATGTCTGTTGTCCAGCAATATCTTCCTGCTCAACACGACGTCTAGCAGACCATCAACTCTTTTTCTTTCTTTCGTACCCTCTAAATTCAGGAGTGTAATCTCCTGTCTCTGTCTCTTATTTATTCTCTTCAGGCTATCATTCATATTTTTCTCCTTCAGGAGCAACGCTTCAAAGTTAGCTAACTTTTTATCAATTTTATTCTCGTGTTGACTTTGAAGACGTTTAAATTCTTGATACTCGAGTTCAAGTTTGTTCATTTTAATCTCTAACAGCAGGTAGGAACTCTTCATGTCCTGCTTTGTTACTTCTTGTCTATCAACTTCCAATATCAACCGTGAAACCTCAGATTTCAGCTCCTGAATCTGAGCCATATGTGTATGACAATCGGTCATTAACACAGTATCAACCTTATCTAACTCAACCTGAACACTCTTTTCATCAAACTTCTTCTCCTCTAATGTACCCATATGTGTACAATCTGCATTTAAAGCAGTATTACCCTTACTTAATTCAATATCAACACTTTTCTCGTCAGAATTCTCCACATCTCGTATCTCCTTATTTATATTCACTAACTCAGGTTGTATGTTATACTCCTCAAATATCCTTTTAGTTTCTTCTAAATCCTCAATACGTTTTACTTCAGTCTCCAATTCCTCATCACTAGGCATGTTATTTCCTAATGCCATTAAATTTCTAATAGCCGTCTGTCCCAAGGCATATGATTTTAAACTGATACCTTCCATAGTACATATCATTTGTCCCATCCTCACAAAATCCTCTAAAGTAAGCATTGTGAAGTTAATAATCTATGTAGTTACTCCACACTATGTTTTAATCAACAATATAATGTATTAAGTTATTCACCTATGTACCCAGTAGCCAATGTATTACTATGCTTAGTAATGTGTACTCTAATTTGTCTGTTATATTCAAGACAAAATATATTTTTAAAGTTATATATCAATATATAACATCATTATGCCCTAGTCATCAAGGACAAATAATAGTGGCTTGGACTATCACTGCAAATGCTAGCAGTTATTCCATCAAGTCACTTTTTAATTTAAAATTAACCAAATTACTTCAAATATTATTATATTCTTATTCTTCTATAATAAAATTAAGTTATTATTATCCCCACATCAATAATTAATTAATATGTATCACAGAAACAATTAACTAAAGTTTCACAAACATTAGCACATCACAATTGACGAATGCAGACATAAAAAATGATTTCACGAACTAAATCAAGAACGGAAATGGTATGAGAATTAAACCAAAATCTAGGCATAGTACCAAAAAAAAATACGAACACAGAAAATAATGACGTCACAGGACTCTATAACTGACGAATATGTACAATTATCAAATAATCGAAAGTAAGATTGAGAAAAACATGAAAGATTACAAACAGTAGACGAAAATGAATATACATGCAACTTATTACAAAAGAATTACACCAGATTTAACGGAACTATACACCTAACACGTAATATCGAATTTTTGCAATAACGAGCAGAACGTTCCTCAGCTTATGTTAGAGGGCCTCCCGTAGTAAAATTGAAAAAATTCAATGATCCCTAATGAGAACCATCAGAATTGTTTGAGGTCTGCCAAGGCGACATAACAATTAATCCTGATTGCCGCCAACCAAATGCCCGCTTAAAATTACAAACATAGATTACATAGATATATATATATATATATAACATACATGAATGAAATATGCCAACGAAGGAAAGTGGACCACAGTTCGCTATCATTGCACAAACGTGTACTTAGCTTTACAAGTTTGATAGTTTCCCCCGGACAGTGTTAGCATACGCCAACGGCGAAGTTAGTTCTTTCTTGCGGTTGCTATTGAATGTTTGAGAGTACAGGCTTTGTTTCGAATGCAGTAATGTTCTTAATTTGTCGTTAGGCATTCTTGTAGAATATCTTGTTTTCGGCCGTTCCTCTTGCACATAATTTGATGACGTAGTTGTCCTTGGGTCATTATGCGTAGTGCGTCACAGTTTGTAGGTCACATGAGTGATTCATGATTATAAACATTTCGTAGCGATACTAGAAATAACTGTCCTTTTGTCACAATTCACTTGTTTAGCCTCAATAAGAAAAAATTTTTCGATCCCCGCTATGGCCGCCAACTTTTGTTACCGTAGTTTGTTCAGGTTTCATTCTAAGTTTCGGTTAGCATTTTGACTTCGGTAACAAATATATTTTTGAGGCTAAGTTCCTGCTTTAGGCTTGTTTATCATTGAAATACATTGCTCTGGTCATGTGATGACTATTCTTAGTGTAGAGCGAGATCGTGCTAAGATGTAAACAACGAATGCATGGGCCAACAGTGATAGTATTCAATAGCGTAATTTCACTTGACAAAGTCCGCTAAGTTGAGAGTCCACAGGTTACGTTTATTAACGGCATACAAGTTCAGTTAAAACAGTTCATGATCAATCAAGCAAATACATCCCACAAAAAACGTCTCATGAGTTTACCTTATTGTAGTCGTCCTACCGTCAAGATTATTTACACGTGATTCCATAATCCGGTAACGAATAATTTGACTTAGGCGATCAATATGAATTCTGCATACTTATTCAAAACAACTTGCTCCCGATACATTCTATCCAATTGAAGTATATTCCACTTCAGTAACTGAGACGTAAATCGTATCCAATAATAATAGGCAGACCCTAGTGCCATACAATAAGTTCCTTTATATAATTATCATCATCATGGGAGACTTCCAACAAAACCCGTCCGTCAAGGACCACGGTCACTACAAAAGGGGTACAATTACAAGGTCGTCACGTCGTAGCTTAACAACGTGAAAACGTCATCCTAAAATCTAGGTGACCTATATTCTTTGCGTTCAAAACCCTGAACCGCGAAAACCCAATAACATATAAAACCAAAATGCGCAGCGTTAAATATAGCTCTCACTACCCTAGTAGCTACAATCTGAAATCCTCACTTAACATCCAACATGGCCAAGCCAGCGAAGTCTGCGCTGTCTATGCAGCGTATACATACTTTGAAGGCCAGCACGTGACAATACCTCGACATTTGTCACTTTATCTTTCCACGAGATGCCGAGGATGCAGCGTAGACACCGCAAATGGAAGGTATTGAGCCTTCTTTCTTGCTTAGCATAGGTCGTCCAGGTCTCGCTGCCATATAGGAGTGTGCTGGTGACGCAGGCATTATATACCGCAGCTTTGGTCTTCATTGTGAGTTTAGAGTTTCCCCAAACACGCGATGTGAGGCGGGCAAAGGTAGCTGCAGCTTTGCCAATGCGGCTGTCGATTTCTGTATCCAGTGAGAGTTTGTCATTGATGGTAGACCCTAGGTATATGAAGTGGTGCACCACTGCCAATTCATAGTTATCGATAGTGATAACTGGTGCAGCACCCACATCCTGACTCAGCACATTCGTTTTCTTTAGACTTATTGTGAGGCCAAAGTCCTTGCATGCTTTAGTGAAGCGATTCATCAAGCTCTGAATCTCCTGTTGGCTTTGAGTGACGACTGCAGCATCATCAGCGAACAACAAGTCTCTTATAGTGACCCTTCTGATTTTTGTTTTTTCCTTCAGCCTTGAAAGATTAAACAGACGGCCATCTGACCTTGTGTGAAGGCATATTCCTTCAGTTGCATCTCTGAATGCATGTTTCAAGAGTAATAATAATAATAAATTCGCGGACCAGGCGCATAAGGCAGGTTGTTTCGTTGTGACGCCACTTCTTAATTGCACATTATTCGTTCTTCCTTCTCTTATTTTGTTCTTCTGAGTGTTTCTTTTGGCCTTACTTTTTTCTTCTTACGCTCAGGAACCCAAGTGAGCGCCTGTGGTATTCTGTTGTTTTGCATTCCAGGACATGACATATATGGACCATCTCTTTTCCTTATATAGTCGGAGACATATTTCTGCCTAGAGTCTTCTCTTATTTGTCGATTAGTCTTGAATTCTTTCCAACTGATGTTCATGAGTTTTCTAAGACATTTGTTCTAGAATGTATTCAGCTTGTCCTCCAATGATTTTGTTATTTTCCAACTCTCACAGCCGTATGTTAACAGCATTTGAATTAAACAGACAAGCTCTCTTAATAAATGTTAGATAATCTATTGAAGGCTAGAAAGGATTTAGTATGGATTTCTTTGAGTGTGTCCCATCCTGAGCCATTGAAAGATTAAACAACTTTCTGTAGTTTTTTTTCGTTCAAGATGATATCAAAGGTCTCGTTAGAAAAGTTCATAGCTTTAGTTTTAGAGGCATGTATTTTAACCGAAGATGCACAAATTATTTCTTGGTGTTGAACTTAAGAATGCTACATCATCTGCGAAATCCAGGTCCCCCAGGAATTTTCCATTTGCCCATTTTATACCCAATTGTTCAAGAGTAAGGCAAAGAAGATTCCGAAGAGGGTCGGAGCCAGAACACAGCCTTGTTTAACGCCACTTCGTATATCAAAGGGCTGTGACGTGCTTCCAGCATATTGGACTGTTCCCTTCATGTCGTCATGGAATGACTTTATCATTTCCAGCATTTTAGAAGGGCAGCCTATTTTCAGGAGGATTTTAAAGAGTCCGTCCCTACTAACCAGGTCGAATGCTTTTGTGAGGTCTATAAAGGCGATATATAATGGTCTTTTCTGCTCTCTTGATTTTTCCTGAAGCTGGCGGAGAGAGAAGATCATGTCTGTTGTTGATCTGCCAGCTCGGAATCCACACTGTGCCTCTGGATATATGCGCTCAGCTAACTTGTGTAGTCGCATTAAGATGACTTTGGCAAAAACCTTACCAACAATACTAAGAAGAGAGATGCCTCTGTAGTTATTGCAATCACTTCTGTCTCCTTTATTTTTATACAGTGTTACAATCTTGGCATCTCGCATGTCTTGAGGAATAGTTGTCTCTTCCCAGCACTGGCACAGCATCCTATGCAGGGGATGTAATAGCGTGCTCTTACAGCATTTGATTAAATCAGGAGGAATCCCATCACTGTCTGGTGCTTTGCCAGAGGTCAAGCTATCAATGGCCTTACTGAGTTCCTCTAATGTTGGTCCGGCATCCAGCTTCTCCATAGTTGGCAGACTATTGACAGCATCAAGGGCTGCAGGCGTAACGGTATTGTCTCTAGCGTAAAGCTCAGAGTAGTGCTCGACCCACCTCTCCATCTGCTTACCCTTATCGGTTAGCTTCTCTCCGCTGATGATTTTTAGCGGTGCCGTCTTACTTTTATGGGGGCCAAGTGCTTTCTTTATACCGTCATACATTTGTCTAATGTTGCCTGTTTGCGCTGCGATCTGGATGCTCTCACTGAGCTGGAGCCAATAGTCATTTGCACAGCGTCGAGCAGTTTGTTGAACTTTGCTTCTCGTAGCCCTCAGGATCTGTAGGGTTCTGGCACTCGGTGAACGTTTGTATTCATTCATAGCACTGCGCTTAGCTTCAATAACAGGTGCCATCACATCTGATGAAGCTTCAAACCAGTCATTTGACTTTGCTGTTTTCTTACCAAAGGCGGCAAGTGCAGTACTTTGAATGGTGTTCCGTAGATGCTCCCAGTTCTCTGTAATAGTATCACCATGCTGAAGGCTACTGAGCACTTTCTTGAAGGTCGCAGTGAATTGAGCGATCATGAAAGGGTCTGACATCTTGCTGGTATCAATGCGTGGTTTCCCTTCATGTCTGACACGATAGAGTTTTCTTGGTTGTGCTCTGATTTTGCAGCAAACCAAGGAGTGATCTGTGTCACAGTCTGCACTATGGTATGAGCGCGTGGAGAGCACAGACCTGAGGAGTGGCCTTCTGACGAGAATCAGGTCAAGTTGGTGCCAGTGCTTGGATCGTGGGTGTCTCCATGACACCTTATGCTGGGGTTTTGTCTGAAAGTAGGTGTTGGTCACGCAGAGGTCATGGTGGACGCACAACTCTAAGAGCCGTTGTCCATTTTCATTCATCTTGCCAATACCAAACCTGCCCAGACATGAAGGCCATGAAACATTATCGGCACCCACTCTAGCGTTAAAGTCACCAAGGAGAACAAGCTGTTCTTGCCTAGGTATGCTTTTGATTACTGCTGCTAGATTCTCGTAGAACTCATCTTTAGCTTCTGAGGCAGAGTACAGAGTAGGAGCATACACACTGACAAGGGTGATGGGACCTGTGCTAGTTTGCAGGCGGAGCGTTAACAGGCGTTCTGATCCATTCTCGCCTGGTTCAACCATGTTAGTTAGCGATTTTTGGACCGCAAAACCCACTCCGTGTTCTCTAGCTTTATCAAGATCTTTCCCTTGCCAATAAAATGTGTAGTCCTTCTCGCTCACCATTCCAGAGCCCGCCAGGCGCGTTTCCTGAAGTGCAGCTATATCCACCTGAAGTCGTTTAAGCTCATCATTAATTATGGCTGTCTTCCTTACATCGTTTACATCCTGTAGGTTTTCGGATAGTCCAGTCAACATAGTCCGGACGTTCCAGCATCCCAATCTGAGAGTTTGCTTATTTCTATTTTTTCGATAATTGCTTGGTGCAAAATTTTCTGTCCACAGTTCGGGTTTGACCCTAATCCCCATGCACCCAATGGGGAAAGCAGACAGTGGCGGGACAACACCTTATTGACTGGGGGCTGTCCAGCTTGAAGCGGGCGGTAGCTGTCCAGTGAGATCCTAGAACCTCCCCCACTGTCGGAAGTAGCACCTGGCGCCATGCCCTACGCCAATTGGGCAAAATGCTTATAACCGGTAACTGCTACTTCCCGTGTTTTGCCGACACCTATAGGGTGAAGCTGGGAGTGGAGGGTTATGAATGAATGAATGAAATTTATGAAAATTCCAAGCCATCAGGTAGCGAAATTAAATTTAATTAATGATTTATTTTATTTCTGTGTTCAATTAAAACAATAAATGTTTCTATGTGTCTGTGTTTAAATGTGTACCAATTATTATCTTACAGTTTTTGTTTATGGTTTTGTTGTATATAAGGACAATCTTATTTAAAGTCTGGCCCCGGGGCCTCCCAAAGAAGGCAATGTGGCCCATGACTTTAAGAAGTTGGATACCCCTATAGAATAGTGAAACCTCCAACTCTTCACTCCCTACGGCAATGTCTGCTACGGGATTGCCTTTTACCTTTTTTAATAACGTAACGGAATGATAAGACAATTGTCTAATAAAGGAATAACTTCACAGTGGTGATTCATTCACACTGTTTTCTAGGTGATGAAATAATGAAAGTAATGCTTAATTAGTGAAGGCTTCGTCCAACCAAATTTTATGTTATAAAACTGGATCCTTGTTTTTATCAGTAGACACATTTTTTAGACTTACCGTGACTTTGGTTTGGCGTTTAGGAACTGTAATTGATCAAATGTGAACTAACCTGGACAGGCAGGCCGTTACTCTGGACATGCGCACAGTGACGTAACTACAATGTAAAGGGCACCCAGGCACAATGTAAGACTATGTTCAATAGCTATAATAAAACATACAACAAATCTGTGTACACATTGAATGACGTACTACATCATCATCAACACTTGTCAGGTCTGCAAGATGCACGAGCCTTCAACTTTCTACCAGGTCCTCATGTCCAGTGCCATCCGCTCAAGATCGTTATCTCTTTTATTTCTGTCTCCAGAAACTGGGACGACCTGCTAAGGCGTGTAACAGGGAAACAAAGACAATTAAGACGATGTGTTTATAAAGGCGAGGGTCCCTTTCGACCACTACTTTCCGGGGCCCACTTCAGGTCTGGGACCCCAGGACGTGTGCGAACCACCCGGGCGGTAGTTGTCATGCTTTTTTTTCAAACATATAAATTTTTGCCTCGTTTTGGCTAGGCGCACTGCTCAACACAGACATATAATCTATCGGTTATATTAAAGCGCATGTCAAAATACACAAGACCTTGTAGTCTGGATTTGCATGAGCCTTAATTTATAACAAATCAAACATCTTGACAGGGTTGACTGTAACACTGCTTCGGAAAATGAGACGAGATCCCCTTATCATAGCCCCCGTTCAACTGACTAAAGGAATGCCCCCCCCCCCCCCCCCTTTTTCCGTTGTCTTTTTGCCTGGGTGTTTATTTCAGCATGTTCTTTTCTCTTGTGCTTGTTGTAAGAGTTTCTTTTCGTCCAAACTGTTCCGGCGCCTTAGAGATCATCTCCACTTGGTGCGATAGCCAGCTTTATTTCCCCCCCCCCCATGTTTCTGGATTTACGTGCAGTGCCTTCATGTCTCTCTTGTACACATCTTTGAATCTCAGATGCGGTCGTCCGACTGTTCTTTTGCAGTCTGCCAGTTGTCCGTAGAAAATATCTTTCGGGACGCGACCATCTTCCATGCGGCAGACATTGCGATCTAATTCAATTATTTTCGTATATTATTTGTTAATGAAGGTTAAAGCAGCTAATTCTCGTTGGTCAAGTGGTTAGAGCGCTTACCTCTTATAGCAACGTTACCGGGCTTCGAGTTGATGACTTGGTAGCTTCAAGCTCCAGTCTTCCGTGGTATAGATGGGTAACTGACTTTGCTCTTGCGTTAGGGAAAGCAAATGCAACGAGGAAGGGAACTGGTCGCCCCACTTCATAAAGCTGTACCTAATATAGTGGTCTCTAACTCTCCACTCCTCTACGTCAGAATCTGCTAAGCAAAACGTAGAACACTGTTATTATTTTGTGATCTTTCAGTTTATATTCGTAAATACTTGTCCGCTATTCTTAGATATAGATATACAAAGGGATATAATTTCATTATAACTAATTGGCAAAATATTTTCACGCTTATCCCCCTTGTTCCATTATCTTCGTCAAACAGTGATTTCCGACCGAGACCTGGTGTGCCGTCATGTTGTTTCTCCAGAAAGTCCGCTACCCTTCGATCTATCATCTTCTGGGTCGTGCCCTATACCTGGTACTATTTTGAGATTACATATCAGTTCTGCTCTTTGATCGGGACGTATCCTTAGTCAGTGTTAGAACAACAACTCAGGAGGAAGCATAAACGCAGAGCGAAAGACCGTATCGGAACGTCGCATCTCAGTAGCCACTGAAAAGTTGTCAAACAACTTCAGTGCTGAGGCAGAAGAGCTAAAGTTAGCTGCAGTTATTAATCGCGGAGATCGAGAGTAAAACTCAAGCCAAGATCGTGTTCCTCGCAGACATAAATGTGATTTACAAAACCCGATAAAGACGACGATTCAGACCAGGCGTTCTCAACTTGTTGCTGCTCATGGCCCCCATCTGAGCCTCATTTACCTCTGTGGGCCCTCCCCCCCCTTCCCCCTTTCCGAGTCGCTGTTAGTTGTAAAGTAGGCACTCTACCATATTATTGGCCCCTTAGAAATATGGCATATCTCCCTGGATGGTCAAATGGCCAACGTTGAGAACCACTGATTTAGACAACCTCTTAAAAGCACAAGTAGAATCCAGCATTATATTTAACAACGTGATAGTACAGTCAGCTCCTGTCTTCTGTATATGAGAAGGCTGGTGGACGTACCAGAGAAAGGAGAAATAATATCCGAACTAAGAACAGGCCAAAAATCAAAATAACAGCAATAGTAAAAGATAACATCAAAGAACAATAACATTGAGAAAACCAAAAGTTAGATAAAACAAACACATACTTTGCGTTTTCTCTGTCATTTCTTGGCCAGTTCTCAGTTAACATTGGTACCTTTAATATTGTACCTGACGTAAGTTAACATTGGTACCTTCAATAGTCACCTCTACACCTCACGGTAGAAGAGGAACGACTAAGTAAGTAAGTACCTTCAATAGTCTACCTGACGTAAGTTAACATTCGTACCTTCAATAGTCTACCTGACGTAAGTCAACGTTGGTACTTCAATAGTATACCTGACGTAAGTTAACATTGGTGTCTTGAATAGTCTACCTGAGGTAAGTTAACATTGGCACTTTCAATAGTCTACATGACGTAAGTTAACATTGGTACCTCCAATAGTCTACCTAATCTAAGTTAACATTGGTGTCTTGAATAGTCTACCTGACGTAAGTTAACATTGCCGCAGATTACATACTCATGTACAGAGTACAGACAGACATGAAATGGTCCAAGGCATACACGAGACACTACAGGCGGTTTCTAAATGGTGTGAAGAAAGCGGATCAAAGGTCAATCCCAACAAGATCTGTGTGATTTGGTGCTCTTTGAACAACTCAACAGTGAAAGCAGACCTTCCAGGCATCACTTTCAAAGGGCAGAACATTGAAAGGCAAGACAAGCTGGAGTATCTAGGAGTAACGTTTGATAGTGGGCTATCATTCAAGTATGTCGAACTGATCATACAGAAGTGCAAGCGAGGACTGGCAGTCTTAAAAACAATAGCTGCTGCACGTTTGGAACAGAAGCTATTGTTTCTCTTGTTTCATCAGCTCGTGATTTCAGTAATCGATTATGTGCTAGGAATACTCACGCTGTCAGAGTCACACTGTGAACGACTGGAACGCATTCAAAATGAAGGGATGCGACTAGTTTTGGGGTGTACGCGTGATACCCCCATTGTGACAATGAGATACATGCTCAGATTGCTGTCGATTAGATCCAGATATGCGATGGCCCAGGCAAAAGCCTATTTTTTTCGGGTATCCACCGACAAAAGACACCCCCTACATGAGAACGTAACTGGCAATCAATGGAGCAAGATAAACAGGAGGATGTCATGGATGGCACAGGCAGAGGCTACGATTGGTCAGGTGACCAGGGTTTAACATATATCCACAGGGGGAGAGCGGAGTAAGTCAGGGAAGAACTGGATAAAGTACCAGCAGGTCATCATTAGCCTTGGCAGAGAGTGCAGATCTTGAGGCAATGGAAAAGCAGAGCTGGAGATTAATCATTTGATAAGTGATCATCCTGCGGATGATGATATCATTATGTACACTGATGGGTCTGTAGTGCGTGGTCAGAAATCAGGATGGGGCTTCTATGCGAGAATAAAGGGCAGCATCGTCGCTGAACAGAGTGGAGCCTACATGACAACAACCTCCAGCATGAGAGTGGAGGTAGAGGCAATTACTGCAGCACTGAGTTGGCTGTCTGAAACTCCATCAACCAGGGCAGTTAAACCATCATTTTGTGAAATTTACAGTGTTTGTCTAATGTCATCAATAAACTCTAATATAATTTTCTATATTTGCTGTTTGTGGAAATTTACAGTAATTTCTTTCGGATAGTAGTTGTTGTGCTGAAACTGTTTTGCTTATCACCAAACTCAAAGGGAAGAACATTCCTGGGTTGAAAAAAATAACAAAAGGTCAAGTATTACGATCTCTGGCGGAACGCCAGTTAGCACTTGAACCACAACAACATATGAAGGATTAACTCTGACTAAATAACAATCAATATAACTACTTGAACATTTACCTGACGCGGGCACACATTATACGGGATTTCAGGCGAAGTTAGATTTCAGAGGCCGGCTCGCAAAGAATTCACGCCTCGTCGGCTTCACGCAGGCGTGTCAGTGGTGTGCTGCGGAACGACCGGAATAATTTGTCTTCACTTTGTTACTTTCACAATTGCCTCCTGCTGACGGAATTGTGGATTTTAAAGCTGCATCCAAGGTGGAATGGGTTCATTTTCTACACAACACAACAGGAGGCTGAGACACTTGGGAGTCATGACCCAGGTGGGCCCACCCCCCTTAGAGTATAAAGGAGAATAATGAGCCGAAACATTTGATCGACGGGAGGACAGCTTCTGATGATCAGATTGCTTCCTGTTGTATCACTCTGTATAGTTTTCTATCATCATACTGAAAAATGTTTTTTTTTTTTTTTTCGTACGCCCGCTAATACTCGAGGCGAAATCTCAGGTTATTATTAATGTCTAACCTGACATTGATTTTACGTGAGTATCCTTTTTTCTTGTACAGAGACAGGTGTCCCTCGCCATTCAGGCAAATACTCGCCGATTTCGGAGGTACCCATTAGAGCTGGGTCGGCTCAGAAGCCGCCAATCCCTGGTCGACGACACTCCTTCAAATGTTCTCGCCAGGTCTCGAGTTAATCCAGTCCAAATCCCGGTCGACGAAAAATCCTCAAATGCCGTCGCCAGAGTTTGATCCTGAATCACCCGGTCGCCAGAGCGGTGTTGTAACCACTACGCTAGCGCGGCTCCTACTGAAATATGTTAACATTAGTACTTCTCATAGTCTAACTAAAGTATGTTAACATTGGTACTGCTGACAACCTTATTGACGTAAGTTAATATTTTTACTTTTATAGTCTTACTCAAATAATTTAACATTGCTCCTTTTAATAGTCTTACTGAAACAAGTTATCATTTGTACTTCTGATAGTCTTACTGAAGTAGGTTAACATTGGTACTTCTGATAGTCTTACTTAAGTAAATTAGCGTTTGTACTTTTGAGAGTCTTACTCATATAAGTAAACATTAGTAGATCTGAATGTCTATTAAAATAAGTTAGCCTTTGATAGTCTCATACTCAAATAAGTTAACACTACAAACATCCTCCGCCTCTGTCTATAAATAGCCTCTCAATATGAGCCCAAACTCTGTACTCTTGGCCCACGTAGTGCCCGGGGGCCTCGTGTCAGACACATAAAGAATATGACCACTGTGACGACACGTCTGTACGTGTCCTGTTGTGTGATCTCTCACCCCTTCAGTCCTCCGGCAGTAAACGTCTTTTCTTCATATTTCTTCATTATTCGCTTGTTTTGTGGCATAAATCATGCCTTTTCATTCGTTATTTTCACTCTTTTGCTCTATGCTGGACATAGCATGTGAATTCTCTAACACGCCACTCACCTATGGCAGGATTTGCTATGGGAGTAATGCGTATCTTATTGTTTCACACTCCACTCCCAGACTGTTGTTACGATTCGCCAGGTTTGGTGACCCGGCCAGCGATAATACTTTATCGCCTAATCTGTCTGACCGCCAGTGGAAACTGGGCGGTCAAACATTTGACCCCATTGGAAAGCTGTTGATCATGTTGACACAAGCCGGTATGTGATACGATGAAAGAAATCAATATTGTTTGACCAGACATCTGTCTGGCGGAGGCATGCAGATAAAGGTGATAAACAGAGAGGCGCCGGAAGTCTTATGTAACGAATTGACATCACTGTTGTAAGAGGCCACCCAAGGATATTAAAATTAATATGTTAAATACTCGTGGGATGAGTAATGATAAACTTCCCCACCCAAACAATGCTAGATAGATTGAATTGGTTCGCCAGAATCTATTTTGATTTGATTGGAACTTTCGGCGGAAACACAGCTGAGATTTGAAACTAAGAATTGTGACATTAATCTAACAAACTCCGAGTCAAAACACACAGACTGCATCGCAGCGGCAACTAAACACCTTCTACAAGCCTGAGGAAAGAGGATAGGACTTATCATTCCACTACTATAAGTACCAGATCGAGTTTTGGGCAACTTTGGAATTTACAAGTAAACCCGGAATTTTAATACAAGACTGGAAACTTGGGAACTTTATCACAAGGAGTCGTAAGAGGAATTATAGATTTCCAGACCAAGTGTTTTACCCGTCATAAGAGGAATTATAGTTTTCCAGACCAAGTGTTTCACCCGTCATAAGAGGAATTATATATTTCCAGACCAAATGTTTCACCCGTCATAAGAAGAATTTCTCAGACTTAAGTGATTCGAACAGCATCTAAATACAGGGCTGTGGGTCCATTCTAATCTGTGCCAGGGGAAATGTGTATTCCCAAAATTTTGGGGTAAGTGTAAACCATTTATTTACTAATGTAAATTCTACAGGTTTCTTGTTAAGTGGTTACATATGAGGCTGGCAACCTCAACATATGAAAACAGTATATGTTTTAACCACTACTGCAAGAGCTGATGATTGTTTCTGACTAGTCGTACGGGAAACCCGACAGCAGAGAGGACCTAGACCCCGACGGGAGTAGCGACGAGTAATGAGTGATAATTACATCACAAGTGCCTAAAGTGTACTGAATCATTTTGTGAGATTTATACACCTGTTTAATTGTAATTCAGGCAAATCATTATTCATGCACTCCAGACGCAATTTCCTAGTTGACACCCAGAAGGATATTGCTGAATTTTCATCCTATTCCCTGAGTTACATTGTGTGCTCGGGAATTTAATTCTTCTGAGAGGTTAACATTCGTGGGTGGAGCGCATGAAAAAGGGCCTGTTAGTTTGCGGAGAACAAATGTACTGAGGCATTTGTTTCTTTCTAATTTGTCAAAGTTCGTGGTTACAAGACATCTTACTTAAGTACTGAAGTTCCTACGCCACTAGTGTGAGAGAAGAGTATCAACACTGACCGCCTACAGTAGACGAATTATGTGGAGAAGTGTAATCACCAAAAAGAAGTGACAGAAACTTCAGGTGCAGGACTCATCTAGAGCTAAGTTTTATATAACAGGCTACAGCAAAAATACGCACATTATTATTATTAACGCCCTACCAAAACCTCAATGAGGAAAAATTTAATATAACTTTCACCCAATTTTCCAAGTTTATGTTCCCATGTTACAGATTAATTGACTATTAAATTTGTTGTATGTTATTTTAAACTAAACAATAATAGTTGATTCAGTTTATATGTACGAAAGCAAACGTATGAGCCAGTTCTTCTTGATATATATATATATATATATATATATATATATATATATATATATATATATATATATATATATATATAGAGAGAGAGAGAGAGAGAGAGAGAGAGAGAGAGAGCCATTAATTATAAGGCATTCGTTGGATTACTCTAACTGGGAGCTTGACGGGCCAGAATCATTGCATAACCTCTTCACAAAAGGCGACGGACCAGATAATAAGTTAACAAATTTGCTCAGCCCTTAAGCAGCGTTTGTTCTTAACTTCTGGGAATTTCTTGTAAAGGCTCCCCTAAGGTAGAAACGACATTCATCTTCTATCTACATCTTTGCCAAGAGTAATCTTGCGCGCAGATAGATACCTTGGACGACCTACTTTTAGATACGCTTGAGTTGTGACCATTAGTGGACCACTACCGCACAGCAAGGGGAGGCAACCCCGTGAAAACTACTGCTACCTCAAGCATCTCCTACACAGCGAATAATGATCGGTTTTACATTAGCCTGGCAACCTCATCATGTAGAACAAAGAACTTCACAAACAACCGCAGCATGGGCGTATAATTTCCTTATGCAGGCTTCTTGTACACAGGCCAGCTGTAGTAGTGGGTTTATACTTCACAGGGAGCGACAAGTAAAACAATGCTAATGATGATGTATACGTGTTACAGTGTGAGAACACAAAGAATCCAGCCCACCATTTCGGTCCATCAGAGGAATCCTAGCTATGCTGACACATATTTCTCATCTCACGGTCCTCGTTAATGGCCACATAAACATTGGGGAAATGTCATCGTGACAAAGCTTCTATTGACAGTGATCGAAAAGTCACTTACTGTTTTTAAATTATTATTTCTTCATTCATATCCAATTAATTTATAAGAAACAATGTCAAAAATAAAGACAATAAACAAACATTTGGTTATATAAACTGCTATTTCACATCAACATTGCTGTACAACTCAGTGGTAAAATTTGGTTTGTTCAACACAGCAGGATGTAACTTTTGTTGTCTCTTGTAACGTCAGTTTATTTGGCAGTTTTTATTTATTTTTGTTTTATTTTGTTTCTGAGAGAAAGAAATAAAAACATAAAATATTTGACAAATGGCAGTTATTGTTTATTACTTTGATATTTGCTTCATGTGCCTCCAGCTTATATAAGTTAATATTTACAAATCTAAAAATAGGAAGTGATTTTTTTCAGCTCCATAGATATGTAAACTCAACTTGTACATTTTTCCCATGAGCACAAGCGCTGGCCTCGAATTGGCAGGTCACCAAACGACCCCGCATGATGCGCGTGCACATAAAAATACCTACGCCAGCAGTATTTGTTTTATCTAAACTCCCCCCTTGTTTTTACGTGCACCACAAAATTGTTAACAATCATTATTTCTAGGATTTCCCCGTACAGCTGTGATCACGTATACGTGAACAGCTTTTTCTAAAGCGGCGTTTCTCAAATTATTCATGCGCAGACTCCGAGGATGTACCTTGAAGTTTCACATTAGTTGCTGTTTACCTTTTCAGCCATTTCACTCTAATCTCTTCTTGAGCAAAATATCCTATTCATCTTGTACTGTTAAAACCATCACAATAAATGTTAAATTGTGGTTCCCTTAACAGTACCACTGCAACGCGTAGGACATAAGGGTGGGCACCAGACAACAGAAAAAATAATCATCACACGTTTATGTAAATACATAAAGGTAATTAACAGGCACGCGTTGTACATAAGGGTGGACACCAGACAACAGAAAAGAGTTATAATTGACAGGCTTACAGGAAATCGAACCCATGATTACACACACACAAAACAATTAAAAAAATATTATATTTTAAACACAGTCTTTTAATGCACTAAAAAGCCACAAATAATTTTTCACGGAGTTTATAGCTTGCCGTCTAAAAATGTAACATCAATGTGGTAAAGTGGGATGATTTAAATAGTTATAGGGGACTTAGTGTAATGACTGAGATCAGCTGTGAAGGTATCTGTATCTAATAAGTGTGGTGTATTACAGATGACCTTACTTGCTACCACATTTATACCTCAGTCAGAATTATTCTGGAATATTGTGATGACTACGTTGAATGTCTAGGGTTATGAAAATGATGAAGTGTAAGTCACAACAACAACAAACAGATAAACAATTTAATTTATTCCACAACACTTTATAACACTGTGACACTCACATACATATAACACTCTATAAGACTATCTTAAATGAGTCAAGTGTTAAAGTTTTTTTAAAAATATATGTATTAATTCCTTTCAATAATAGATATCCTGATTCAACTACACAGTGAACCAGGAATCACAATCAAATGTAATTACAAATTGTATGTACACAGTTTATATATATATATATGTGATCTTTGTATTGACATATTTTATTATTATTATTCTATGTGTGTAATTTGTGAAGTAGTACTATGAAGTAATACTGGCTTTTCAAGCTAGGTTGTGGTTTGTCATCATGACTTCAAGTGTTTAATTATGGTGGAAATCGTATTGGGAAAAGTTCACAGTTCCTGTCAAGTGAAACAATTTATTGTCTCTCTTTTGTTAATATAATGTCAATTTTAGAGGGGGCACATAGGATTGAGCTGCTCTGGCCACAGAATCTTATCTGCTGTGATGGCGACAGTAAACAGTCTCCTCTGCTCGATTGCTTCACTGTGTTCTTCAGACCTCTCACTGGTCGCTATCTGGACCAAGGGGTATGCTATCAGCCTCTGGATTCAGCACAACTCAGACCAGGTGCTGCTTCAATAAGTTAAGACCACGGTCCCTGAAACAAGAAGGTTGTACCTCCTACTTCAGAACTAATTTACAATCTATTTCCACACTGAACACAATACATAACAAACACTGAGTTCAGAGCGGTAGGCCAACTGCTAGCTTCATCTGAAACAATTTACACCAGTATTCTTCTCCCTAATGGTTACTACGCCTCTACAATTTCAGCTGTAAGTCCTTCTAGACAATAAGATAGGTGTCAGTGGACTATTTGGCGATCCCATGCAGTTCTACTTCTCTCCGACAAGTTTTGTTCAGGTTGGAGCAATATCTAGGCTTTGCCTCATGTTTGCTACTGAACCACGCACATATACAGACATAAATTATCAATTCACATTCAATTTTCATCAAAAAGATATCAAATATGTCAATCTTACCATAATTCATGTAAATATTAAATAAATACGTTGACTGGCGATGAATATGGCACAATTTCTATCTGCCTCTGTCCCAGGCTTTTATTTAGAAAAATATGCACTGGCTCTCAACGCACTGTTTCTTAGTAAGTTTATTTTAAAATTTGGCACTGAACAGACGCTTCTAATTGACTATATTAACGGGTCTAGCCAATAGGACCATGTTTACACAAGCTTTTGAAAAAATGTATCCTTCCTACGTTTCCCCAAACAACCAAAATTAGTATTTGCAGTCCGACTAATCATGTTTAGCCTTACATATCATTCCCGCCAATCAAATAGGATGTAACTTGTTGGCCCATTTCCTGTAAAATGGTGGTTTCAAAACATGCCACTGTGCGATTATGATTTGGTGCTGTCCGACATCCTCACTAATTTTTTTTTGGCTATAATTTGATAATTCCTAGACTATTTGCGTAACACTTAACATATTCTTTGTCAGCAAGCCCTAAGGAACCCAAATATATACGTTTTAAGGGAGCTAAGTGGCTGCGTTCAAAATATGTATTTTCTTCTAGGATAGTCGTGCTGTTGCCACCTCCTCACTTCCAAACTTTAGGGTGTATGCTGTACTGTCAGGCTTTCAAACGTAAACCAGTATAATGTCATGTTTCCTAATAAGCATTTTACAGGTTTTTAAACCTAACCCTCGTAGTTGTAGTGTTTTTTATCACTGTCTATTTGAAAAAAAAAGCTAGTGCTTCATGCCTTTCGCGCGGGGAGGGTGGCATTAATTGTATATCGCGAGACGCGTGTTAGTGTTGCATGCGTTCCTGCTTTCAGCCCTCACTCTCTCTATCCTAATTCCATCTGTCCTTCCGTTTATGTTAACGTAGTGTACAAAATGAAATTAATGGAAGTATTAATTTAGGTCATTACGCAGTGTGCCTAGCTCAAGGTTTTCTTAGAAATACAGTACACGTTTTATTGTTTTGTTGAAACGCGTGTATGCTGCTGTAGGCTTTACTAGTAAACGTGAAAGCGTGAGAATATGCAGACGAAGCAGAAAAAGGGGGATCTCGAGTACAGTCATTGTGACGGAACTGTTCTTTACCATTCTTTTTTCCCTTTTATTGAATTTATGTGTTAGGCTTTACATTTACCTTTTAATTTATATATGTGGATTTAGAATGTTTCACGACAAATTCTCCCCTCTTAAAAGAGACGTTATATGTCAGTCTATAATTCTATATACACATAGAGAAATTTTTTATTACTTCTGGGGCTTACGGTGATTCTCATCACACGGATGGCGGCTTAAAAAATCCGCTCCCAGATTTGTTTTTCCAGAAATATACTCTATGCTAAACTCAAATGGCTGAATAAGTAAGGACCATCTGAGTAACCGAGAATTTTCATGCCTAGCCTGCGCTAGAAACGACAAGGGTTTGTGATCCGTTTGCAACTTGAATGCCTTCCCATACAGATAAATATTGAATTTCTTTATCGCCCATATTACTGCAAGACATTCTTTTTCGCTAGTTGAGTAATTGGTTTCAGCTTTATTCAACTTTCTGCTAGCATATGCCACTGGGCTTAATTCCCCATCCAGTGCATCTGATTTCTGTAACAGGGTCGCACCTAACCCGATATTACTGGCATCCGTCCTTACAATGAATTCTTGACTTAAGTCAGGTAATTTCAAAATAGGTTTGCTTGTAAGCTTTTCCTTCAATTCCTGGTAAGCCAATTCACATTGTGCTGTCCAGGTAATTCGATCTGGATGTCCTTTGCGTGTCAAATCAGTTAACGGTGCACATATGGAATTACAGTTTTTGATATGCTTTTGGTAGAAACCACATAATGAGACAAAGGATCTCACGTCTTTCTTGGTTTGTGGTCTCGGGGCTTTCTTTAGTTTCTCTAAATTCTTGGGGTCAGGGGTCATGTTTCCCTGATGGACTGTGTGTCCCAAGAATTCTAATTCTTTACATCCAACACAACATTTGGTTGGTCGGGCTGTTAAATTCGCTTCTCTAAGTCGATTAAACAGCATGTTCAGAGAGTCAATGTGTTCCTCAAATGTTTCTGTTGCTATAAGGATATCATCCATGAAATTTGTGATGCATGGGTTATTCAGAGGATCCAACATTTTTCTCATCATTCTAGAGAAGACATTAGGCGCATTCTTCAATCCAAATGGCAATCTGTTAAACTCATAGTGTCCCTCTGAGGTACTCAAAGCTAGGTACGGTCTAACCTCAGGCTTTACTGGAATCTGATAGTATCCTTTACTCAGATCCACTTTTGAGAAATATTTAGCTTTATTTAGCCTGGCAAACAACTGATTTGTATCCGGCAATGGATCCACCTGTCCTTCTGTGATAGCATTCAGTCTCCTGTAATCTATACAGAGTCTATGTTCTCCAGAGGGTTTCCTTAAGAGCACCACACTGGAACTATACGAAGATTCACTGTGTGAAATAATTCCTTCCTTCAACAAATAGTCTATCTCTTCCTTCAAAGCTTTCTCCTTAGCAAAAGGAATCGAATAGGGTTTCATACAGACAGGTGTGGGGTCTATCAGTTTCATATCATATTCCAATAAGTTTGTATGCCCCGGTCGGTCCGTTAACACCTCTGTATGATTATCTAGAACCTGTTGCACTCTCTCTTTCTGATTTTTCGTTAAATGTGTACTGATTTTCACCTGTGCCGCTGTCTCACAGGGATGTAATGGATATTCAAATGATGAAAGTGGTTCCTTTTTCATCTCCATGGCAGTGGACAAGGTCAACAAGTGTGTCTCTTCCTGATTTTCTCTTTCCAAGTATTTCTTCAGGAGATTCACATGATAGATTTTTTCTTTCCCCTTCTTATCTATCTTATAATTTGTTCTAGACACCTTCTCTAGAACTGTATATGGACCTTGCCATCCAATTTGTAACTTATTCTGACTACCGGGTAGAAGAAGCAGTACCTTCTCTCCCACAGCCAAATCTCTGTCTTTAGCTTTCCTGTTATAATAGGCAGCATGTTTCTTCCTGGCTTGTCTCAAATTTTCAGTGGCAAGTTTCCAGCCAGTTTTTAAACGAGTGGTCAGCTCATTCACATATTGGTATGAGGATGTAATATTTTCCTCTGCCTTTTCATCAGTCCACGTTCTTAACAGCGCTTCGAGTGGACCTTTTATTGGCCTTCCAAATAATAATGTTGCCGGGGCCATACCGGTTGAACTATGGGGTACCTTCCGATAAGCAAAGAGGGCGGCGTGAAGGTACTGGTCCCATGTATCTGGTTTTTCGTGTGCCAACTTTCTCAGAATCGACATCAACGTGCCATTAAATCTTTCCACTTGGCCGTTCCCTTGGGGATGGTACACACTACAATGGAAGTGTTTGGCCTGGAAGATCCTGAAAACTTCTTCTGTTAGTATCCCCTTGAACTGAGAGCCATTATCAGTCAAGATTTGATTGGGAAAGCCTAACCTTGTGAAAATTGTGAGTAATGCCTCTGCCACATGCTTAGAGTCAATCGATGACAGGGCTACCGCCTCTCCCCACATAGAACAAGTGTCCACCAGAGTCAGAATGTAGCTGTTCCTTCTCTTGGTTCGGGTGAGAGGTCCCACAAGATCCACGGCAACTCTCTCAAAGGGTGTTCCCACTATGGGCATTTCCCCCAGAGTTGCTGGTGCAGTCCAATGCTTAGGTGCTACTCGTTGGCACTCTGGACAGGATTTTACATATCGTTTGATATCTTCAGTTATCCCTGGCCAGAAATAGTGACAAGCTATACGCTGTCCTGTTGCGCTGATCCCCATATGACCACTGAAGGGAATCGCATGCCCTAGTTCCAACACTTTAATCCTATATCAAGTGGGAAGGACCAGCTGTCCGTGACCGTTGGATTCAGATCCAGCCTTCCTATAAATCAGTTTATTCTTCATATAAAATTCTCCCTTGCCTGGAGGTGTATGAGATTTGGGCAACTTCTTGAAACACGGCTTGAGTGTTTTGTCCTCCGTCTGTGCCTTCCTCATCTCATCTGGATGAGTATTTATTGGATTATCCTCCTCCTTTTTAGGCTGTGATCTGGTCTGCACCGTTGCCAATATCACAGGTCTCTTGGGATTCCCCAAGAAGACATATCTACACCCCAATATCAGAGGGTAGATTGGCTCATTTATCACTGCTGCTTTTATGATTCCTTCCACATATCGCGTTTTCACCTTTATCCGGGCGACGGGAAGTGTCATGGTAGCTACATCCTTGGTTGCAGTTTGAATCTCCACTGTTTCTGTGGTGTATTGATCTGCCTGCACCAGGTGAGAACTCACAACGGAATCATAATCTAAACCTGTATCATATAAACACCTTATGATGACACCATTACAGATTACATCTTCACACACTGGCGGATGGTATGGTTCCTGTAGTTCCGCAGGTTTGACCTTTAATTCCTTTTGTCCAGATGTCATAGCAGCACAATGAGGAGGTTTCCTTCTACAATGGTCAGTATCGTGATTGTTCATCTTACAATTTTTACACCACCTCCTTCCTTGGTTGAAAGATTTTCTTTCATCAGAATTCCTTTCATCGAATTGTGGGGTTTTATTTTTATTGTCATACCGTGGCCTATCAAACTGGTGCTTACCTTTGTTTTGATCTCTAGGATCAAATTTATTAAAGTTCTGTGGTGCCCTAAAATTATCTACCTGTTTCTTTTTATTACCTGATACCTCTGCCTGAGCTGCTTGATACCTTTCTGCAACATTTAGTAACTCACCCAGTCTCTCTGCACCTTGTTCCATGAGAAACTTTCTCAGGTCTGGAGCCATGGACTCTCTTAGTGGTTCTATAAGGATCATTTCCTTAAGATCTTGGGTTTTCCCCAGAGAAGTCCATTTCTCCAAGTATGTCTCTAACCGTGCAGAGAACTGGTGATAGGTTTCACCTGACAGTAGTTTAGCATTCCTAAATTTTTTCCTATAAAATTCTGCGTTCTTTTCATATCTTAACAAAAGAGCCTGCTTTAGCATGTCATAATTTTCTTGATCACCTCTGCTCATTTTGGCAAAAACTTCATAAGCTGCCATACGAAGTCCTTGAGATAACTTTAAGCTCCACCTTTCTCTCTCTAACCCATACGTGGTAGCTAATAGTTCATATCTATTTAGATAGCTCTCAATATCATCGTCTTTCTCAACAAAATGATCTAAATGAAAATTCATAGCTGAGGTTGAGGTTCCCTGACTAGCAGTGGCATCAGAGGTAAAGGGACTGGCACCATTTTCAGGAGCATGGCCTTGAAACTCAAACTCCCTTAGTCGTAACTCATGTTCCCTTTGTAATCTCTTCTCCTCCTTTTCAGCTTCCCTCTGTGCAGCCTGCCTTCTTTCTTCTGCTTCCTTTTCTGCAGCCAATCGCTTGTCTTCCCTTTCGGCAGTCAATCTTTTTTCTTCTGCCTCCAATGCTCTAGCCTCTTTGTCAGCCTCAATCTGCAACCTCTTAGCCTCAGCCTCAATCTGCAACCTCTTAGCCTCAGCCTCAATCTGCAACCTCTTAGCCTCAGCCTCAATCTGCAACCTCTTAATTTCTTTTTCAGCTTCTAACTTTCTTTCAGACTCTTTTTCTAATCTTTCAGATTCTAATTTTCTTTCGGCTTCAAATTTTCTTTCTTCACGTTCAATATATTTGTCACATTCAGTAGTGACATAAGCAATCATAACTTGCCCGTCCATTCCTAACTCTTTAGCAGTCTGCACAGCAGCAGATCGAAATTTGGCCAGGTCCGCCATTTTCTAACAGGCAAATGTAAACAATATCTGATGAGACGTGGTGGGCTTATCGAATGCCTTTGGACTGGCCACCAAATGATGCGTGCACCATGGGTTGAGTGATGGTGCCCGTGGTCTGGTTTTGGGAAGTGTGCAGATGATGTTCAGTCAAACAATGATCATACAAAAACAGGGCAATCCACATAAGGACGTCAGTTAATTCACGACGTTTAAAGTCAATGATTCTTGTAACTGCTGATGACGTTTTTCTGCATTATTTATTGTGGACGGCGCAGTGACAAAATGGATACGCGAATATGTAGGTACATCAGACAGTCATTATCACAGCAACAGTCAATACAGCAATGGACGGTAGACGGCATTATAACAATGATGAGTCATATGCATTTTATACTTCAAAGTGCTGTAAATGTAGTCAGGTGGAAACCTCCATCCTTTTCTATAACAGCCCGGAGATAACCAGATGTATGAGATCAGTTCACTCTCCTTAATCTGACTTCAGCAAGAGAGGCACGTCTGCTGAAGTATAAATAATGTCCTCAAAAAATCCTCTAGATAACAAAAGGTTTCAAACCTAGTTCATGTAGCAAAGAGCAAGTAATGGTCCTTAGGACATGCATCAACCGATGCGGTACAATGCAGCAACATGTGAGCTGAGAAAACATCTCGTGATGACGACTTTCGAAGACAGGTTATGAATCAAATGTCGCTCACGACCAGAAATCGATAAAGTTAATGAAAAGTTAATTTACCTTGCCTTCAGGAAATACACAGAAATACTACGCCTCCCGGCGTGTGGAAATACACTAGAGGTATCATCTCGAATAAACGAAATATCCATTAAGAGGACTTCACATTCCTGACAGAACAAAAAATAGCCGAGACCCTCTCACTGAGGCGTCTTGCTAGCTCTGCAAATCAGCGCTCACTGACTGGTGGGCGGAAATCGATCGACAAAGACCCAAGACATAGGCATGCGCAGTCCAGCGCAAACCGACCACAGTTCAGACAACTTAAGACGCAAGGACCTTTACTAAGAACCAGCTTAAGAATGATTACCTTATAAGGATGACCCAACTGGTTGCCAACCGTTTTCTGAGAAACGCGGCCTAGCCAGACCATACATGGACATGATTCAAGAACGCCTAACAAACTTAACTGCGTTCGATACCAACGCGAGGAGACAACTGCTTACAATGAAAAGTGAATATAAATTTCAAGCAATTGTTTCCCTTTCATTACAAAATATATATTGTACATAAAACGATGTTGCGAGAATTTCACACGCAACAATCTAACTAAACAATTTAATCTCTACTTAATATCCAAGGACAACCACAGGCACTGAGAGCTCAACCTTATTTATTTTCACCCAAGGATACCTTTTAAATTTTTATTATTCCCAATATATATAATAGGAGAAAGTTCAATATCCCGGTAGCGAGACCCCAATATATGTGGTAAAGTGGGATGATTTAAATAGTTATAGGGGACTTAGTGTAATGACTGAGATCAGCTGTGAAGGTATCTGTATCTAATAAGTGTGGTGTATTACAGATGACCTTACTTGCTACCACATTTATACCTCAGTCAGAATTATTCTGGAATATTGTGATGACTACGTTGAATGTCTAGGGTTATGAAAATGATGAAGTGTAAGTCACAACAACAACAAACAGATAAACAATTTAATTTATTCCACAACACTTTATAACACTGTGACACTCACATACATATAACACTCTATAAGACTATCTTAAATGAGTCAAGTGTTAAAGTTTTTTTAAAAATATATGTATTAATTCCTTTCAATAATAGATATCCTGATTCAACTACACAGTGAACCAGGAATCACAATCAAATGTAATTACAAATTGTATGTACACAGTTTATATATATATATATATATATATATATATATATATATATATATATATATATATATATATATATATATATATATATATATATATATATATATATATGTGATCTTTGTATTGACATATTTTATTATTATTCTATGTGTGTAATTTGTGAAGTAGTACTATGAAGTAATACTGGCTTTTCAAGCTAGGTTGTGGTTTGTCATCATGACTTCAAGTGTTTAATTATGGTGGAAATCGTATTGGGAAAAGTTCACAGTTCCTGTCAAGTGAAACAATTTATTGTCCCTCTTTTGTTAATATAATGTCAATTTTAGAGGGGGCACATAGGATTGAGCTGCTCTGGTCACAGAATCTTATCTGCTGTGATGGCGACAGGAAACAGTCTCCTCTGCTCGATTGCTTCACTTTGTTCTTCAGACCTCTCACTGGTCGCTATCTGGACCAAGGGGTATGCTATCAGCCTCTGGATTCAGCACAACTCAGACCAGGTGCTGCTTCAATAAGTTAAGACCACGGTCCCTGAAACAAGAAGGTTGTACCTCCTACTTCAGAACTAATTTACAATCTATTTCCACACTGAACACAATACATAACAAACACTGAGTTCAGAGCGGTAGGCCAACTGCTAGCTTCATCTGAAACAATTTACACCAGTATTCTTCTCCCTAATGGTTACTACGCCTCTGCAATTTCAGCTGTAAGTCCTTCTATACAATAAGATAGGTGTCAGTGGACTATTTGGCGATCCCATGCAGTTCTACTTCTCTCCGACATGTTTTGTTCAGGTTGGAGCAATATCTAGGCTTTGCCTCATGTTTGCTACTGAACCACGCACATATACAGACATAAATTATCAATTCACATTCAATTTTCATCAAAAAGATATCAAATATGTCAATCTTACCATAATTCATGTAAATATTAAACAAATACGTTGACTGGCGATGAATATGGCACAATTTCGATCTGCCTCTGTCCCAGGCTTTTATTTAGAAAAATATGCACTGGCTCTCAACGCACTGTTTCTTAGTAAGTTTATTTTAAAATGTGGCACTGAACAGAAGCTTCTAATTGACTATATTAACGGGTCTAGCCAATAGGACCATGTTTACACAAGCTTTTGAAAAAATGTATTCTTCCTACGTTTCCCCTAACAACCAAAATTAGTATTTGCAGTCCGACTAATCATGTTTAGTCTTACATATCATTCCCGCCAATCAAATAGGATGTAACTTGTTGGCCCATTTCCCGTAAAATGGTGGTTTCAAAACATGCCACTGTGCGATTATGATTTGGTGCTGTCCGACATCCTCACTATTTTCTTTTGGCTATAATTTGATAATTCCTAGACTATTTGCGTAACACTTAACATATTCTTTGTCAGCAAGTCCTAAATAACCCAAATATATAAGTTTTAAGGGAGCTAAGTGGCTGCGTTCAAAATATGTATTTTCTTCTAGAATAGTCGTGCTGTTGCCACCTCCTCACTTCCAAACTTTAGGGTGTCTGCTGTACTGTCAGGCTTTCAAACGTAAACCAGTATAATGTCATGTTTCCTAATAAGCATTTTACAGGTTTTTAAACCTAACCCTCGTAGTTGTAGTGTTTTTTATCACTGTCTATTTGAAAAAAAAGCTAGTGCTTCATGCCTTTCGCGCGGGGAGGGTGGCATTAATTGTATATCGCGAGACGCATGTTAGTGTTGCATGCGTTCCTGCTTTCAGCCCTCACTCTCTCTATCCTAATTCCATCTGTCCTTCCGTTTATGTTAACGTAGTGTATAAAATGAAATTAATGGAAGTATTAATTTAGGTCATTACGCAGTGTGACTAGCTCAAGGTTTTCTTAGAAATACAGTACACGTTTTATTGTTTTGTTGAAACGCGTGTATGCTGCTGTAGGCTTTACTAGTAAACGTGAAAGCGTGAGAATATGCAGACGAAGCAGAAAAAGGGGGATCTCGAGTACAGTCATTGTGACGGCACTGTTCTTTACCATTCTTCTTTCCCTTTTATTGAATTTATGTGTTAGGCTTTACATTTACCTTTTAATTTATATATGTGGATTTAGAATGTTTCACGACAATCAAATTGACAAAAAAGCGTTGGGCGCTTAAGCGCTTGTTATATATGTTATCCATAAGTGTCTAATGAAGTATAAAGCAAAGGTTAATTTCATGTAGAATAAGCGCCCCAGGCTTTTTGTGTGTTTTCTTTTTGTGTTATTTTTTTTCTTTGTTCATTTAAGTCAAATGTAATCGATCCGCTGATGACATTATCAGTTTGCGATAAACGAGTCTAGAGCACAGGAAGCTGATTTCATTATTCAGTATATTACACGGAAAGTTAATATTTTTTTTTTTTTTTACATTTTGATAAGAGTTGTAAATTATGACAACAAAAAGCTTGCACCAGAAGAACACATGATGGCAAAGTTAACAATGCAAGAAATGGAACAGGCAATGAGGGCGCTAAAGAAAAACCTGGAAAAGATGGGAAAGCCAATGAAATGCTAACAGGCCTAGGAACAAAGGCAAAAAAGAAGCTTCTAGCCATCCTAAACTGCAGCTGGAAAAGAGGAATAGTACCACAGGCATGGAAAGACACCATACTGATTCCAATACCTAAGAAAGACAAAGTTCAGACAGAACCAAATGGCTACAGACCTATCAGTCTACTTAGCTGTGTTGGAAAATTGATGGAGCGCATAATTAATACCCGACTAATGTGGCATCTAGAGGAAAAACGTATCTTAGCCCCACAGCAAGCAGGATTCAGAAAACACAGATCACTTATATAACTCAGAAAACTGAGGACGCTTTCCAAGAAAAAAAGCACACACTGGTGGTTTGGGTGGACTTAGAAAAAGCGTTTGACAAAGTGTGGAAAGATGGACTAAAAGTCAACCTGCAAAGAAGTGAAGTGTGTGGGAGAATGTTTAAATGGATCAGCCACTATCTTGAGAATAGAACTGCCAGAGTCCAACTACAAGGACAGACCACTAGGAAGATGGTATTGGAGCAGGGTGTTCCCCAAGGGGGAGTCTTGTCACCCACGTTGTTCCTCGCATATATTAATGAGATATCAGAGAATATTTCAAGAGGAACTCACAATGCCTCCTTTGCAGACGACTTAACCCTGTGGATCTCAGAGGAATATATCACTACGGCAACCATTCGGATGCAGCAAGCCCTAACATCATTGGAGGAGTGGGCCAATGCATGGCTAGTAAAGATAAATGAAGTGAAAACATCATTCACAGTGTTTTCTCTCTCAAACAAACCACAGATCTCCAAATTGGTGCTAAATGGGAAAAATCTACATCTGGATTAAAACGCAAACTACCTAAGCATTACCTTTGATCGCCGCTTGACTTGGAAAACCCAGATTGAAAAAAACAGGACAAGAGCAAGGCAGAGAATGGCAGTCAGGAAAAAACTTTGCACAGGTTGTGGAGCAGACGAGAGAGTACTAAAGAAGCTATATACTGGGCGAGTGAGACCAGTCTTAGAATATAGCATTGCAGCATGGTCAACGGCAGCTAAGTCGAACTTTGACAAAATAAACAGAACCCAAAACCAAGCATTGAGAATCATAACAGGGGGCATGAAGTCAACACCAATTGAAGAGTTAAAAAAGATTACTCACCTCCAGCCTATGGAGGATAGAAGAGATAGCAGAGCCCAGCAACAAACCGAGAAATTTAGGAGGCTGATAGATCACCCACTGCACCAGAGACTAAATTGACTTGGAAGGGGAAGACTGAAGCGAAGCAACTTTGTAGAGACAGTCAAAACAAAGAGGAGAGCAGACCCCATAAACGCAATATCAACAGCTACGCCAATATGTACTGCACACAAACTACCAATTTGGAAACAACAGTGCTTCCCTGAAATGATAGAAAACGTTCCTGGTATTGAGAGAAAGAACAGCCAAAATGAAACAGAAAGGAAAGTCCTAACCACAAAATATATAGAGAAACATTACCCAAGTAACACCTGGATCCATGCATACACAGATGGATCAGCAACTAATGCAACAGAAGATGGGGGTGAGGAGTCTTCCTGAGCTTAAGCAATGGCACACAAAAAAAGATAGCAGTCGCAAAAATGAAGTTTTCAAGTAACTTCAGAGCAGAGGCAGAGGCCGTAAAAACTGCATCAGAAATTCTAATGACAGAAGAAAGCTCAGAGAGACCAGTAGCTATCTTCTCAGATGCGCTGTCAGTGATTACAACGCTGAAAAGTCAAAGTAATGCTGAACTGGATGACCAAAGAGTAACACTTCACAGACCATGTCAGCAATACAAAAGAGTCGTGATACAGTGGATCCCGTCTCAATGCAACAATCCTGGAAATTAAGAGACTGACAGATTGGCAAAGGAAGGGGAAAAGCTTCCTCAACTTGACACAAACATAACTTATGAGGAGTCCAAGAGTTTTATCAAGCGCAGGTACAGGCACAAGTGGGAAGAAGAGCATCCGGTCCCACACAAAAAAAAATGATCCGTATTACCAGCTCAGCAGAAGTGAACAAGTGGTAATCTTCAGACTTCGCACAGGTCATAACAGATTGAGATACCATCTATTCAACAAATTAAAGATAGGAACTACTGATGAGTGTGACTGTGGCACCGATAAAATGACTGCCGAACATCTGCTTCAAAGGTGCCCAACATATGAGGAACAGAGAAAACGCATATGGCCATCACCAGTACCATTCCTGGAGAAAATCTACGGAGATATCAACAGCCTCAGGCTGACCACTGCTTTCTTTGAACTTATTCAACTTGACATCTGAGGGTGAACTTTGAACTTATTCAAGTTGACATCTGAGGGTGAACTTTGAACTTATTCAAGTTGACATCTGAGGGTGAACTTTGAACTTATTCAAGTTGACATCTGAGGGTGAACTTTGAACTTATTCAAGTTGACATCTGAGGGTGAACTTTGAACTTATTCAAGTTGACATCTGAGGGTGAACGAAGAAGATAAAGAAGTAAATTACATTTTGTTTAAAGTAGTTGTCAGTTGCGTGTATGTCTGTACACGCGCGTGCGATGGTGTGTTTGTGTGGAGGGGTAAGGGAGGAGAAGTTTCAATATTTCTCTCAAGAAAGACAATCTTGTTGGAAAGAACACACCTAGATTATTTGCAGTTATCGCCCATTTCACTGATGAAACAATACAAACAAATAACATTAATATTAATTTTAATGTTATTCATTTTATTATTTTTACGACTGATTATTGTATTGTCATCGGGAATACACAAATATGCCAAGTTTCAGAGCTATTGCTCATCTGGAAGTTATCGAAAAATCGATTGCAAGATTTGAAAGTGACATACGTTGCAAGTTTAAGAAAAGCCTGTAAAGAAACACACACACACTCACAAAAGCAGAGAATGGCCATTTACTTCTTTACAACAAGGTAAAGGTGGGAGAAAAATGTAGAGGGATATTTTTCAATGAATAAAAAACATAAAAGCAGCATTAGCAATGAGGTATTGTAGGAGTGAGTACAGGAAATATTGCAATAGATATTAATTCAAAGTTTATTTTTATATATTTTTGTCCTGTTGATCTGACGTGTAATTTGTTTATAAAGTCTTAGGAATGTTTCTCACTTATTATTATTTTTTTTTTAAATAGTGCAGAAAACGTAATGGATTTAAAACTATTTTCTTACCAGTAAATTAATGTTATAAATGGATCAAGATAAACTCGTTAATCAACTAGTCACAGATGTATGCGATAATTGAATCAAGACAGACTCATAATCTTAAAGTTTACTAAACTGCGATAACTGGATCAAAACTAACTCATTAGTATTAGTAGTCAGTTAATCTGATATAGGTTAAAACAAACTCACGAGTCTTTCTATCGATGGCTATGTGGAATTTGTGTTTAGATACAGTATAAGTCAATAAATCATACCATGGAAAGTCAAGTTACATTGAATATCTTAATTGTAACGGAAAAGTTAGGTGGAGTAGGATAGTCTCTTTGCAGAGATGGTGGATAATTCGATGCAAATAAAGCTCATCTGCATCGTTTGCGCTACCCTCCTATCGTTTACATCCTCCCCGTATATATGTATACAGGGCCGGATTAAGGCCAACTGATGCCCTAAGCACAGCTCCCCAATGGTGCCCCTCCCCCTCCCCCGGAGCTTCCATTGCTTAACTGACAAGTCATTAAGACTCAATAAATGCTGAAGAGACTGAAAATTCAATTTTCTTCCTGGCCAGACTCCACTGAATTGCATGCAGAAAAACGTTGGTAAGACAGGCAAACATACTGAACTCTAGGTCTATGTCTGACACTTTCAGTCACTCACCATACCTCAGAAAACGGTTTTTTTTAAAAACAATTCGGGTTAAAGTCGAACACGGCAGATATTGAAAATTACAAAAAATTTGACTAAAGACGACTGTGGCAGTGAAAGAGATGAGAGTTAAGACGACTGTGGCAGTGAAAGAGATGAGAGTTAAGACTATTGTGGCAGTGAGAGAGATGAGAGTTAAGGGCATGATAGGTAGAGGGGAAATTCTGTGGAGCCCCCTTCCCTTGGTGCCCTAAGCACATGCTTATTTTGCTTAATGGTTAATCCAGCCATGTATATATAGGAATTCCCCTGTGATGAAACTTGTTGAGAACCCAGCATTGCACATTAAGCTTGGAGAAATCACTTGAGCCGCACGCGTAATTCTTTCGCTTTAACCTGTTTGACTGCATGCAGAAGGATATCACGATGGACCCAGTGATAGGCAGAGGAAGCTGAGAAGTGTCTCTGTGCAGGACGTGACAATTTCTTGGGAGACCCCAGAACCAGAGCACAGTATTTTAGCTCTACATAGTTGGAGAGCCCCCTCGAATGGTGGGGAATGCACAGTATGCCACACACTTCTAAATCCGAACTTGGGAATAGATGTGAAAACTCTTTAAATGCCAGCCAAGCTGGAGAAACTGGAGCTCAGTACTTCAACTCAGCAAGTTTCGGAAAGGCAGAAAAGCCACAGGAAAAGCCTAAATCTAAAGTGTATGCAGGGCCGGTGCTACCATCAGGCCAACTAGGCGGCCGCCTAGGGCGCAGACCTCAGAAGGGCGCAGAGTGTAGAATGTCAGTGTGTTAAGAGAGTGTGAAGCGCTTTTTTTTGGGATGGGGGGGGGGGGAGATGCAAGTACTTAGCCTTGCCTAGGGCGCAAAATAGTCTGGCACTGGTCTTGAGTGTAGATAATACCAAGGAGTCTTCAACTTGATATTGGCTGCTAAAGAGTGAGAAGCTCAGCAGTCCTAGTTAAACAATAACAACACACACACGCACGCACGCACACACACACACACATATTTGTAAGACGGTAAAAACGTAAAGGTAGTGTCATAGCAAATACTGCCGCAGTTGAGTGAAGTGTTAGAGGCTTCAAAAATACTAGGTCCAGTTTTGTGAGGTTGGGTGACCAGTTATCTTCCGCGCTGCCACTGCCTTCCATAACTCAAGAGCATACGCAGGCATCCATTTACACCTGGTAGACCTGAGCATGACGCTACCATGTCTCGATCACGGTGTAGCAAAGTTAATTTGCTGGAGAGGTTATGATGGTAAATGATAAGAATGATAGATCTAGATGTGTTAACCGTGTGAGGTCAAGCTATGTAAGACCTTGAGTCTAGTGGTTGAAGAAGATGAGTTCTCAAGGGACCTAACGCTACCTCTCTAGATCTCACACGGTGTTGTAAATTAATTCTAATGAATGGTGTTTGATGTGGCTAGTGTCTAGGGGATGCAATGAAATGATGGTACATCAAAACAACACAGTATAACTCTCTAATAGAATCTTAATAACTCTGTTGTTTAGTTTTCAATTTGGAAATATTTTTTTTTTGTACAATTTATTGTGCCTGTCCTGCAATCTCTTTTGGACAGGTCTTTTAAAAGTGAAGGAAATGTATGTTACACTGAAAAGTGAACTGAAAATAAGGACTCTTGGTCCAACAATAATACTATTAATGTTAAAATGTTCCGTAAGGTGTTTCACAGCCTGTTAAGTAATAAGTAAAAATGTGAGTCAGTTATCGGAGAGACTGTTTATGTCATCATTTCCCCGAGAGTTTCTGTTAATGGGTAGGGAAACAGTTTTCTCCAGATAAAGTGTCAGATTGCCCAGATTGTGGCACATAACCTGAAATTTCCTTCGTGAAGATTCAATCGTTGATATGGCTCTGTAAAGAACATCAGCTCTCGGAGCTCCACTTGACAATTATTATACAGAATACGCTGTACTGGAGACGTTACTGTCTTCACTCGTACTTCAGCTTTCCTGTCACTGGCTGGTAACAGGAAATAAAACCCTGCAACATAAAAGACACCCTGGCCTTTTCATATCTGTTATATTTTTCCCTCAGCTCTCTACATGACATGATGGGGTTCAGCCTCGTGTGCATTACAAGTGCACCAGCCCCTAAGTTTTTCCGAACTCACATCATATTGTGACCACACCTCAGGTCCATATGGCAGATACGCCACTGGCATTTTACATAGTCTTCTTCAACACAATTTAATAGGAGTATGTACATCTCCTTAAATGCATATAATTTTCTTCTATTACAAAATATAAACGCTCCAGGCAATCAATAGTGTTCAGCGAACACAGAGGCTTGCTATTTTACTTTAGTCCTACAATAATTTTTAATTCCAACAATGCAATATTCAAACATAAATCAAATAGATATACCCAAACTGTCTCTTTAGGCATGTCATACACATTCCCACCTTTTGCCTTTGCACATATTACATAATAATATAGATATTCTTCTTACCAGAATTCAATGAAATAAGCACAGGTGCGATGGATGGCACAAATTCAGCTTTGCTGCTGGCTAGACTATGACAAATACTTTTTAGTTTTAGTTACAAATAAAAGTCAAACTTCTAGGATCACATCGACCTGCTTCAGGAATAGCTTTCTACAAAATGGCAAAAACCTAACTAAGTTTTCCATAATATAAAATGCGTTGGCCAATCAGATCGGAAGACTAAGCTTTTCAATTTGAATTTTGAAAATAAAAGCAAAAACAGTCTTGATTTTTGGATCTAACAAGTTTTCTCCTCACTCATTCTTAGATTTCTACTGCTAAAATATATTTTGTGTTAAGCCATCCCATAATTTCTCTCCCCTTGTCTACCCCTCCTCCAACAGAATACATGCTTGCTTGTCTCATTTCCAACAACGCGTTCAAAATTGTAATCGTTAGTGAATGCAAAATCGCCAGTCTGTCCGTTTGTCTGCACGAACAAATACAGTCTTTTGTCAATAACTTTCTTATCTACTGGGGGATTTTGTATTGTTAAACATATTATTTATCAGGAGAAGATAAGCCATCAAACTAATTAGTTTTATGATCCTAAACCTATTAATAAAGAAGTCCATATTTTTTTTCCAGAGTTAGTTTCAATTTCTAACATTACATAAACACGCCATCTCTTTCCCGCTTTTGCGTTGTCCAAAACTGAAACTACTAGTCTGTTACGTCATAAAATGGACTCTTTTGCAGCGAAAGCGCTGTCTGTGTGTTTATATATTTTCTCAGTGTGCCTATAGTCCGAAAAAGTATTGGGTTTTGCGGGGTATTTTTAAATTCTACAAAGCTTGCGCCACGTTACCGAACACAGGCTAACTGTATCGTCTCGCACTGTCGTCTTGGGTAGCTAGACCAAGAATCTAACGCTTGACAATTTGTGGCATGTGTTCGCTCTCTCTCTCTCTCTCTCACACACACACACACACTTTTATGCGTTCGTTTATGCCTCCCCTGTTTTATTCTTACTATCTTTCTTGGAACAACTAAGCTTGTCGTTTTTTCAAAATATTTACCGTTAACCTTTGACGGGCGAGTTATAACGTCTGTAGCAAAGTTGATTTTGCTGGGGAGGTTATGATGGTATCCTAAAAAGAATGAAAAGGTGTCTGCTATAACCGTGTGAGGTCAAGCACATGTAGGTCTCTGACTCTATAGATGATGATGATGAATTATGTACAGAGAACCTCCCTAGGTCTCACACGGTCAATCTTCTGGCTCTAGTGTATGATGTATGGTGTACCTAGTGTCTAGGGGAGAAATGAATGATGGTACACAACAATCAAACACTTTAAGTTTCTATTAAAGAAATTAATAACTAGCAGTTAAGTTTTTCTTTGAACAAATATTTACAATGTATTTTGCCTGTCCATTCATAGCTTGTGGACAGGTCTTTGAAAATAAGGACAAGATAGTTTACAGAAAAGGAACAATTAAAACTGTTGAGACAATCTGCCCAATAACTAAAAGTTATTATGTATTTATAAATGTTCTTCCTGTATGGAATATTAAATTAGTTCACTTTAGTTATCTACCGGGAGAGTCACTGTATATGAGGACTGTAGTTCCTCATACCCCCATAAAATTCCTGTGTAATATTTTGAAACACAAGAAAATGTCAGAGATGCCCCAGAGGTTTTACTCTTCACCTGAGAGTCCTTGTTGTAAGATAATACGATGGGTAGTTGCAGAAATTTCAAGTTCAACAATCGCCAAAGCTCCTACTGGATATTCAACAGCATATAAGTCTGGTTGGAGACTGGTTGGCGTTTATAAGCACTCAGCAGGTTTCCTGTCACCAGTCGGCAACAGGAACATAGACCCTCTGCAACAAAAGGACACCCTGGCCTTTTATCTCTGATCATTTATTCTAACACTTAATTCCCTACGTGGGTATGGGGTCAGCCTCACGTGCCTTACAAATGCACTCGCCCCGAATTGTACAGGACTCCCACCTGGTTGTAACCACACCTCAAGTCCTTATAGTAGATACGCCACTGTACGTTCACATACTTTTCCTCCATACAATAATGTGGAGTAACCACATTTCCTATGATATGATCTTCTCTTCTTTTCTTTACACTTATATTTGCTTCAGGCATGTTAAACAGTGTTCATTGAACACAGAGGCTTGCTAAACTATTTTAATACAATAATATGTCAACATAATCATAACAACATACATCAGTTAGACACCGTTTAATGTGAGGACTCAACAATGTCTGCTTCCGACATGTCCTTCACTTTTTCCCCAATAGCAGTATCTAACTTTGTAGTTGGACCAAACATATTAAATTTCATAAAATATCCTTACCACAATCAAGAAATATATAAACAAATAACGCTGATTTTGTGAAGAAATGGCCTCAGCTTCCTCCGAACTGCACAGACTGTGAATTTATTCTTGATTTAAGTTTAAAATTAACACAGCTGTTTTTCAGCGTATCTGTATACAAATTTTAGTTCAACTGGCAATGAATAATCGAAGCCTTTACTAATATCTACCAGCACTAGCCAATCGTAACGTTCTACTACTTGAATTCAAAAGCAGTTTGAATGAAAAACCAAAATAATTTTGAATAACTGGTGGTCGATTGGCTAGTCTGCTCTAGTCATGCCAAATACAAAAGATATCACGTTTAGGATTACATTTCTCCTACCGTTTTCCTTTCCCATTCATACTCTGTTCACCTCAAGCTAATTTGAATGTACCTCCCTGCCTCTTTTTCCAGCTTGCGTCCCCCTAACGTTACCAAAAAAACATGAGCAGGAACGCCAGTGTGTCTGGTCGTGTGTTCTTAGAGATTAGTATTTCTTCAATAACTTCTCTAATACTGGGAATATCCTATATTTTAAAGTACATTCTTACTCAGCCAACTCCACGTCACACTACCATATAATTCTTATGGGGAACTTCCTAATGGTTTAAAATTTCCAATTTATTTCATCGTCCATCGTCAAATAAAATTTTACACAAGTCCGCCATCTTTCCCCTCCTTCATCTTGCGAGCATGTATTTTTTCCAATAACTACTTGTTTTAGTTACATCAGAAATGCTACCACGAAAAGGAAATAAAACTGTCTGCGTGGGTATGCCTTGGCTGGCTTTTTCGCAGTGTGAATATATGCGTTGCAGACTGTGTCATCGAAGCGGGGGGTAGACGGGGCGGGTTTAAGAATTTGCGTTACTAGTTAGCATTGTATCGTGTAATATTACCAAAAAATGTAAGGATTACTACTGATTTTCTACAAAGTTGACAAAAAGTGTTACTTCAGATAGCTATATTGCGGCACTCTTCCGCCAATAGTTAATTGTAAGTCTAGACTACAAAGTGTAATCAGCAGATTGGGCAAAGTTAAATATTAGTAGTGTCTCTCGAAAACGAAACTAAAGCGTGTCAGACTATTTGCCGTGAAATCGTTCTATAGGCTTAGCACTGTGCAAAAGGCAGCGGTGCTGGCTTCGAAGATGCCAACCGTCAGACACATGCGGGCTAATGTGTTTATTATCGTTTTATGCCTGAATCGTACTGAATTGAGCGTTTATTCTCGCAAATTTTGCTACACACCTCCCATCCTAAAACATGCATTCATTTGCAGATTATTATATGCGAGATAACTTAGCTCCATGAAGTCTTACTCGTTTTTCTGATCTTCATCATAAGGATATCTGCTCAGAAAGTCTGCGCCAACGTTCAAAGAGCCGGGAATGTATTCTATGAAAAATGAGTATGGTTGCAACAAGAGAGACCATCTCAATAATCTAGAATTTTCATGCTTGGCCTGTGACAAGAACACGAGGGGAGAATGGTCCGTTTGGACCACAAATGTCCGGCCATATAAATAAATTTGGAATTTCTTTATAGCCAATATTAAAGCGAGACATTCTTTTTCACTGGTTGAGTAATTTTTTTCCGCCTTGTTCAATTTGCGGCTAGCATAAGCGACTGGGTTCAATTCCCCATCTTGTGAGGAAGACCTTTGCAATAATGTAGCGCCTAGGCCTACATTGCTTGCGTCACTTCTCACAATAAATTCTTTAGTCAAGTCAGGCAATTGCAACACTGGGCTGCTTGTAAGCTTCTCTTTTAACTCCTGGTAAGCCAATTCACACTGTGCTGTCCAAATTATAGTATCAGGTTGACCTTTGCGAGTTAAATCGGTCAAAGGAGCACATATAGAGTTAAAATGTTTGATATATTTTTGGTAAAAACCACACAGAGACACGAAAGATCGCACATCATTTTTTGTTTGTGGTCTAGGTGCTCTTTTTAGTTTTTCCAGATTCTTGGGATCAGGGGTCATGCTACCCTGATGTACTGTATGTCCCAAGAATTCCAACTCTTTACAACCAATACAGCATTTTGTTGGCCTAGCGGTTAAGTTAGCCTCTCTGAGTCTATCAAACAGCATATTCAAAGAGGTAACGTGTTCCTCAAATGTTTCCGTAGCAATGAGGATATCATCCATAAAATTCGAAATACATGGATTTTTCAGGGGATCCAGCAATTTTCGCATCATCCTAGAAAACACACTCGGGGCATTTTTCAAACCAAATGGTAACATGTTGAACTCATAATGACCTTCCGAGGTGCTAAATGCCAAATAAGGTCGAACCTCAGGCTTTACTGGAATCTGGTAATAGCCTTTGCTAAGATCCACCTTAGAAAAATATTTTGCCTTGTTCAGCCTGGCAAAAAGTTGAGTAGTATCAGGTAATGGATCCACCTGACCTTCTATGACAGCATTCAGTTTCCTGTAATCTATGCACAGTCTATGTTCTCCTGATGGTTTCCGCAACAACACCACACAGGAACTGTAAGGAGACTCACTGTGAGAAATAATCCCTTCTTTTGACATATAATCAATCTCCTCTTTCAAAGCTTTTTCCTTAGCGAACGGAATAGAATAAGGCCTCATACAGATGGGTGCTGGGTCTAGTAGTTTCATATCATATGACAGCAAATTTGTGTGCCCCGGTTTATCAGTTAGCACATCTGTATGTTTCTCAAGGACCTGTTGAACCTTCTCCTTCTGTCCTTTTGTCAGGTGATTACTGATTTTCACCTGTGCAAACGTTTCACTGGTTTTCAGTGGGTATTCAACCGAGGAGAGAGGTTCATTCTTCATCTCGGTTGCTATAGACAAGGCCATTAACTGTGATCCCTCCTGGATTTGTCTGTCCAGATATTTCTTCAAAAGGTTCACATGATAGACTTTCTCCTTTCCCTTTTTGTCTATCTTATAATTGGTTCTGGATACCTTTTCCAGAACTGTATATGGCCCTTGCCATCCGATCTGAAGTTTATTATTGCTGCCTGGCAATAGAAGAAGTACCTTCTCCCCTACAGCAAGTTCTCTATCCTTCGCTTTCTTATTATAATAAGCAGCATGCTTTTTCCTGGCTTGTCTCAAATTTTAATTTGCCAGTTTCCAACTGGTTTTTAAACGAGTGGTCAGTTCGTTCACATATTGGTATGATGAGGTAACAGTCTCCTCTGCCTTCTCATCTGTCCAGGTCCTTAGCAAAGCTTCCAACGGACCTTTTATAGGCCTCCCAAATAGGAGTGTTGCGGGTGCCATTCCAGTTGAATTATGTGGTACTTCCCGGTAGGCAAACAATGCGGCGGGCAAGTAGTGGTCCCACGTCTCAGGTTTCTCATGTGCCAGCTTTCTCATGATAGAAATGAGAGTCCCATTCAACCTCTCTACCTGGCCGTTCCCTTGGGGGTGATACGGACTACAATGAAAGTGCTTGGCTTGAAACAACTTGAACACTTCTTCATTTAGCTTCCCCTTGAACTGAGAGCCATTATCAGTCAAGATTTGATGCGGGAATCCTAACCTTGTGAATATTGTAAGTAACGCCTCTGCCACATGTTTTGAATCGATTGATGACAGGGCTACCGCCTCTCCCCACATAGAACAAGTGTCTACCAGAGTAAGGATGTAACTGTTCCTCCTCTTGGTCCGAGTGAGAGGTCCCACAATATCCACTGCAAATCTCTCAAAAAGGGTTCCCACTATGGGCATTTCCCCAAGAGTTGCTGGAGCAGTCCAATGCTTTGGAGCTACTCTCTGGCATTCGGGACAGGATTTCACATATCTCTTAATGTTTTCCGTTATCCCTGGCCAGAAATAATGACAAGCTATACGCTGTCCTGTTGCGCTAATCCCCATGTGACCACTGAAGGGGATAGTATGACCTAACTCCATTACTTTCTCCCTATATGAACTAGGAAGGACCAGCTGTTCGTGACCAGCTGAACCAGTGCCGGCCTTCCTGTATAGCAATTTATTCTTCATATAGAATTCTCCTTTATTAGGAGGAGTATGGCTCTTTGGAAGTTTCTTGTAACACGGCTTCATTGACTTATCTTCAGCCTGTGCCTTTCTCATCTCCTCTGGATGAGTATTTATGGGTTCATCTTCTTCCTTTCGGGATTGAGATCGTGTCTGGACTGTTGCCATGATCACAGGTCTCTTGGGATTCTCCAAGAAGATATATCTACACCCCAATATCAGAGAATAGATTGGATCATTTAACACTGCTGCCTTGATTACTCATTCCACATATCGCGTCTTCACATTTATCCTGGCGATGGGAAGTGTCATGGTCGCTACGTCCTTGGTTGCCACTTGGATCTCCACTGTTTCTGTGGTGTATTGATCTGCCTGCACCAGGTGAGAACTCACAACTGAATCATAATCCAATCCCGTATCATACAAACACCTTATGGTGACTCCATTGCATGTTACATCTTCACACACTGGGGGGTGGTAAGGTTCCTGCTGTTCAATAGAGTTGACCTTTATTCCCTCCCTCCCAGTTTTCATGGCAGCGAAACTTGGAGTTTTCTTTCTACAATTTTCAGTGTTATGGTTGTCCATCCGACAATTTTTACAATACCTCTTTCCTTGGTTAAAAGGTTTTCTTTCATCATTTCTTCTATCATTAAATTGTGAAGGTCTATTCTTAAATTCATTACGAGGCCTATCGAAGTTCTGCTTATTTCTATTATCGAATTTGTTATTATGGGTTTGAGGGGCCTTCCACTGATCTATTTGTTTCTTCTTCGTGCCAGCTACCTCTGCCTGGGCTGCCTGATACCTCTCAGCGACATTTATTATCTCACCCAGCCTCTCCGCACCCTGTTCCATGAGAAACCTTCTCATGTCTGGAGCCATGGACTCTCTCATTTGTTCAATGAGTATCATCTCTTTGAGATCTTGGGTTTTTCCCAGAGTAGCCCATTTCTCCATATACGTTTCCAACCGGGAGGAGAACTGGTGATATGTCTCACCCGACAGTAGCCTGGCATTCCTAAATTTCTTTCTATAAAACTCTCCGTTCTTTTCATATCTTAACAGAAGAGCTTGCTTCAACATGTCATAGTTGTCTTGGTCATCCCTGCTCATTTTGGAAAACACTTCATAAGCTGTTCCCCGAAGTCCCTGAAACAACTTTACCCCCCATCTTTCTCTTTCTAACCCATAAGTAGTAGCTAAAAGTTTAAACCTGCTTAAATATCCTTCTATGTCATCGTCTTTCTCAACAAAATGGTCTACATGAAGACCCATAGCTGAGGTTGAGGCTCCCTGACTAGTAGTGGCATCTGAGGCAAAGGGGCTAGCACCATTTTCAGGAGCATGGCCTTGAATTTCTAACTCGCTTAGTCGTAACTCGTGCTCCCTCTGCAATCTTCTATCTTCTGCTTCCCTCTCTGCAGCCAATCTCTTTTCTTCTCTTTCTGCTGCCAATCTCTTTTCTTCTGCCTCCCTTTGCAGTCGTTTTTCTTCTGCCTCCCTTTCGGCAGTCAATGTTTTTTCTTCTGCTTCCCTTTGCAGTCGTTTCTCCTCTAATTGGAGCCTCTTTATCTCAGCCTCTCTATCAGCCTCTAATGCCCTAGCCTCCTTGTCAGCCTCAATCTGCAGCCTCTTAATTTCTTTGTCAGCCTCAATTTGTAACTGTAACTTTCTTTCTTCTGCTATCTTCTTATCCTCCCTTTCAATATACTTGTCACATTCTGAAGTTACATATTGAATCAAAGCTTGACCCTCCATGTTCATCTCTTTAGCAGTCTGTACAGCCGCAGAGCAAAACTTGGCCAGATCTGCCATTCTAATAATTACAAAATGTTCTAACAAAATCTCTAACTAATTATAGATTTATTTAATTAAATCTGGGCTCTGACACTTTCTTCACCACCCAAATCTTGGGTAATCTATATGGGGATTCCCTGGGAAAATAGACTGTTGTTAAAGCTAAACCCCAGACCCCAATGAATGTAGTACTAAGAGAAATTCAGATGCCCGGAGAAGCCTACCAATTTATATAGCAAAGTTGATTTTGCTGGGGAGGTTATGATGGTATCCTAAAAAGAATGAAAAGGTGTCTGCTATAACCGTGTGAGGTCAAGCACATGTAGGTCTCTGACTCTATAGATGATGATGATGAATTATGTACAGAGAACCTAACGCTACCTCCCTAGGTCTCACACGGTCAATCTTCTGGCTCTAGTGTATGGTGTATGGTGTACCTAGTGTCTAGGAGAAAAATGAATGATGGTACATGTGACGGGTCCGTGGTGGTGGTGTTGTTGTGTTGCGATTCCTTTGTTATTCTATTATTTATTCCATAGTAAAGTCACTCTCTAGACGTAGTTAATGTTGGTTGTAAGTGGTTAGCTCTGACTATCAAAACATCCCTTCGACGTTCTGATTTGCATAGTATATAGTATTTGATTTCCCTTGTGGGAGAGTTATCGTGCTGACAAAGGTAAACACCAACAGCTGTAGAACCGAACCCGAAACGTAAATAAAGGATCAAGCCTTCTGTTTTGAGTCCACATGTATTCATACAAAAGACGATATCGACATTCACAAAACTTCATGTACAGTTCAGCATAACAATGAATTCCAAATAATATCAGTAAGTATCCGTCCGTGTCAAAACAATATGTCAGAAGAACATCGTGGCTATATACGTGCGCTGTTGTAGTCAACAGCCAGAAATGAGCACATGAGTTCTTGACAGCTACAATTTGAATCATAATGCGATTCTCCTTCCATCATTTAATTTGATTTAATTAATCTCATACTTAGATTAATATCCGAATTGACCCTGAGTTCTACCTCGATTCATCTATATAATATAGGCTATACACTCAGCTTTTTTTTTCCTTGGAAGAAATACAAGACACGACCTTCTTGCTTGACGGATAGCGTAACAAGGGCCATGTAACCAAGTCACCCAGCGTGACCTTCCCAACGCGAATGCGTCATAATCTCCGCATATATTTCGCGTTCAGTATACCGTAAAATATCGACATATTCTATAAATGTTAATGACCCCTAAACGTTGCGCATGGCTAAACCCCAGCAGACGCCGTTATTTAAAATAACACCGTAACAGATTTCCTGTCAGACGGGGAAAAAAAAAATCTATTAGATAGATTTTTTTTTTTTTTAATAATATTAATCAAATTATCAAAAATTTAACAAAACCCGACGTATGACCTACGATGTTCTATCTAGAACAGTGTCGTGATCATGTCAGTAATATCTTATAATAAAATCAACGTCATATCATACATATAACTTATATTAAACAAGGAAATGTCACTGTCACTAACTAATTAACTAATTAATTTGTTGTATGTATCGACTAACTAATAATGTGAGGTGTTATTAAAATTATTCTAACTAATTAAAATTAAAATAATTAATTATAATATGTACGTATGGTACTAACTAATTAATATCTAATAAGAAATAGTATAAGAGAGTAAAAGAAATAAAAATTGAGAAGTACGGACAATTAAAACCAAATATTAAAGTATACATTAAATTAGAATGTGTGTGAAAATGAAGTGTAAGGATAGATACCTAATTAAATTAACGCAATCAGAAGAAAAGAACAAAAAAAAATTCATACATTTTAACTATAAATATGAAATGTCATAATGTAATATCTATTACCTTGATAATTACACTAATTAAAATATTAATTGGTGTGATATTATTTTGTTTCATCTTTTCTTAGTATATTTTTTTATTTCATCACACTTTAACTTTATTTTATTATATATTAATTTAATAACTAGAAAATTTAACAATATCGGACATGAAGATCCAATCGTTGTTATATCCTGTTGACTTGTATGAAAGTTCATTAAGACACAAGGTTCATATTATCGAATTATGATATGATTATCCAATCATCGTTAGTTCCTTTATTAAAACATTGAACGTAATTGAATCAGTCATCACAGTATATGTCCCTTCTACATCAGAGATTGTTCCTTTTTAACAGTTTTCAATCGAAATGAGTGATACGCAAAGTGGAAGTGAAGTCCAAATTTTCAAACGATCCGTAAAACTTGATATTTTGATCACAATAGTTTATTTCTAAATGTCCTTATTTAAGTAGGAAGTCCAAATGAAGTGTTGTATATTCTGACGTGGCATTAATACAGTTCATTGCAAATGTAATGCTTGATTAGTCAGAAAATTTGAAATAGTAATATTCATTCAGAATCCGTAGGATGTCTGGACAACGTATCGGCTATGACGTTCTCAGTTCCTGGTATTGACTGTATTTCGAACTCGTATGGTTGCAACGTAATAGCAAAGCGTGCAAGTTTAGCACTTTTATGATTTGAACGACGTAATGCTGCTACAGATTTCTGATCAGTCTGGATCAAAAATGGAGATCCCAGCAGAAATTTTTCTAACTTGGTAATTGCCCAGATTACGGAGAGCAATTCTCGGTCTACAGTCGAATATTTAATTTCCGGAGGTTTCAGCTTGCGTGAGATGTAAAGTACAGGGTGAAGGACATCATCATGATATTGGAGTAGACAAGCCCCGAGTCCGTAATTACTCGCATCTGTACGTAGAACAAAATTTTTAGAAGCATCTGGTAATCTTAAAACAGGTGGGCATGAAAATATGTTTAAGATAGTGCGAAAAGTTTTGTCACATTCGTCTGTCCAATTTATCCTTAATGGCATGTTCTTCTTTAGTAACGATGACAGGACAGCCGTGATGGATGATAGGTGAGGTACAAATCTGCTATAGTATTGGATTAACCCTAACAGACTCCTAACCTGTTTCTTCGTTTGAGGAACAGATAAATTTAATATTTTAGAAACCGTACTGGGAATTGTTTGGATACGTCCTGATCCAATAATGTGTCCCAGGAATGTTATCTCATTACACGCTATTTGAATTTTAGTTGGTTTAGCGGTTAAATGGTTATCCCGCAATATTTCCAAAACTGATTTAAGACCCAAAAAATGTTCCTCAAATGATGAACTAAACAAACATATGTCGTCAATGTAGGTAATTATATCTGATCTACCTGCTAAAATTTTTCGCATCATGCGAATAAAGGTAGCTGGAGCATTCATTAGCCCAAAAGGCATCACGTTCCACTGATAAAGACCTTGTGGAGTTGAGAATGCTGTGTAGTATTTGGCTCTTTCGGTTAGTGGAATCTGCCAATAACCTTTGGTTAAGTCAATTTTAGTGAAAAGTGTAGCATTGGATAGACGAGGAAGTAAATCGTCAAGGATAGGATGTGGTTTGCTATCCGGTACTGTCTGCGCATTAAGTTTCCTATAGTCAACACATAAACGTATGTTGTTGTCCTTTTTCCGGACAATGACTAAAGGAGAAGAAAATGGAGATGTACTAGTCTCAATAATACCTAATGATATCATCTGTTCGAGTTCCTGAGATGTCTTACTCAGAAAATGTAGAGGTACAGAATAAGGATGAACACGAATTGGTGTATCATCGTTAAGAATAATATCGTGACTAATTACAGATGTGCAACCCGGTATATCCGTTAACACATCTGGGAAAGATTGTAGAAGATCAGCAATGCGTTGATGCTGTTGTGTTGTAACCGTAGAAGAAATTGTCACATCACGCCAAGATTCAGTAGATTGGACAATAAGTACAGGTAAAGGCATCTGCACTTCAGGAAAAGAAGATTCTTCCTCTTGTATAACAGATAGATTAGAATAATGACAAGTAGATACAGTATTGTCATCTAGTTCATGAAAAAATGACTGTAAGTGTATAGGACGTGTATGAAATTGCTTGAGCATATTGATATGAAATATCTTTCTGTGTCCCTTGATATCTAAGACGTAATCAACATCTGAAATTTTATCAGTGACCTTATAAGGACCAGTCCATGAGATCAATAACTTATTGTTATTGTGAGGGAGTAATACATAAGCTTCATCGCCTGGGAATAATTGGCGTAATCGTCTAGATCGATTTTGTATAGATCGAGCCTTAGCTTTTGCAGCCTCAGAAGAAGCTGTTGCCAATTGGCAAGACTCAATAATATTATTCCGAAGATTAATCACATACTCATAAGATGACTGAGTGTCCTGAGTCATCTCTGCATCAATTAATAAATCTTTTATCAGTCCCATAGGACCTCTCGGAGGGGCACCAAAAACTAACTCAAAGGGAGAGAAGCCAGTTTGTTCATGTGGCACCTCTCGGTAAGCAAACAGGACAGCTGGGAGTGCTCTGTCCCAGTCCTGAGGGTGTTTAACAGTAACCTTATGTAAAAGTTGCTTAAGCGTACGGTTAAGTCTTTCAACTGCACCGTTACTCATGGGATGATAAATACTACTCAAATTCCTATCAATGTTCCAGGTATTCATTACTTCTTTCATGGTATCGGATATAAACTGCGACCCATGGTCAGATAATAATTTTCTAGGAAACCCTATTCTAGAAAAAATTAGATGTAGTGCATCAGCTACATCAGTGGTAGTGGTGGTCTTCAATGGAATGGCTTCTGGCCATCGTGTGCATAAATCAATGCAAGTGAGAACAAATCTATGTCCTCTCGCAGATGGTAGAAGTGGACCAATTATATCTATGGCCATCTTGTCAAAAGGTCGTACTGAGATATCGCAAGCCTGAATAGGCGCCGTGTGAAAAGCTCCACGTGCTTTCACTTCCTGGCACGTAGTACAAGAACGTACATACTGCGAAATATCCCGTGATACTCCTGGCCAAAAGAATGAAGACAATACTCGAGATCGTGTTCGAGTATATCCCATATGTCCTGCACACTGCGAATCATGCGCGTGTTGAAGAATGTACCGTCTAAAAGCAGCCGGTACCATCACTTGTTGTTTTACCTGTGATTTATCACTATAGCATCTAATCAGTATATCATTTTTAACAATAAACCAATGTTTGTTATTATTCCCTGATGTTAAATTATCAACCTTATTAACTAGGTTAAAAAATTTATTTAGAGATTTGTCATTTTTTTGTTTGTTTGCAAATGATTCCCTGTCAATAGGTGAATTGACCTCAATATCCTCCTGTTTCTCTGCATCCATCTCATTATCATTGACACTCTCCATGAGCATAGTCTGAGCTCTAGTTGTCACGGCGTTTCCAGTGCATAGATTGTGTCTCTCCCATTCAATAATATCTTCTGGTGAACAATCCTTGCTGCCGTGTATGCGACCCACCATAAGGTCTGCAATCGGCTTTTTCAGCATGCATACCTTCACGTTACCTGTGAAAAAAGGTGTTTTAACATGGATAATAGCTGTAGGGTAAAACTCAATAGTTCCCCCAAAAGTCATGCAACGGACATATTCCCCCGTTGCACAGCTAGGATGTACAAGCGACTGTCGCACTCCAATGGTTGTGGACCCCGAATCTCTCAATACAGAAACTATAGACCCGTTAACTATCCCTCTGTTAAAAATCAGAGAGCCTGTTCCATCATTGGCTGCAAGACCTACTTCTGGTGGAATGTGTCCGCAGTTTAGCACTGTCTCCTTTGCCTTCTGAAAAATAAGATTGCACTGTGGGCAACTATTCGCCACGTTATAATTTATAGCAAAGCATGCAGCAGAAGAATGCATTGTATTATCGTTAGGTGGAACCTGAACCTTAGGGGTGATATCATTTGTAACTGCTGCCCCGGTATTATGGTTATAATGTGAAGATCCACGAGAATGAGAACGATTACGAGAATAAATAGTTGAATTATCCCGTTGTCGTCTATTGTAATTGTTATCTCGATGTCTCGAGTTATAATTATCGCTATTCTTCCAATTGTTACCATTATTATATTGATATGACCGATTATAACTTGAGTTACGTGGATTACTGTTGTATCTTGACTGGGGTGAATAATTTCTGTTTTGTTGTCTTCCTCTATTAAAGTTATTGTTAAAGTTATTTTGTCCCTTATGAAAATTAATGTCATAATTTCCTTTGAACCTACCTCTGTCTACACTGTGTATTCTAGGTTTGTTATTACTATGATATGCCATATTGGAGGCTACAGGAAGTGGTTCTCTTATTAACGAGCCAGAAATGTTAGCGTTCGGATGAGCGGTGCAGTAATTTAAAGAAATTTTTTCTAACTCATCAATAGTTTCAGGTTTTCTTTCTTGCAGATAAGCAAAGAATGGTGGGCTGACAGAAGATAATACTTTATCCCTCAATAACAAATCGACTAACTTGTCGTAAGATTTGTTGACACCTGCCAGTTCAACCCATCTGTTAAAAGTATTGCGTATGTTAGCAATAAAACCTGTGAAATCTTTATTGTTATCTGGCAACAAACTTTTGAAACGTAATCTACATGCCTCTTCGTTCAAGTGGAAACGACGTAATAACAAAGTCTTAATGGCCTCATAGTCTGTTGCTAATGTAGGATCAATATTTTGTGCTGCACTTGCAGGTTCGCCATCCAGAAATTCCTTAAGTTTAAGTGCCCATGCAGTTTTGTCAAGGTTATTGACCTTACATACATCCTCAAAGCGCGCCAGCCATGATGAAAGGTCGTCCACGTGTAATTTGAATGGTGGTAATTTAAAGTAATAATTGCCTTTAAGTCGGTTGGAAGAAGATCCAGATTGAGCAATATCATTTTGGCTTGCTGCAGCACCCTGTGAATTAAGTTTTGCTGTTTCCAATTTAAGCCGTTGCTATTCCATTTCTTGCTGCAGTATGATTTCCTGTCGTTTCAATTTATTTTCTTCTTCAATCCGTAGGATTTCATCTCTTGCCATCTTTCTTTCTTCCTCTTGTCTTAATTCTGCTTTCTTTTCCGCCTCTTTTCTTTCAAGTTCTTCCATTTCTGCCTTAGCAATAGCTTTCCTCTCAGCCTCTTCTGCCTTATGGTTCGCAAGTTGTTGTTCCGCAAATTCAAGGAGTGCCTCTCCCTTTTTATTACAATCTTTTCCAATTTTAATGAAATGATCCAAGGTAAGCATTCTTGAAGTTGAATTATTTAAGTATTCAATTACTTATGTCTAGTAATCACTACTAGAATCTATGTCGATAATTCTAATTACTCAAAGAATGAATAATCAATATAAGAAATTGCAATATTCCTGTAATGTTATTTATAATTTCCACAAATCTATAATATTTTGTAAAAATATTATATATATCCACTAATATCTATCATAAATAGTTATGATAGTTAGTTATATAAGGTGCTGAAATTATATCATGCACTTAATATTAATATTCAATAATTATGGGTATTATTACTAAATAATTAGGTTATTTAATCTTAATTGTCAACAAGTTCCCAATGTAGTACTGAGAAAGAGTACTAATTAATATTTAATATGTCTTAATATGTTATAAAGTTATAATAATTAAGCATAGTATATTATGTCATAATCATGAGCAATAAAATGCATTGCCCATTTCTTGGACCATCACTGCAAATTGGTGCAAAGTCCCTAATTCCTCCTTAAACTCAAAAAAAATTTAATAATGTTAATCTATACTCTTATTAATGAATAAATTATAGCATTAATATTAAATTATAAAGGGATGAAATGAAGACAAACAATACAATGGGTTAACCAAGGATTACAGAACATTATTAACATACACAAAGACATTTTCACAATAAAAATGCATTTACAACTAAGTTGACTAGACCGGAAGTGAGAATTAAAGAATGAACTGAATAGATAATTAAGCTGCGTACACAAAAATTAGTGACGTATACATGGACTCATTAACGGTCGTACGACAAAAATATAAAATGAAAGATAGTAAGGTCAGAAAAAACATGATAGATTACCAACATTGTTAAAGAACTAAATAAAAATTAGAACCAAATACACTAGAATACCACAGTTATAACACGACTATACACCTAACATGCAAGGTGAATTAATGCAAGTCCGAACGACACGATCACCGATATCCGACGCGTTCTTCGCGAAATGCTATTAATTCACGGCCTTAAGAACGATTACAATCAATTCGTAGGAACTGATTATAATTCGCCGCCCATCCATACCCGCTACATGTAAAAGGACAGAAACAATATTTAACATAGCTACAAAAAAAAAAAAAAACATGTCGTTATCGGACAAACAGGACGACATATGATAACGTTTAAAATCAGTTACTTATCTTTTATAAGCAGTAATACAGTACATTATCTGCTTCGCCAACAGACTCGAGATCTTGTTTGAAACATTGAATACGTTAGCAATACGTTTCATTTGCTGTTTGAGAGCTGCAAATAAATTTTTTTGAAGGACATTGACTGCTGCTGGCTTTTTCAACCGTTCATAGTGTTGTCAAGGGCATGACGTCACCGGTGTTTTTGCAAATAATGTCCATTTCGGCTCGAATGGAAAAATGTCTTATTTTTTTGTGGTTTGCTCTTTTGAAAAGTTTCAAGACCACTAATGGCCACCAGTTGTGACGGGTCCGTGGTGGTGGTGTTGTTGTGTTGCGATTCCTTTGTTATTCTATTATTTATTCAATAGTAAAGTCACTCTCAAGACGTAGTTAATGTTGGTTGTAAGTGGTTAGCTCTGACTATCAAAACATCCCTTCGACGTTCTGATTTGCATAGTATATAGCATTTGATTTCCCTTGAGGAGAGTTATCGTGCTGACAAAGGTAAACACCAACAGCTGTAGAACCGAACCCGAAACGTAAATAAAGGATCAAGCCTTCTGTTTTGAGTCCACATGTATTCATACAAAAGACGATATCGACATTCACAAAACTTCATGTACAGTTCAGCATAACAATGAATTCCAAATAATATCAGTAAGTATCCGTCCGTGTCAAAACAATATGTCAGAAGAACATCGTGGCTATATACGTGCGCTGTTGTAGTCAACAGCCAGAAATGAGCACATGAGTTCTTGACAGCTACAATTTGAATCATAATGCGATTCTCCTTCCATCATTTAATTTGATTTAATTAATCTCATACTTAGATTAATATCCGAACTGACCCTGAGTTCTACCTCGATTCATCTATATAATATAGGCTATACACTCAGCTTTTTTTTTCCTTGGAAGAAATACAAGACACGACCTTCTTGCTTGACGGATAGCGTAACAAGGGCCATGTAACCAAGTCACCCAGCGTGACCTTCCCAACGCGAATGCGTCATAATCTCCGCATATATTTCGCGTTCAGTATACCGTAAAATATCGACATAATAATATAAATGTTAATGACCCCTAAACGTTGCGCATGGCTAAACCCCAGCAGACGCCGTCATTTAAAATAACACCGTAACAGTACACAACAATCAAACACTTTAAGTTTCTATTAAAGAAATTAATAACTAGCAGTTAAGTTTTTCTTTGAACAAATATTTACAATGTATTTTGCCTGTCCATTCATAGCTTGTGGACAGGTCTTTGAAAATAAGGACAAGATAGTTTACAGAAAAGGAATAATTAAAACTGTTGGAACAATCTGCCCAATAACTAAAAGTTATTATGTATTTATAAATGTTCTTCCTGTATGGAATATTAAATTAGTTCACTTTAGTTATCTGCCGGGAGAGTCACTGTATATGAGGGCTGTAGTTCCTCATACCCCCATAAAATTCCTGTGTAATATTTTGAAACACAAGAAAATGTCAGAGATGCCCCAGAGGTTTTACTCTTCACCTGAGAGTCCTTGTTGTAAGATTATACGATGGGTAGTTGCAGAAATTTCAAGTTCAACAATCGCCAAAGCTCCTACTGGATATTCAACAGCATATAAGTCTGGTTGGAGACTGGTTGGCGTTTATAAGCACTCAGCAGGTTTCCTGTCACCAGTCGGCAACAGGAACATAGACCCTCTGCAACAAAAGGACAACCTGGCCTTTTATCTCTGATCATTTATTCTAACACTTAATTCCCTACGTAGGTATGGGGTCAGCCTCGCGTGCCTTACAAATGCACTCGCCCCGAATTGTACAGGACTCCCACCTGGTTGTAACCACACCTCAAGTCCTTATAGTAGATACGCCACTGTACGTTCACATACTTTTCCTCCATACAATAATGTGGAGTAACCACATTTCCTATGATATGATCTTCTCTTCTTTTCTTTACACTTATATTTGCTTCAAGCATGTTAAACAGTGTTCATTGAACACAGAGGCTTGCTAAACTATTTTAATACAATAATATGTCAACATAATCATAACAACATACATCAGTTAGACACCGTTTAATGTGAGGACTCAACAATGTCTGCTTCCGACATGTCCTTCACTTTTTCCCCAATAGCAGTATCTAACTTTGTAGTTGGACCAAACATATTAAATTTCATAAAATATCCTTACCACAATCAAGAAATATATAAACAAATGACGCTGATTTTGTGAAGAAATGGCCTCAGCTTCCTCCGAACTGCACAGACTGTGAATTTATTCTTGATTTAAGTTTAAAATTAACACAGCTGTTTTTCAGCGTATCTGTATACAAATTTTAGTTCAACTGGCAATGAATAATCGAAGCCTTTACTAATATCTACCAGCACTAGCCAATCGTAACGTTCTACTACTTGAATTCAAAAGCAGTTTGAATGAAAAACCAAAATAATTTTGAATAACTGGTGGTCGATTGGCTAGTCTGCTCTAGTCGTGCCAAATACAAAATATATCACGTTTAGGATTACATTTCTCCTACCGTTTCCCTTTCCCATTCATACTCTGTTCACCTCAAGCTAATTTGAATGTACCTCCCTGCCTCTTTTTCCAGCTCGCGTCCCCCTAACGTTACCAAAAAAACATGAGCAGGAACGCCAGTGTGTCTGGTCGTGTGTTCTTAGAGATTAGTATTTCTTCAATAACTTCTCTAATACTGGGAATATCCTATATTTTAAAGTACATTCTTACTCAGCCAACTCCACGTCACACTACCATATAATTTTTATGGGGAACTTCCTAATGGTTTAAAATTTCCAATTTATTTCATCGTCCATCGTCAAATAAAATTTTACACAAGTCCGCCATCTTTCCCCTCCTTCATTTTGCGAGCATGTATTTTTTCCAATAACTACAGTACTTGTTTTAGTTACATCAGAAATGCTACCACGATGAGGAAATAAAACTGTCTGCGTGGTTATGCCTTGGCTGGCTTTTTCGCAGTGTGAATATATGCGTTGCAGACTGTGTCATCGAAGCGGGGGGTAGACGGGGCGGGTTTAAGAATTTGCGTTACTATAGCACGTTTCACTAGCTTTGCCCTCAAACAAATGTAATTATCTGATTAACCGTCTAACGTATTAATGCCATTTTTTTGCATACGATGTTATATTGGGTTAGACCCAACAAATATATACTTTATATCTGTGCATCTTGTCCAGTTCCCATAAACGGATGAAATCCTTTGATCTTTGTCGGCATACTAATTATTGTGTATCGAGAAAATAAATTTTACCACTTCATGCACAGATTCTGTGAATTGATTAGGCATAGGCGTGTCTACTATTACAATAATGTGGCCATCACGTTTGCAATTGAATACGTGTTGAAGATGATTTCTTAAATGATCTGCATGCGAAATACTCGTGACATTGTTTGTCATTGACATTTAATGCGCTACCAAACTGGACCTTCCTTGATCTAATTATTTCAATGGGTATCATCTCTTTGCGGTTCATAAATATCATAATGGAACGTTGCTCCTCTAATGTGCTTGTAAATAACGGTACGGTCATCTTTAAAGAAATTAAACTTCATCCGAATCATAATCAGATGTCTCTGAGAAATTGAAAATCAATCTCGGCTGAATGAAGGACAAACCATCATTCTTCCAATATTCCTCTTTCTCTTGTAACACATGGTTCTCACTTTTCTTCCAATAATCCCTGGCTATATTGGAGATGGCGGCTTTTATAAGTATTTCAACATCTTTTAATTTGAACGTTCTATTTTCTGTTGCTACCTGTTCCTTAATTTTAGCCCATACTAATTCTATTGGGTTTAAGTGAGAATGGTAAGGAGGTAATCTTAAACATATGTGACCATGTTCATGGATTGCCTTGTCTATGTGAAATATCTTTGTATGCTGTGTCTTTTTTTACAATTCCAAGTAATTCAGGTTCATGGACATTTCGTTGAATGGAATGTTGTTTATGGTCAGCCAAATCTTTATTACATCTTTAATACTTGGTGAATTAGAAACTTTATCTTCTGGTGCCACAACGTTGTGATATGAGGCATTGTCCATTATCAAACACCACGGTCTATCCAAGGAAGGAAGTACATGATTCACCATCCAATCTTGAAATATCTTGCCATTCATCTCTGCATGGTAATCCCTATTATCTGTGGATTTTGAAACAAATATGAGTTCAGTATTATTTAGAAGCCCATGATGGCTGCTTCCTGGATGTGCAATTATTAGGCGCTGTCCTTTGCTGCTTGGTACTAGTCTCTTAGTTGTTCCATCAGATGATTGCCATTCTCGTTCATTACTGTGGTGCGCATTGATCCAAGTTTCATCTAAATACACAAAATCATAACAATCTCTTCTCATTTCTCTGACCTCGCGTAAATATTTGCTTCTCATTGCAACTATATGAGGCTTCTCACAAATAAGGTTTCTACCACCAACATATTTTCTAAAAGTGAATCCCAAACTCCTAATAGTCCTCCATAGCGTAGATTTGGAAATATCAATGTCATTATTCTTTCTTAACCAAATTTTCAATTTCCTTAAAGTCACTGCCTCATTATTGTGAAACATATTGCAAATTTCTCTGCGGATCAATTCTCTGTCAAAATTATCCACCACTCTTGGCCTAATTTTCGTGTGTAAAACACTGGAATTAGGCATTTCAGATGTCGCTATCCAGCGGTGCAATGATCGTTTGCTTATCCCCAAGGCGTGAATAGTCCTCTTTTGTGGGTTTGAAATAGAATGATATAGTTTTCCTCGAGTAGCTTCATTGCAGAAATACTTAAAAATCCTATTTGTGATTTGCTGTAATGTCATAAAATGTACTCGCAGACTCATGTTTCCTTCTTAAGGGGAGGTTTAACCATAAAAATGAAGAATTTCATTGAAAATATCAAATTTTAGATACATATTGCACTGGAAAGTACATTCATTTGCCCACATTTCTGTATGTTTATTTTCACTAAAACCTTTGTGGATGATTTTATATAAATTTTTAAAGTATGTCAGGTAAGTGTATTTTTACCTAATTATATATGTAAAATTTACAAATTGGTATATTTGTGATGCTATATTGCTTCTAATGCATGGATTTTAATTTTTGGTACCATATTCATTTCCATGAAGCAAACAGAATTCAAGTTTTTCAAACAAAGTTTCATGTGTAAAAATAATTTTGACTGGCTAAGTTTTATTAACCATGGGGTCCTTTGATGGGTCATCGAAATAATAACGTGGCTGGAGGTATTCCAGTAGAGTGGTAGGGTACCTCCTTATACGCAAATAAAGCTGCAGGTAAGAACGAATTACAGGATTCTGGTTTCTCCTGTGCGAGCTTACATAAATTTGTAAGTAGGGTCCCGTTATATCTTTCCACTTGTCCAATCGATTGTGGATGATAAAATGTGCGGAAGAGAATATTTTGAAAAATCCTAAAAACTTCCTCCATCAGTTTCCCTCTGAATTGTGAACCATTGTCAGTTAATATCTGATAAGGGTATCCTAATCTTGTGAATATTGAGAGCAAAGCCTCTCCTACATGTACTGAGTCTGCTGAGGATAGAGCAATCGCTTCCCCCTACATAGTACATGTCTACCAGAGAAAGGATGTGTTTTTTCGGAAACTGACGAAAAGCGCATACAGTCTGCTGAAATGAAGAATTTAATGAAAAGTAAGCTGCAAAGTATGACACATAACATGGAATCAATAAAGGAAAATACCAGAGATGATTCCTACATAGCAGGGGGATACTGGGGTGAGTAAATTTTGTGTAAAAGTGTAATTCCTCCCTTTTTTCTTAATTTTCTCATAACGTCATTTTTCACACAAATGTGGGCATGTTGCCCATGATTTTTCAAAAACTATTAGTGATACAGCAGTAAATTTTGGGCCACATGCTGTACACATAGTGCTCATTAAAATAAACTAAAATAAAGGATATATGTTAACAAACTACAAAACTGTTGAGAAATAGCTAAGATACCCCCCTTAAAAATTTCAACTTTTTTTCGATTGGTATGTTAAAATCCAAAAAAAACTCAGATATCAAACCAATCAAAATTATTTTAGTATACAATCATTATCATATATTAACAAATAAAACAGCCAAATTACATAACTCAAGTTGTACTCATATTTGAGATATCTTGGGCAACAAAATACCCAAAAAAGCTAAAATTTGCCTTTTTTTTCACTGTTTTTCCGCCATAGATTGCAAGTTTTTAGTATAAACCTCAATGTTTTGTATTTTTTTCAGTCATTTTGCTAGTATAAATGACCAGATATAGATATTAACTTATAATTCTGTGTTTTTCATTTTGGGGGTTTAACCACACAATAATTTTTGTAGACACACCTCTGATTGACAATGTGTGCGTTGCACCGGATATAAACTGTTTTATGTTCAAGAAGTGCGATTTCACGCAATTTCACTCAAAAATCATGCCAATTGCTTGATAAACCAAAAATGTGCAAATGAGGTCGTATAATTTACTGTAGACATTTCAATATGTGTGCGTGTGTTGTGTGTTGGCAAGTAGGATTTTATATTATACCGCAAAGAAACGAAAATTGAAACCAATGGCCGCATTTTAATGAAAAATTTAATTCATAGGGTCTATACCATTTCAAATTCACACAAAAATTTCACTTATATGCGTTATATATTAGCTGAGATATAGCATTTTGAAGTTGGGCAAAGCTAGTGAAACGTGCTATAGTTAGCATTGTATCGTGTAATATTACCAAAAAATGTAAGGATTACTACTGATTTTCTACAAAGTTGACAAAAAGTGTTACTTCAGATAGCTATATTGCGGCACTCTTCCGCCAATAGTTAATTGTAAGGCTAGACTACAAAGTGTAATCAGCAGATTGGGCAAAGTTAAATATTAGTAGTGTCTCTCGAAAACGAAACTAAAGCGTGTCAGACTTTTTGCTTTTATGCCTGAATCGTACTGAATTGAGCGTTTATTCTCGCATATTTTGCTACAACGTCCAATACCACTGGCGCAGAAATAAGGTTTCACACTACGTTCTTATCTCAATTCGATGACTGGCGCGGGGAAAGAAGACGCGTTACAACTTTCCTATTTCTATTTCTACTTATATTATTTTGACTTTTATACTTATAATTAATAATTTTATCGCTGTATCAATGTACTTTATCACACACGGAACCATTAACTTCACCGCGAAAGGAATAAAGCTTAGTCAATCGGGCGTTCTTTTAAGAAGGTAATCCGTTTAAATAACAACATTTATCAAAGTGTCTGTGCCTGTTAATAGATTGAGAACCATTGAGTCAGGCATAAACAACCTTGACCTTAGGAGTGCACGCCTGTCTCCAATTGTTTACCTCTTTAAGTCCCAAAAGCCGATATATCGTACTTCCTTCTAGACCCATTAGGCCCGATCAACGTTAAATCGGCTTTCGTATCTTTTGCTCCTTTCTAGGGCTGTTGTCTAATTTTAACAACCAAAAACGTCATTTCTGACAGGAAGTACTTTCTTTTAAATACCTCGTGTATTTATGCATATGAACATTTAAAAAAATTTCCCAAACAACAATAAAAACAGCACTGGGTGGCCATTTTTGTTTGGCCCAAACCCAATTCTTTGCTTGGGACTGAAAGAGTTACAAACCATAGCGTCTTTATGGGCGTGTAAGGCATTAGTAAACGAGCTGGTGTTGCGTCATACTTGCAGGGGTGCCAGTTTGGCTTTCTTATGCTAAATTTCCAAAATCTGGTTTTTGGTTTTTTTTTTAATCTTGGCTTCAAGAAATTCGTTTGGCTTTTTGGTTTTTTTTGGTTATTTAAAATCATTTGTTGGAGTCGAAAAATTATATTGGCTCTTTGGCGGTTTTGTTTTGTTGCCTTTTTAACTGATTGGTTAGCGTTTAAAAAAAAAGTCGTTTGGCTTTTTTTTTTTGGCGCTTTGTTAGATTTTTATTGTTTATATGCTAAAATTGCTTGCACTGAAAGAAGTATGCGTGTATTTAATCATATCAAAGACATACAAAACATAACGAATGAAGCTAATACAAATTGCAACCTATTACCTACGGTCATACAGACATCTAGGCTACCGTTTCAATCTCCTTATACAATATGACCTACTGATTATTAGTATTTTGTATATCTGGTGTGTGTTTGTGGCAGTATAGCCACGAAAGCGACAAAAGTCTGACAAACTGCATCGGTTTTGCATTGGATGGTGCGTAAACAATGGTTGGTTGTAATAGCTCAGCGTGGTCTAGATTTAAAGATGTCTCCTCTCTGCGTGCAACTGAAATGTATCTGACATTGACTGGCTTTGTACATTCAACACTTAGTTTCCACACTACCATCGCATATCGGATTTTGATTGTCAGAAATACCTCACTGGTTTCGCCATAGTGAGTTGAAACAACAATCATATAAAGAATTGTTTTGAGTTATGAACACAGTTACAGAATCTGAACTTACTATAGCTGCCCCTCTCCCATTTGAAAAACCATCATCTACTAGGTGGCTCGTACGAGAACAGGTTATGTTTAATATTGTGATAAACTGGGATGAACTTGCCTTATTTCACTTCTTCTGAGATCGGCATTTAAAGGGAATTCTGTCAGACCACAAAAACTATCAGTGCTTTGTGTTTGCTACGCCTGTAGTACAAGAATTTGAAAGATTGAATTTTCTTTTTCAGCAAAACAAACCTGATCCACTCACTGTACCAAGAACTATTCTTACACTAGCATAGTCTTCAAATGAGAATGCGTAATGACAGTGGGCATAAAAAAGCATTCATCAATTTTGATGTTTAGTTCTTAAAAGAATGGGATAGGTTCCTACCGCAGAACATGGGCTTCGAGGCCTATCAAGAAGTAGAAAATGTCAAGGCAAGATATTTGTCTATGCAAGAAGAGTTTCTCAGTTAAGTTAGACGTAGACTTCCCTCAGCTAGAGACAATTTTCAATGCCTTTCAAAACTGAGCCCTTTGATAATTTTGAACAAGGCTTCAAGGCCACCATCTTCAGAGTTACCTTTTATTCGCATTGCAGAAAACAACATCATCACACTAGAAGAGCAATACAGAAAAATAACTTTTGTTGATTGGAGAGAAGAACCACAATATAAGAAAGATGGACTTCACACAGAAAGTGAACTGTTTTGGATTGTACTCCAACATAAGGCATTTAAAGAGCTCGCCGAATGTGCCGTTACATGTCTAATAACCCCAGTGAGTAATGCTGTAGTTGAGAGGATATTCACTCTTGTACCATCAGATACAAGGGAAAGATTCTAGCACAAAAGACATAGCAGTGAGGTGAGTAGATTGAGTACTAGAAAGAAACTGAATGTATGCATCTGCTTGACGCTATTGTAGGAATCAGAATCTAACTGTTGTTTTCGAATAAATGTTGTGAGGACTTTACTGCATCGTCAAATATGTTAAAACACTATACTTCTGAAAAAGTAAATGGCGAAGGTTCCTCGATGTGGAGTTTTTTTTTTTTTTTTTTTTTTTTTTTTTTTTTTTTTTTTTTGTGATGACAGTATGAATAATCTATTAAATAATTTGGTTTTTTTTTATCTTTGTTTTTTTTTTTTAAAGTGTTTGGCTTTCTTGTTGGCTTTTTGTGTGAAGATGTTTGGCTTTCTTTTCACAATGTTTATCTGGCAACGAGCTGATGTTAGTGCTTGGTACTGCGGTTATTTCGTTTACATTTAACATCTGTTACGGGGTGATTTCGGCTACTGCGAAGTGAAGTTTTTCTGAGCCAACAAAAAAGTTCACAAGCAGTACGTTACAGTTTACTGAGATAAAGGTAAGTTAATGGTTAAGATAGTCCCATAAAAGATACTGGTTGATATGATGATAGTGGGCCGTCTGTTCGATACGGCCTTCAAAAAGGCCAATGGGAAAGATAGTGAACTGGCGGCTGTCATATTGGTCTATTTTTGGCAAGTGGCTATGATTACGAATATTGTACGGTTTTTTTTTTAAATATTAATTAAGAAAAATATCCCGTTCAACGGGGAGCCGCGCTAGCGTAGTGGTTACCACACCGCTCTGGCGACCGGGTGATTCAGGATCAAACCCGGGCGACGGCATTTGAGGATTTTTCGTCGACCGGGATTTGGACTGGATTAACTCGAGACCTGGCGAGGACATTTGAAGGAGTGTCGTCGACCAGGGATTGGCAGCTCCTGAGCCGACCCAGCTCTAATGGGTACCTCCGAAATCGGAGAGTATTTGCCTGAATGGCGAGGGACACGTGTCTCTGTACATGAAAAGAGATACTCACGTAAAATCAATGTCAGGTTAGACATTAATAATAACCTGAGATTTCGCCTCGAGTATTAGCGGGCGTACGAAAAAAAAAAAAAATTCCGTTCAACCTCTGATGGGTTATAATTAGGATATATATTGTTTTCAATTCCAAATAATATGAAAAACTGCCGATATGAGAAAGTGGCATCACATTTCTCAAATCATTGTTATATTGTACGTAATTGCGGCGTTTACACGGTTTCGTACGGGATGATACGTAAATGTGAAGGTATAGCCTAGGCCTATAGTTTAGGGTTAAATGTCTGTTAAAGTCAGTTATATAACTGGAACCACCAGGCCTTTACACTCCTCCACTTTAATATTATTCTTGTTCAGAGTTTCTTCTTGATTTTGTTTGTTAGTTTTTTTTTTAATATAGCCTATTTATTTAGCCTAACGTATAAGCACAATTGTGATTGTCCCTAGCCTATTTACAATGATTTGACAAATGTGATGCCACTTTCTCATATCGGCAGTTGTTCATATTATTTGGAATTAAAAACAATATCCTATATCCTAATTATAACCCATCACAGGTTGAACATGATATTTTTCTTCATTAATTTAAAATAAAATATAGGCCTATAGTTTAGGGTGACGATACGTCCAGATTTGCCCGGCTTGTCATGCCCAAACTGTGTCCAGACGGATTTTTTAAATGTTCAAATATCTGGCTTTTTTGCGATTTACTAAATTATTTGAAAGACGCCATTTCGAAAATTCTCCATTTGAATTTCACTTCCAACGACTGAATTTCCTCAGAATGCAGCAAACAATGTTTATTTTCATAGACGATTTCTTGGACAAGCTACCTCAGTGTTCTATTCCAAACATCTACGGATCTAGCTAAGTGACCTTTTACTTGTTCCGTAGTTTTGTTCATTCTCTTTTTTTTTCGTTTCGTTGATTTATTTACTTTCTTGTTTCGGTATTTCTTTCAGGTTTTATGATTTTCTTGCATTGTTATTCTTTTTTCGCTCATCACTGTGGGGTGTTTACTTTTTCCATCTGCTTGTATTGCTCATTTGGTGTATGTTTCTCATCATCATATGTAATTCTTGTCCTTGTCACCTGTTTGTAACTGTGGCTGACTGTTGAGGATTGTTTCGGGGTTTGCAAGCATGTGAATGTAAGCCTCATTCGCATGGTTGCACCTCGAGACACCTCAATTGAATTAATACTGGAAATCGCGCAAATCGAGGTATGACGCGTCAAGGCTAGTAATCGCAGTTCACGTTTGGCCTGCGGGCATAATGGCAGTGTTTAAAATGTGTGGCATAGCCACTTATGGAAAGTGTCTCAAAGGTGTGGCGTAGCCACTTACTCAAGTGTAGAACCATTTGTGTTCTGGCTGGGAAGCCAATAGGAATATGTAAGTCTATGTATGGCCATAGAGCCATCCGGCAGTGTTTCAAATGTGTGGCAGAGCCACTTATGGAATGTGTATAATATACGTGGCATGGCCACTGATGAAGAATATGTATAAAGTGGTATACCCACTGTGAATTATAAATAGCGTAGAAATCCGTGTAGATTATGCTGGAAAAGCTAATCAAGTCAAAAGTATAGGACCAGAGTGTCTCAAGGATAATCGCGAATAGCGTAGGATACGTTTCGCAAGGATATTATATTTATGGCAGTTAACGCCTGGCTAGGAAAGCCAAAGTATTGAATAAGTGGACATAGACAGAATACGTGAATATGAAATAAGGATATCATTTCCTAATGATAATAATTCCACTAAACGGATTTGAAAGAGTTGGTTGCAAACTCAAGGACGCTATAGAATTAACGGTTAACACAGACGTGCAATGTCTGTAGGATGAACATTGAGTAGATCCTAAAAACTATGTTTTTAATGCCAATATTAGTTGTGTGAAATCGTTCTGTATTCATGTGGAAAAAGGACATGTATTAAATATTCAGTCGTCAATGGAACTTGTTTTAATTGCCTGAATTATTCAAGTTTACTAATGTGCTGTGACTGTTGAGATAACCCTTGCAAGGTCAGTACAGACTATCACATTTATATACAAGTTTAATCATAAAATAATACAACACTGCTGGAGAATTAATACGAAGTAATGAACGACACTGAATTAAATAATAATATTGAATCACACAATAACGGCTCTAAATCTGCAATTGAACTGTAAGCCGAAATGGTAGAGATGAATATAATACCTAAAGAATTATTGAAGAGCAACCCAATAACTCACGTCCAACGGGCTTCTAATATCTGGTGATAGAAGCGGCCCGTAACATCTGGTGTCAGAAGCCCGTAACACTGACGAAGGGTAAAACCCGAAACGTCCCTTGTTTCATGTGAACCGTTAATTTGTAGAACTGATTCAATAGCGTTTTATTGGTTTATATACTTATATATATTCCTTACCAGTTTTACAGCAGCTCCTTAATTTATTTACTTTGAATGATATGACGGTATGAGATTTAGTCATTTAAAACCTCACTGTTTATTGCAAATTACAAATAGTTTTAACGTTAAACATTAATTAATGACATTATATGTTTATTACACAATCCAACTTTGTCAAATAAAAAAATTAAAAAAAAAAGATTTTGGTTCATTTTTGCGAGGCCTGCTTCCTTCCACCTAGATACATGGGCGCGTGTCCAAATATAAAAGACCTTGTGGTTTGCATTAAAAAAAGTGTGTATTTGCAGGTAAATTAAAAAAGAAAAATCTATGTTGCTCCAGGGGTCGGCAAGATTTAGAAGCAGAATTTCTCGTGTGCAGAGGTGGCACATTTGTGTCAGTAGCAAATAAAGTTGCTGCTGATTAAAAAAGAAGAACACACACAAACCCCCACATAAACGCCACAAGAACGCACTTGCGTCTGATAGTTCACAATCAAAACTGACATTATTTACAAAAGAAACAAGCACGGAAGCGAAAAAAGTAAGTGCTACAGAAGGCCCTGTTGCTTGTCATGCTGTGAAACATGACAATAATTTGAAATAAGTGGACTGAACTTAAAAATTTTTCCCTCATTCAGAAAGTGCCAACTAATCTGCGTGTGCCAGAACCTGACCAACCGCTATATTTATTTATGTGACAATGTTTCTGTGTGTATTTAAAAAGTAATCAAGAGTTTTAAAAGACGATTTTTATCATCTTGACATATCAATAGACACAACATCAAGGTAATTTGATGACATTATTGTTTTGTTGTGTAATAAATTTGTTTTGTTGTGTAATAAATAAGATTCACAGTCATTTTTAATTTAAATAAATATGTCCTAACTTTTGTCCTACTTTTTCATTAATAGTGTCCCCTCTTGTCCTACTTTCCATGACAAAGAAATGAATATTGTCTTCCTGTTTGCGTTGAATGATACGGTCATGCTAATATAGTTGGGGCAATGTTTGAATTTTTTATGGCATTGTGAAGGGAGGGATGAGGAGAGAGCAGGTTGGGGGGGAGAAGAGATGATGTGGTGGCACAGGTGCGGAAAGGGGGGGGGAGGTTAGGTCCGTGTCTGCATTTTCGTTTTTAACGGGATGGGGGAGGGGTAGTTTGAGGCCCGTAACGGTGTCATTTAAACGGTAACATGGCGTCATTTAACGGTAACATGGTGTCATTTAACCGGTAACATGGTGTCATTTAACTGGTAACATGGCGTCATTTAACCGGTAACATGGTGTCATTTAACCGGTAACATAAGGTATAGGTTGTCCCATAGCAGATACTACCATAAGGGAGTGAAGTGTTAGAGACTAAGTTAAACTAGGTCTGGCTTCGAGAGGTGAGGTGATCAATTCCCTTCCTCGTTGCCTTTTTCTTCCCTACCTCACGAGAAGAGTCAGGTACCCATGTACAGCTCGTAGACTGGAGCATAATGTCACCGTGTTTCGAACCCTGTACCTGCTCCGTGAGAGATCAAGCGGTAACGTGGCATCATTTAAATGGTTACAAGCCATCAGTTATACGGCAACAGGACACAAGAGAAGATTGACAAAGAAATAATTGACATCACACTTAGTCAGAACCAGTAAGTAGCCCAGTGTATGTTTTACGACACAACCAACAGATTAGAAAATAGGATTTTAATTAATTTATTGTCTCAGCCTCTGGGAACAACTGTAACAATGATGATGATAATATGAAACATTGGTAAACCTGAATCTCCATTCTGCTAGAAATGTACGTGTCAAGTATTATGGCAAGGAAGGGATTATAATGAATGAGGTAATGGTAATTTATATTGTCATTTCTGTTATATACATAACTTCTGTGATATTCAGTCCATATCTTGGCAGTGTTTTTCGTTTATTGTCTCCTCCTTTCTCTTATTTTCTTGTGATTGCTGCTTATTGCATGAAGGTAGGACAGAATTATTTGTTTTCAATCTTCTTCTTCCTCGTTCGCCTTCAGACTTCTACATTAATGACTTTATAAAGGCAGTAATCAGCTCAGGGTTCCTGACATCTCCAAACTAAGTGTTGCTTGTATTTTCCCGTTGTCTGTGTATGCATCTGTTCATCGTAATCAATTTAACATTTTACTACTGTCTTTGGCTAGTGACCACAATATTGAATGGCAGCTGTATATTCCACAGCCTGTATGATGGCCGGCAGTCGTCCTGCGTCAAATGAAAACCTGCAGGGATGTCCTCCTGATTCAGATAAAAGCACAAGCAGTTGGTCTCATATACAAAGCCGGTTTTCAGAGTTACATAGAAACATGCAAGATTGGTGTATTGTAACTAAGAAAGTAAGCCCTCCAGGTCAACCAGAAACCTCTTCAGATCAGCAAGAACGTTCTTTAGGTCAGCATGAAAATTCTTCAGGTCAACAAGACAATTCTTCATACACAAAAGTTGTGCAACATATGTTGCCTGCAGCTGTTGTAGTAGGGGCTAGTGGTGCAGCCGTAGCTGCGGTACCACTGGTTATATCTGCAGCAGGTTTTGGTGCTGGTGGCATTACAGCCGGAAGTTTAGCAGCATCGTGGATGTCCGCTGCTGCAACCTGTGGGTGAGAACTTAACATTTCTGTTTCTGCTTTCAGATTACTCATTTATTACCTAGCTATTTCTTCATAAAATAAACATTAATTTTACTATCTTGTTGGTAATATACTTACTGCTGTTTTTGCAATTATGGTAGGTTTCCGTGTTGTATCATGTCTGTACTGATTCACGTTAATGTGGTTGATGTGACTGATTCTTTTGTGGTTGTTGTGACTGATTTTTGTTGTGGTTGATTCTTGTTGTGGTTGTTGTGACTGATTCTTGTTAATGTGGTTGTTGTGACTGATTTTTGTTAATTTGGTTGTTGTGACTGATTCTTGTTAATGTGGTTGTTGTGACTGATTCTTGTTATTGTGGTTGTTGTGACTGATTCTTGTTGTGGTTGTTGTGACTGATTCTTGTTAATGTGGTTGTTGTGACTGATTCTTGTTAATGTGGTTGTTGGGACTGATTTTTGTTAATTTGGTTGTTGTGACCGATTCTTGTTTATGTGGTTATTGTGACTGATTCTTGTTAATGTGGTTGTTGTGATCGATTCTTGTTAATGTCGTTGTTGTGACTGATTCTTGTTATTGTGGTTGTTGTGGCTGATTCTTGTTAATGTGGTTGTTGTGACTGATTCTTGTTAATGTGGTTGTTGTGACTGATTCTTGTTAATGTGGTTGTTGTGACTGATTCTTGTTAATGTGGTTGTTGTGACTTATTCTTGTTAATGGCTACTAGGTATTCAATTTAGCTTCCATGGTGCAACAGCTGCCTTTTCCGCATTTTCTCAGAAAGCAGATGGGACTGCTTAACAGTTGGTTACAGGCATTCAGGGAATGTCAATGCTGTTTTTGTATTGTCTGCACGTGTACACTTAATTAGTCCATCACAGTAACTTAAAAACTGAATCCGTATACTTTCGTAAATCACCTTATATTTATAATTAAGCTCCATCATTAACTACATTGCACCAAAAACTTTGAACAACTTTTTAATAATTCTTAGTTTTATCTCCCTGTCTCACTTTTCTTTTATCGTACCAGTTTTTTATATTTCTTTACCACAAATTTAAGTTTCTTTACATTTCACCTGAATTTTAACCTTGCACCTCTTTCAAGTCAGCGATTTCTCATCTATCTTACAATGCTCATACATTGTACATCTATCATGGGATGCCTTTCCTAAACTTATTATCTAAGTCAGCCAATCAGCATATTATATTTGTCTGGTCATACTGTAAAAGAACATGCTTATCTGACTTGGCTGATTTCATTTTTTGTTATTTGTTCTTATGGTCGTCACTTTTCTATTTTTCTATCATTATTAAGTTACATCACATGGGACTGGCAACCTCACTATGTGATACAAATTTCCACAGAAACTACCACTGCGAGAACAAGTGAATGTTTGGTGCAGGCCTTCATGCAATAGGAGGACCAGCTGTAGTGGTGGTTGTATGCTCCATAAGGCGTACAAAGACAAATTAATTAATTAATAAAGTTAACTGTCCCGTTTATGTCCCCTGAGTCTGTTATGAGACAGAACAGGACCACTACACACTCAGACATGATGTGTAAGGTGGCAACTCTGTCATGTAGAACATGTGTAAGGTGGCTATGGCTTTAGCTTGAAGCTGGCAACTCTGTGTGGCTATGGGTTTAGCTTGAAGCTGGCAACTCTGTGTGGCTATGGCTTTAGCTTGAAGCTGGCAACTCCGTCATGTAGAACAAAATGCTATGGAAGCCATCGCTGCAAGAATACTTGAATTCTTTGTCTAGGCTTCCCACCAAAGGGCAGTTGCATTTGTAGTTTTATGCTCCATAGGAAGCTAAAAGGAACATGAATTAAGTTTTGTCATAACCTTTCCTATCACAATTGATAATGTTAACATATTACTGCCAACCTCTGTCTTTGCAGGATTGGAATGGCAGCAGTGTCAACGTTTCAGTCAGCTGGGGCTGCTGGTTTGGCGCTGGGTACAAAGGCTCTCATCGGTGCCGCTGGAGCATCTGCTGGTGCAGGTATCGCCAAGTATTCCTTTGGCAAGCCAGAAAGCAATAATGCAAAAGAAAGAAATATCAATGGAGAGGATAGTAAATCTGATAAACATTTCGGAGGGGACGAGAAACACAATATGTGATGCTGCACTGTAATCCTGTCCTTCAACAGGCCCAATTCTGTTGTTTAATTTTGGATTTTTACCATTCTTCTTCTCTTTGTAACTATATGTGTTTGCCATGTTTCTTCTCATTTGAATATATATCGTGTTTGGTATTTTTATGTAGGTAATTTAATGGGTTCTTTTTATGATGGTAGGTTTATTTTACACTCGACCAGTTTTACTTTCTTCTGATTTTCCGCTATCATGTACATTTTCGTTGTTTACGGAAATCGCTATTTTTCGGGCACGCCTGTATGACGCGTCAGAAACGTCACATAACGTGACTCAATTTTTGGACACACGGTATTCGCGTTTTTTTTTCAAATCTGATTGGCGTAGGTCGCAGTTAGTGTATTTTTCTAAGCGTTTCCATTGGCTCGAGTGGATAACTTAGCAGATGCGTAGGCGATCTGCGGGGGTTTTTCTCTTGTATATAATGAATCGGTAAACTGCGAGAAACTCTCTCTGAAGAAATATTGCCTGCCGGACGACGTATTTTATCGTCTCCAAATTTTTGCGGGAACAAAGCGGTATTGCGAGTCACGGCAAAACAGTGGCGGAGCATAATTTTTTTTTGATTTGATGTATGATGAACTTTAATGATTTCTTTGTGTAAATAAATTTATTTATAATATATGTACTGGATTAGCTTCTACACTCTATACTATACCTATATGTGGTCTGTATAGTGATGTCTGTGGTCGTTTTTATACACCTTATCTCCTTGTGTTTAAAGGTAGTCAGAGTAGGGTGAGATTATAGCCATTCTGAAGTCACGAAGCGGCAAGGGGAGAGTCAAATCCTGGTTCTAGCCCTTGAGCCAATAGTCTCATCTGTCCACAGGCATGTCATTTTTTTCATCTAATTCTATCTTCTCAGACTTTCTCATACTAGGGTCTTGCTTTCATTCAGGCAAACTCTATAAACTTAAATCCACTTCGTGACACAATAGTCATGATAAATGTGTAAATACTGAAATTACTGGCATCAATACTGATATTAGGTGTACCAATACTGACAGTAGTAATAGGAATACTAACATCAGCTTGATCAGAGAAAAAATGAAATCCCTAATTCATAAATTATAATTGTTATTATAAACAAAAATGGCATCAATACAGATTTGAAGTAAGCTTCTGAAAAGCAAAAAAAAAGTCAATATTAATAGTAAATTACGGTAAATGAAATGGCTATACTGTAGCAATGTTCAGAAGCTTAACACAAGCTAGTTATATAAATCCACGCAATAGTCACAGGTTATTCTTCACTTCCAGCAACATTTAGCAGCATCATGAAACTACTGAAAAGACCCCATGTTGGCTGCTAAACAACTTGAAATGGCGGCAGTGGAACTTTTCAGAGGGAATTTATATATACTTACTTACTTAGTCGTTCCCCTTCTACCATGAGGTGTAGAGGTTTGAAAGAGAGAGAGAGCGCCAGACTATCCTATCGGCTGTCTTCCTCCTGGCCTGGTTCCATTTTAGTCCTCGGTCCTTCAAAGATTGTCTAATGTTGTCATGGTAGCCGATCTTCTCCCATTCTGCAGACATGGCCAAACCATCTTAGTTGGGACTGTTCTACTTGGGTCTGCAGGGGGTGGGATTTTAGGCCTTGACATTTTGTCTGATTGCGGACCATGTTTCTTGTTACTTCAACCACCTTCCTCAGATACCTCATTTCTGAGGTTTGTATCTGGCTTTTGTGGGTTGTAGTCATTGCCCATGATTCGCATCCATATGTCAAGACTGGGACATAGGTGGATCGGTATACAGCCATCTTCGTTTTCTTACCAACCTATATATTTATATATAACAGAATGTAATATATCAACTGCTTCAGGCTGGCAGAATGGATAAAACCCAGATGAAATTGCCAATGTGGAAATGTTAACCAAGGTGCGGGGGGGTCAAAAGCCAGTACAGGGTTGAAGACAAACAGTATGACCGCAGCTGGAATGATAGCCCCAGAGTGTAATAAAAGTAAGGTGGTCGAAACGCTCATGTGAATGAGGACCAAACTTCTGATGATCAGACTTACTCTTGTAATACCTACCAGTGCTGGTATGCAGAGGCATCACTAGGGTTGGTGTCACCCCCAGGGACCTCCTCCCGTACCAGACAATACAGATTCCTTAGTAATGTTTTTTGTACTAATGTAATCGTAAATGCATATGGAAATATACTCATAAATGAAATAATACCCAAAAAATAAACAGGAACAAATACACAAGCATTTCAGCACTTAGTGAATGTCTCGACTAAATCATAATGTGCATTAGAAGGTTCAAATAGTAAACTAGCACAGAGTTTTAACCCTATAGGTATATTGATACAGTACATGTAAGCTGGGGCTTACAAAAAATGTTTTTGTGGTTATAACTAACTACAGAGATATTTTTATAAAAAATAATAAATTTCTGCTGAAACACTGCACACAAATTTTATATAGTCATTTTGGTGTCACCCGGGTGTGGCCAGCACCCTCTAGTGACGCCTCTGCTGGTATGTTCTGTATACAATTAAACGCCTGTTTTTAAATTAGAGCAGTAACTAAGATAGCTTTGTGTATGAGTATGGTAAAATGTTGGACTAGAGAGTTCAGCCACAATACATGCTTTGTTTTAGAAACACTGTATAAATAACTATATATATATATATATATATATATATATATATATATATATATATATATATATATATATATATATATATATATATATATATATATATATACACTGAAGCACATTAAAAACGCACCACCTGTATAATCCATTAACAGAGTGTGAAATGTAAATATAAGTGTGTACAAGTTTACATATTTGGAATCTATTCATTTTCCTATGAATCCATGCTGGTCATTAATTTGTACATTTGATTGTTATGAAATTCATTGCATTCTGTGCAGGCAAGGGAGAAAACCAAAAATACAAAAAAATGCACGTGCGTTATCCTGCTGGAGAAGCTGCAAGTCTGGATAAATTGTGAACGCAGGAGCAACCAGTGCATCCAGAACCTCATCTCGATATGTCACAGCATTAACATTTCCACGGAAGACGTGAAGAGGCAAGCGATGGTGAAAACTGAATCCTCATCAAATGTGAATACTGCCACCTCGAAATCGGTTGACACAGCAATCTGCAAAGCGCTCTTCACACCGTCGCTAAATCCGCATACGTCCATCTGCAAAGGATATGTTGAATCTGTTCTCGTCTGTGAATAGGACAGCATTCCACTGCAGTCTAGTCCATCTGATATGTTGCTCTGCCCATTGCAGGCGCTGCTAACGATGTCTGTGAGTCAAGTTTGGCCCAACATAAGGTCGTCTTGCAGTAAGGCCTGTATCTCTGAGTCGTCGTATGACTGTCATTCGAGAGACTTGCCCATGTCTACCCACTATTGCTCTTGCTGTTTGACTTGCCGGGAGAGTACGATTCGTTAGGTGACTCAGCACAATATGACGATCTTGCGCAGGGGTAGTAACTCGTGGTTGGCCACTCCGAAGTCTATCCCGGGCACTGCCAGTGGTTCCGTAACGTTCATTGAGACGTACAATAGTGCTGTGGTGGCAATTCATCCTTCTGACAATGGCCCGCGAGCTCATTCCGGTCTCCAACATACCAATGGCTCGTTGGCGGTCGTTTTCAGATAGTCGTGGCATTTCAAGCACATGTACTGGGTGTTTTGTCTCAACGGCCTTTTTATACCGAGTATACTGCCACAACGAGTACACATTTTCAGGGTCATAGCTGTTGGGAATCGTGTTGCACGTGTAACTTTCATCGTTTTCAAGTAGTCTGTACACACACCCGTGGGTTGAATCTTGCACTTTCCATTCCAGCAGCCATTCGCTCTCTACCTCATGGCAAACACGGGGAAAATCCATTCCCACACTTTTTTTGCCAGCTTCTCGGCATCAGTATATATAATAGTGGTGCGTTTTTAATGTGCTTCAGTATATATATATATATATATATATATATATATATATATATATATATATATATATATATATATATATATATATATATATATATATATATATATATATATATATATATATATATATATATATATATATATATATATATATATATATATATATATATATATATATATATATATATATATATATATATATATATATACAGGGTGTCCATGAAAGATTGTACCCTTTTCAAAAAATTTATTCTCGACCCCATGATGTGGTACAAGGCTACTTTCTATCACAAAAGTTTTCGCATATTCTATCACACAAAACACCTTCTGTTGTTTGGTAGGCGCCATTTTGCAAAAACAGTGCGCATGCGCACAGCAGGTATTTTAAGTGAGACTTTCGCAGTTGAGTTGCAATTGGTAATTGTTACATGTCTCTCCACACACTGGTCAAGTAGGTGAAAAAAAAAAGAAATAGGTGCATTATTTTATGGACACCCTGTATATATATATATATATATATATATATATATATATATATATATATATATATATATATATATATATATATATATATATATATACATATATACACACACACAAACACACACACATAAACAGACATATCGGAATCTTTATTCCCCATAAAATACATTATAACAAAATACAACATGCCATACAGGAGAATTATTAAAATTTACAAAATTGTGGCAGATGTCTTAAGTAGTTCGATGTAGGTGTTTTTACATTGAATGTTTTTGTCACACATATATATGACTCTTTAAGCTTCATAAAAGACATTGGCATGTAATTATATATGATATGATACAAAATTCCAACAGGAGTATTATTAAAATTTACAGAATTTGAGTGGAATAGGCTTCACGTAGATCAGTATGGGTGTTTTTTACATGTGGGTTTTGTTAGAATCTTTGTTTGTCATAAAATACATTGATAGGTAGTGGAGTGAGATACTAAATATAGGATCAAATAGAATAGTATATAGTTTGGTATATTAAACATAGCACAATTGAGATTAGACTTAATAAAAGTGTGGAAAACATCTCCAGCAATTTAAAATGATGTTTTTTACATCGAAGTTTCCATATTCTGTAAGATCCTATAATTGCACTAATGCTGACATATGAACATAAAACTTTGGCTTCAAATTTCCGTAGCCCCAGAGACATCAATCCGCACACTTTGCATGTGCATGTCCCAAAGTACCAATTATCCGTACGATAACGTGTACGATATCCTAATTCGTTAATTTCTGCAAACAATGGATAGTATTTATTAAATTTATGTTGGTAACATTTATCTAGATGGGCGTCATATGGTATTGCTGCTTCTACAATAAAAGCTGTTTTGCCATGTTGATTGATTATTGTTAAATCAGATTTTACGGCACATGATTTAAATGAAATATTATTGCTGCCGAAAAGTGATGGTTTAACTATTATTTCTTAATTTATTGTTATGTAGCTATTATTGCTGAATGAAGATTTCACTTTCTAATAAATAATGTCTACAACTGTAATGTGCCTTTGTTGCACAAGGTTTGAAATTTGGTACATTCATTTAATTAATGTGACACTGTTTCATATGGGTGGTTACATATTTTGCATTTTTTTTTTAAATAGGACTGTGGTAAGGACTTTTGCATTAACTCTTTGACTCCGTAATTTTTTTCCACCCTGTGCCGTAATTATTTTTTGAAGAATTCTAAACGGTGAAGTCTACTATCTTTTAGTGTGAATTTTATGTTAATCTTTTCTGTGAACATGTACTTATTATATACCAAACTGTAGGGAAATAGATAGAGAATTGTAATATATAGTGTCTTTGGTAGTATTAACACAAGTACGTTTGGCATACTTAAAACATTTTGCATGTAAAATTGAAAAACACTAAAAAGTTAACTGCAGAATACGAGCTTACCAAAGACAAATTACTGTTGTAGACAATAAAACTTTCTTTTTAGTCTTCAGACATCAAGGTAATTCATTTACAAATTAAAAAAACATTGATTATGGCCACAGTTAGTACATCTGGTGTTATTCACACCAGTTTTTACTGTGATCCCTTATAAGAATAAAATCAATTATGCAATCTTGCATTACGTCATTTTCAAACATATAAAGAAGAATGACATCATATAAAAACTGTTTACATTTGTCTAATGTTTTAATAGTATCCCTGGCTTCATCTTCTACCTAGGACTAGTGATTAGATGATACGGTAGGTCTAGTTTTGTGGCTTTTCGATCGGCCAGAATAGGACTATGCCCACTCAAGTAAATCTAATGTGTCTAGCTTTTCTGCACCGATTCCGTTATTTGACAACAAACTGTGGCTACCACACAATCATCGTCCATGTCAGCAAGCTACCACACAATCATCGTCCATGTCAGTTGTCAGCAACGTTTCTAAGTAGTTTGACACAATCGTTTGCTTAAGAGACTTAGAAAATGTAAATAAAAAGAGTGACATATTTCTGTAGCAATAGCAACGAAAAACGCAAACACTCGAATCGTCACACAAATTGTGATAATAACCTCAAAACACGCACACGTACTGCTTAACTACACTCAAATTAGTTGTTTAAATAGTAACGGAAGTCATTCTACGAGTTTTAAAATAGAAACGGCATTAAACTAACGATTTTTGGGGTTTATTTGTGATAAACTAAAAATCTGAGCGTTACGGTGGCACGGCAGTTACAATTTTGCAACACTCTGAGCGTTGTTCTGGAGTCAAAGAGTTAAGTAACTGTAATCTCGATCTTTACAGCAAATGACAGTTTTTTTCACTTAATTTAACGTCAGATATAAAGCTAAATGACAATGAGTGGTTAACACATTTTGCGCACTATTCTTCCTTGTAACGATTTACTTTTTAGTTCATGTAGAATTTGCTTTAGTTTATGTGATTTAAATCCAGAATAAAAAGCGTTTGCTGACTTGTATGTTAGACTCACGTCTTCATCTATGTTTAAATGTACAATGTAATGGCCACTGTCAACCACTTTCACACTCCTTCGCGCGCACATTCTTCATTCATTTCTACTCAAAATGATCTTGGCCAATTCACTATGGATCTGTTAACGAGATAGTACATTTTGTTTAGCTCGTAACTTGCAAAGCTATTCCTTTCTTCATCTACTTGGTCTATTTTATGCTTTTTCTTATGTTTATCTAAAGTGTTTATTGCTGCAGTTTTTACAAGACTCATCACAATTGAGCACACTGAAAAGTAATGAAATATGTCCGGAGTGGTATAATACGAAGGGGTTTGATATGCCAAGGCAAACATACATTACATACATACATTACATTGTATTACATAATACATACATACATAGCAAATCTTAATTAGAAATGTTGGTATAAAACATATATATGCCATTATGTTATCATCATCCACTCCCTACGGAGCCTAGGAATACCTCAAGTTATTTTATATATTGTGGTTGCAAGCCCCATATGACATCTCATAAAAATCTTCTCCAAGGCTGAACTCTTTGTTTATTACAAGACATCTTGCTTAACGATTGTTAAGAAACCTGCCGGAAATCATTGCGTGGTATGTCTTGTACTAATTAGTGTGATAGAGTTACTGTGACTTTTATTTTCAACAGGTCCCAGCCTTCTTTTCTCTGTAACTATTTGAGTTTGATTCAGTCTTCTTCTCTCTGAAAAACTATATGTGTTTCCCATGCTTTTCTCTTTGTAATATATCGAGCTTGGTCTTTTTCTGTAGGGTTAATAATTGAGGTTTTAATAGAGACTACAGGGGAGAATATTAGATTTTCACCAGTTCGTTTTTTCACCAGTTCTTTTCGCTAGATAATCACGATCAGGGAACCTCAGTTTCTTTGTTAAAAAGAATCGCGGTCGTCACGTAATGTGACGCAATTTTTTGGGACACGCGGTCTGTATCTTATGACTCACGCGTTGCTTTCAAATCTATTGGCGTAGGCTCGGTTGTTTAATTTTGTAGGGATTTCATTGGTCGGAGAGGAACGCCAGCGATGACGTATCTGGCCTCGTTGTCTGTAATAAATACTAGAGGAAATTAATTGCGGGTCCCTTTTGTCCGAAGAATATTCAGCCGTGAGAATCTACGCCATAGCACTTGCTCTTCAGTGAGAAATTTGATTTATTGGGTAAGCCATAACTATTTAGCGTGGTACTTGTAATTCGCTTCTAATAGAGACTAGCCGGTTAAAGTACAAGCTTTCCTCGGGAGGTTTTAATTTAGTTCTTAAACCGAAGGGCCATCAATTACGATCTCAGAGAAAGTATTTAATGTAAGAGGTGCAGAGAAGTCTTTATATGATAATAGCCATAGCTAGGAGTGTGTAAAGATTTTGAGACATTTAATGTGAGCTCCGTATATTTAAAAGGTCTAAATTTTTTTAAGAAGGTTGGTAGGAAAACCCCGCATCTTTGATTTATGATAAACTTGTGTATATAAACGGGAGCAGGATTTTGTAAATTTTAAGCACGTGAGCACGGTTATTTTATTGAGTTTTAATTCAGGAATGTTACCCAGAGAAGGGTGAAGTTAACATTATGTTGAACACAGGAACACGTGTATTTAACTACAGGGGGATACATTGATAACCTCGATTGTTTATAGTTTAATTGCAGTTTAAATACGCTAGCATAAGTTTGGCGTACGTTATTTATTGTGCTTTTTTATTGTTGTATAGTCAGAAGACACGAGATGTAATCTATATTTCTGTTATGGGATTTTCCTTTTATTTTCAAGAGATGTAGATTTTATTTTGATAGTTAGTTGCTTATCCTTTACAGGACGTGGCAATCAACCCCAGCTTTTATTGGCTGTTTGTGATTTTTCTAGGCAATTTTTTCCATTCAGTAGTTTGCCATTGCTTTCTGAACGGTACGGCGCTTATACCATTGTTAAAAATCCACACAAAGCGATCTGCTACCAAACCGCCTGCAGCAGGTTTCGAACCTGGTATTATTTTGATAAGAGAAGTGTTTTCTGAGATGGGTTTCAGCCTGCCAAGATTTAATTTTGTACTGATAAATATATCCCAAGGGTCAGTGAGAAAAGTAGCCCAAGTATTTTCGGACAGGTATGTCCTCAGTGAAAAATTGTTGTGACACGCGGCTAGTCATGCAGAGCAAAAGGATCTGAGTCAGCCGATGTTTACTTTGGAAACGGGAGAGAGAGAGGGGATTGCCTGGGAGGTTGACCTTTTGGGGCATAAATATTTTGTATCGTTGTGCGTAGCGGGAATAGAGAAGAGGAGCTGTAATTGATTCAAAGGGAGAAGGGAGTTTAGTGTTTGAGATGTGTAACTTTTGACGTGTTATATAGCTGTTGTGTTGTTTGTTCCACGGCGAGTTTTCACGGTCTGAAGGAGGGGCAACCAGCCTCGGTCCTTTACAACAACAAGTTGTCATCTCAGGAGCATATAGCTTGAGAGATCGGAAAAGGTGCAAGAAATACCATATGTTCCCAGGTAGCGAAGACAATCTTCAGCTAGGAACAGGATTTGTCTTTAATCCAGAGCTCTTCGCTCATTATACCACTCAGACAACAGCACGTGGCTGGGAGATTGGTCTAGAGTTATACAGCCATAATAAAGCTGTTTGTCCCTAAACCTTGAGCGGGTTAACGGGGCAAGTAAGAAGTCGGTCCGCAGCCATGAAGCTTCTACAAGTGACTCAAGTACCTCAAGCTTGAAACCGAAGTCATCAGTGCAGAAATCAGAAGCAGGAGACAGGGATATCATTCCTGGCTCTGAGCGTTATCAAGCAGACGTTGAGTGTTAGAGAGACACTGAGACCAGGCGGAGAGAGAGAAGGAGGGAGAAAATAGACAGGACCAGTAGGGTCTTTATTATCCATTAGATGGATAGACTCGGAGCCATAGTTGTAATCTAAGTCTACTAGGGTAGCAGTCCAGTGGTATTAAATTAGCGGCGTGTCCATCGCCTAAAGAGGCTGGACGCTGTGTGTGTGTAGACAATAGTTTAGGCAGTGTCAGCAGAACAGTGACAGTAGGAAATAGATTGTAGTAGGGAGTGGTGGCTAAAGTTGATGACCCCACCCATTAATTGTGGTTAACTCAGTAATCATTCTATTTTTCCCCAGCAGGGTGAAATAAGGAGTGAAAGTGGTTGTTTTCTAGTATCTACCAATTTAATTGTTTTTCTTGTTTTCAGGTCTGTGCAACATTGCATATTACGGATTTTGTTTCTATGTGATTTGATTATGTTGATTATATTTTTTTGTAATAAAGCTATATAAATATCAATTGGATCAGGTTCTCTAATTTATAGCTAACTATACGGTACCTATATGTTGTCTGTATAGTGGTGTCTGTGGTCCTGATTTATACCTTATCTCCTTTATTGGCAGTAAGAGGTGGTGAGTCTATAGCTATAATAGTATTATAGTAGTCACACGTGGCGAGGGAGAGTCAATCTCGGTTCTCATCTCTCGGGCCAATAGGCTCATCTGTCTACATTCATTAATATTTTCACATCTAAATCTATCTTCTCAGTCTATCTCATACTAGGGTCTTGTCTATACACTGGGCACACTCTAACTTAAATCCACTTCGTGACAATTAGCCAAGATTGTTATAATCCAGACAACCTTAAGGTTGGGCTGTATTTTTGCATGTCGCTCCCCACGATCTTATTCTTAGATGATCATCTGTTTTACCACTATCTAATGTGATGATAAATACGTCTATTTAGGGCGCCTTGGGCAAATAATTCAAGGTGACATTGTCTCACGCCTTCGCTAAACGCCGGCCACAAAGAAAAGATCAACAGATCAGGAACGTGACCTGCCTAAAACGTGTGAGGGTCGAGATCTGTCAATCGGGGGTACGATAATATCCTTAGGCGAAGGCGTAAAAGTAAGATAATGACCGCGAGAAAAAGAGAAAAGGCATGATATTCACCTCGTGCTCTCAGTTTTTATAAATGTGCCAAGGTGTAAGGCAATTTAGAGTTCACCATTATTATTTGACTCAGCTATTTCTGGTGATGTTGGCTGTAGCAAATATAAATAGTTACGTGATTATTACTACTTTAATGAGTCACTGATCAAACCTTCCCATTTTAGCACTGTAAGAAAAGTGCCTAGAGCATACGAAATTTCAGAGGCTAGGAGTAAAGGGGGGAAATTCTGTGTTTTAAAAAAAAAAAGGAAACGATAGTGAGACAAAAAATAATGCAGTTAAACTTCAAAATTATTCTTCAAAAATAATAATTCCACAATTTCTAAGATTATAAAATAAACATTTTTCTTGCGATTTGATTCAATTATCGATTGATAAATATTCGAAGCCGTGCACATTTAAAAAACTTGTAATATGTATTTCATCTGTACCGCAAAAGACACATCAATGACAGTTAGCTACAGATACATAGACCAGTGGTTCTCGTATTTCTAGGGGCCACAGTAAGATGGTATTTAAAGTACCTTTTTTTCCATCTAACTTTGAGTATGAGGGGAGCCACAGAGGTAAATGGGACTCAGAAGGGGCCATGAGCAAAAAAAAGAAGGTTAAGAGCCCCTGACATAGACGACCGCTACAGTTACAGTCATAACCCTCCACTCCCAAAGGAGCATAGGCCTTCAACGAACACATGCCAAGTCCTCCTGTCACGTGCCACCATCTCAAGTTCTTTCCACGTTCTCCTCATCATTTTCACCTCTGTTTCCAGCTCTCTTCTCCATGTGCTTCTTGGTCTACCTCTGCCTCTCTTACCCTGGGAGTTCCAGTGTGAGTCCTATCCATCGCCATCGTCTTCTTCTCATCTCTTGTTCCACTGGCACTTGTCTAGTTCTTGTCCTCAGTTCCACGTTGGTAACCTTGTCATACTGTAACCGCGCTGCTGTTACTGGTTACTGTGTGTTATCTCACTAGGTGGCAGATGGCAGGCCTAGTGACGTAATTCAAGTTTACAATCTCTCCTTTTTATCTTCCAAGTTATTTAGTTGATATCATTACTGGCCATCTCCGCCAGAGGTGTAAATTCCTGGATGATATTCTAATCCTTTTCTTGTATACTTCAGATTCGTTCAGTTCCTTCTTTGATGTTAATAGTGACTTCGTATTTCATTCATAACCCTCCACTCCCAAAGGAGCATAGGCCTTCAACAAACACATGCCAAGTCCTCCTGTCCCGTGCCATCATCTCAAGTTCTTTCCATGTTCTCCTCATCATTTTCACCTCTGTTTCCAACTCTCTTCTCCATGTACTTCTTGGTCTTCCTCTGCCTCTCTTGCCCTGAGGGTTCCAGAACAAGGACTGCCTTGTAATGCTATCAACAGGTTTCCTCAGTGTGTGTCCTATCCATCGCCATCGTCTTCTTCTCATCTCTTGTTCCACTGACACTTGTCTAGTTCTTGTCATCAGTTCCACGTTGGTAACCTTGTCATACCATTTTAATCCCTCTATTCTACGCAAGCACCCATTTATGAAAGTCTGTAGCTTTTTGGTTGTTGTCTTTGTTGTTCTCCATGTCTCCGAGCCATACAATAGGACTGACTTCACATTTGAGTTGAAGATTCTTATTTTCGTGTTGGATCCGATTTCTCTTGATCTCCATATATTTCCCAATGCAATGAAAGCTCCTTTGCCTTTTGTATTCTTATTTTGATATAGCTGTCTGTCCCTCCAACTTTGTCTATATTACTGCCAAGATATGTGTATGATTCTACATCTTGAATTGGTGTTTCTTCAAGTTCAACCCTGTTATCATCACCTGCATTTATTCTCATTATTTTTGTCTTTTCCCTGTGTATTTTCAGATCCAATTGCTGTGACCTCTCATCGAGTGTTTTTAATTTGTCCTGCATCTGATTACGGTTATGGGACAGAAGAGCCAAGTCATCAGCAAAATCCAGATCATCTAACTGCTTAGTCAGAGTCCACTGGATTCCATTTCTGTTGTGTGTTGTCGATGATCTCATAACCCAATCTATTGCCAGCAAGAAAAGAAATGGAGACAAGAGGCATTCCTGTCGCACTCCTGTTCTTATCCCAAACGGTTCTGTAAGCTGTCCTTCGTGAAGAACTCTGCATGTCATGTCTTCATATGTTTTCTTTATTAAATTAATGATCTTCAGGGGAACTCCATAATGCCTCATCAATTTCCAAAGTGATTCTCTGTCTACACTGTCAAATGCCTTTTCGTAGTCCACAAATCCGATGTATAGTGGTGAATTCCATTCCAGACTTTGTTCAACTATTATTCTCAAAGTGGCTATCTGGTCTGTACATGATCTGTTTTGTCGAAAACCTGCTTGTTCATCTCTCAGTTTCTTGTCTATGGACTCTTTTAATCTCTCAAGGATAATCCTGTTTAATACTTTTCCTGGCACTGATAGTAACATTATTCATCTATAATGTTTGCACTCTTGTAAATTTCCCTTCTTAGGCAACTTAACCAGATATCCTTCCTTCCATTCTGCTGGTATCTCTTCCTTTTCCCAGACTTTACCAAGTAATTTATATAACATCTCTGTAGCCGTGTCGATATCTGCTTTGATGGCCTCAGCTGGAATGCCATCAGGTCCAGACACTTTTCCCTCTCTTAGAAGCTTTATGGCTTTCTTTATTTCTTCCTTCGTTGGTCTTTCACCGTTAATTTGTAGCTCTTCTTCTGCTGGCTGGATGTCCGGCGGGTTTTGTGGAGCTGGTCTATTGAGAAGGTCCCCAAAATATTCTGTCCACCTCTTCATTTGCTCTTGTATATTGCTGAGCAGTTTCCCATTCTTGTCTTTTATGAGGCAACTTGTTTGCTTGTATTTCCATGTTAGCTTCTTTGTGCTGCTATACAGTTCTCTCATATTTCCTTTGGCTGCAGCATCTTCTGCCTCTCTTGCCAACTCCTCAATATACTTCCTCTTGTCTCTTTTGATACTTCTTTTTACTTCTTTGTTTGCTTCTGTGTACACTTCTTGAGCCTTGGCTTTGGAGCTTCTAGTTTTGCTTGTGTTTAACTCTGCTTTCTTATTTTTTCTGTCTTTTATCTTATTGATGGTTTCTGTTGTTATCCATGCTTTTTGTGGTCTTTCCCTTTTCCCCAGTATTTCTTCACATGTCTCATTCCATACTGTTTTGACCTGCTGCCAATAGTCTTCTGTATTCTCTACATCTTCCAGCTGTTGGAGCACTTGGAATTCGTTGGATACTGTGACCGCAAATTTGTCTCTTGTTTCTTGATTTCTTAGCTGTCCTACATTAAACTGTTGTCTATAATTTTGCATTGTTGCATATCTCTTGAGTTTCATTTTTACTTTGGCTATCAGAAGATGGTGATCTGATGCCACATCTGCTCCTCTATATACCTTTACATCCTGCAATGATGATCTAAACTTCTTGTTTATGCATATATGATCAATCTGATTTTCTGTTCTATGGTCTGGTGATATCCATGTTGCCTTGTGTATTCTCTTATGTGGAAACATGCTTCCTCCTATAGCCAGTTGATATGAAGCACAGAAGTTTGCGAATAGTTCTCCATTTTCATTCATTACTCCTAGCCCATGTTTTCCCATGACTTCTTCAAATCCAGTGTTGACTGTACCTATCTTTGCATTCATGTCACCCATCAAAATTGTGATGTCTCTTCTTTTTACTTTATCCATAATTTCCTGTAGTTTAGTATAAAATGCTTCTTTCACAGACTCTTCTTTGTCATTAGTTGGTGCATAACATTGGATGACATTTACATGAATTTTCTTTTTAGCTGTTTTGAAAGAAGCTGTTATTATTCTGGGTCCAACAGCTTCCCATTCAATTAGTGCTATCTGTGCTTCTTTAGATAACATAAGAGCTACCCCTTCACTGTGGTGTGAACTTTCGTCTTCATGTCATGAGGACAGCACCAATTCACCTGTGATGAGTTTCTTCCTGTCTACCCCCTTCCACTTTGTTTCACACATTCCCAGAACCTCGATTTTGTATTCCCTCATTTCTGCTGCTACTTGCGCCACTTTCCCTTGTTCGTTTAATGTCCGAACATTCCAGGTGCCAAATCTGGAAGTTCTCCTAGAAGAAAGAAGGTTAGTCAGCAACACAGACTCCTTTCGGCTTTCTCTGTGTTGCATCATACGCCTCCCCGCGAGAGGACCTTCCCCTATCTTGGATGGCTGTGTTTTATTTTCTTTATTTGACTTGTCCATATTTGTTGAAGTTTTTTGTGGTTTAAATTTTTTTACAGGATGGTGTAACCGGCCCCATGCCCAACCCTCCTTAGTCGCTTTTTACGACATGCTTGGTAGGGGACAGTGCAACTATTCTTTGCTCCCCTTTCGGGCCCCGGTAACACACGGGTGATATCAAGGATATACGGAAAGAGAAAAAAATGTTGATGAGAAAATTGATAATACTGGAAGAATATTCTTACACCCCGATAATAGTGAAGAAAGAATAAAGATAGTCCCCATAAAGGAGATGGTAATTCCCTTTGACATGCATTGGTTAAATGCTATGTTCTATGAGTATTTTTGACTTGGGTATAAACTGATGATTAAGAAAGTAACAATGACTACTGTACTAATAGAAAAAGTTGATAAGATGTTGTATACAGTTAGGACTGTAATTGTATTTAAACATGTTCTGTCTTATGAAGATGATATGACAGATAGTCAGGAATGACTGACACATTTTGACATACGGAAATATGATGATTTCTCATGAGAGAGGAACACACCGACTCAATGTCATAACCTGCCCCCGCCAGCCCGCCCCCCCCCCCCCCCCCCCCCCCCCCCCCCCGCCCCCCCCCCCCCCCCCCCCAAGGTTACACGTGCCAAAGTTACACACGATGGATATAAGACAAAAAAATAAGATGATACCCCTACCAAGGAAAACCCAGGATGAAAATACAGATTGTTGATTCATGGGTGACACATGATGGATGATATATGATGACCATGCCTAAAGTAACCCACGTATATATGGAAAATGAATGAAAATGTTTGAATTTAAGAATAATAGACTGCCCATCTGGCTGTTTCAGACATGATGTACTGACAGCAGATGTTATAAACACTATATAGATCTGAAAAATCCTCGACCAGCGAGGACAGATCTAGTGTTGAGAACACCGCACATATGTAAAATAATTGTTATTTTGCATTTTGTCAAAATGTTATGACATAACTAATATGTTGATAGTTACATCCATGGTTGTGTTTATGAATTTTATTTTGAAAATGTTATGAAATATAGTAAGTAATATGTTACTAAAGTATGCGAACATAAAAGAATTGACTGGGAAGATAAAATTATGAGACACCATGAATAACTCACATATTGTAGCGATAACATTGCAGACTTTGACAGTATAAGGATATATATTTGGAAAATATGGAACATTTTCTACAGTAATGGACACTCAGAGATCACAGGGATACTAGGAAAATATGGAGCACTTTCTACGGCAATAAATACTTTGTACAGGGATACTTTGAAGATATGGAATATTTTTCTACAGTAATAGATGTTTGAAAAGAACTTCGATCCATATTACTACACGGTGAAGTTCAAAGTAAACAAATGATGTTTTGACAATTTCCACTTTGTAGATTTATGATGACATATAAATAAAAATGTTGATTTGTTACAGTACACTTATAACAATTTTTGAATATGTATTATTGCATATGTGTTGAACATATAGTAGGAGATGTGGAAATAGGTGATTGAATTGGAAAATAATGACTTAGCTGTTTTATGAATCTGGATCGTCATTACAATAAGAACTTGGAGATTTTTGAAGATCATAAATAAATATTTGAGTACTTTCTACAGTATGGATAATGGGAAAGGACTTGAACATTTTGAGAAAATAGTGAAAATTTTATACCGTACAGATACCAGAAAATATTAAGTGGAATACCAGGAAGAATATATAACATGGAGATTTTGAGATAGGAGCCAACGATATCAAAATTTATTTTCCTCACTATGTTTAAGGACATGTTGTCAACGGTATTATTATTATGCACTTTCACCAATTGATATGTAGAAAGGAGTGTTTTATGGAAATTTACTATTTTATTTGTATTGGTACAATGTTCCCACTCACGTAATTTTTGAGTGGCGACACTATGGATTAGATTAATGGTTAGAAAATGTTTGCTGGCCAGGGTTACCAATCAGCTAAATTTGTGTTGGCATATACCCTGACGTGGTAGAAGTTTGAAATTTTTTAAATGACTGTCCATTTAGAAGTTCAGTCAAGATATGAGAGTCCTACATATATATATATATATATATATATATATATATATATATATATATATATATATATATATATCTACACCTCACGGTAGAAGGGGAACGACTCAGTAAGTATATATATATATATATATATATATATATATATATATATATATATATATATATATATATATATATATATATATATATATATATATATATATATACACACAGGAGCCCAGGTTGGGATTTAGTTAAAATTTTTCGGAAATTTTAGGACTTTGAAATTATTTTTTTTTTGTGGGGGGGGGGGGGGAATTTTTACAAAACGTTTTTGGACTTTGAAAGTTTTTAGGATATATTTTCTAGATATTCTTCTTCTTCTTCCATCCTTAGCCATCAACCGGCAAAGCAGTATGTGGCCAGTACGTCTAGTGGCGTCTTAGGGCAACAACAAATTGATCAATCTATCGCTGTTTCCACCACGCCTGGTGGCGTCTTTGTGGAACAAAAACAGACCAAACAATCTATCATTGTTTCCGTAATCAGATTGGTTGGCAAGCAGGTGATCAGCCCACTGTGCGAAGTTTTTACGGGATGGGGTAAACAGCCCCATGCCCATACCCTCCTTAGTCGCTTTTTACGACATGCGTGGTAGGGTGCAGTGTTACTATTCTTTGCTCCCCTTTCGGGCCCCGGTAACACACGGGTGATTTTCTAGATATTGATGGTACTCAAATGTCTCCCTGCGGGATACATTTGCATGGCCCCGGGATCTATATGTGACCGTATAACCATGAGGGAGCCTGAAACAGACTATAGGTCTGTAACTAAAACCCAGAAATAACATAGATTACTATCGTGTAAAAACAGACGATACATTGTTAACTAAAATAAAAAGTTAGCTCAGGACACTAGAATAAGGGAAGCGGTGGTGTATATTATGAAGGTTAGCGTTGGGGACAAATGCGGTCCAACTTTACTATCGGTTGTCATGAATACCACGCCTCAACACGTGATATTCATCCAATCATAGTTGCAGCTATAGTGAGCTCCCTGCGATTTTCCTACCGGGAATATAGCTTGCCAGCAGTCTATTCCAGAAGAGCGATGCAGTGAGAAGCATTTTTGTAGGCTCATGTTTTCTTGTTGGAGATTTTTAACAAAAGTTTCTGAATAGTGTGATTCTATTATGGATATACAGAGGTATAGTGATGTGTTTCTGATACTCAAAGACATTGTAAGTATTATCACCATATCATTTTTTGGTTTCCAACGGATTTGGCTATCGTTGTGAACCATGAGCTTTATGCTATGATAGAGAACGACAGTAGGCCATAACCTACAGCTAGAAGAATATGTCAAGATATAGACAAAGAAAAAGAGAAACCCCAGCAGTATAAGAAGCACCAACCTGTGAAATAGATCGGGAGGAAAGGAAAAAAAATGAAAAATGAAGAGTAAAATCATGAATTTTGAATCCACGTTGGACTCGCTTAAGGATAATGACAAATCTGAATATTAATGCCGCTGGCATACATGTCTGTACATATGATGTATTGCATTTTGTTGAAAATGAATTAACTGTTGCTGTTTCAAAACGATAAAAAAAATCCTTGTAAAGTACTGGCTGTTGATGATTTTGCATAGTTTGACTGAACTGTAGCCTGATAGAAACATGGTCCACTCCACATTATATAAAAGACTCTCAAACTTCATATACAATATCAGCAGAAGAAGGACAAATTATAGAACCTGGCATCCCAAATTTTATTGTGGGTTAATCAACAACTCTGGTGGACTTTAAACCAGTAAAACAAAATATCTAAACTCACGTCCTAAAAAAATGAAATCATAATCACACCACGGCTACATAACTCTAAATGGTGCCGTTCCAGTCCCAAAAGGAACCCTGCACTGTCACATAATCCTAAATAGTGCCGTACCCAGTTCACAAACGAAATACTAGGAACACTGGGACGGTCACATAGACTTGCACCCAAAGCATCGTTTCGGAAGTTGGCCTTGAGGGCATTTGACTGCCATGTGGCCTGAGAACTCTCCACAATTGTAGCACCTCAACCTTGTAGGCTTTCTCCGTGCCATGGGTCGCCTCCTACTCCCCTTACATTCTTGGCCGCCAATGCCGCATACATAGACTGCTTCCATGCCCTGGACAGATGGTTTGCTATCAAACTCTACTTGCTCGTTCCTTGCCAGACTTCGGAATCCCTTTCTGAAGATCTTGGTCTGATGTACGAATACATCAATACCTCCATCATCTGGCGTGATAAACCCCCATCCTCTGTGGACACTATACCACTTGCAAACCCCTTTTCGCCTTTTCGGTGCAACTGCGTTTGTTGGTACTGTCAGCTCACAGCTTTCCTTGACAACAACCTGATTCTCACATACAAGAAGGTCTAGTTGAGGTTCCTGCTCACACACCTCCTCATCTTGCTTTGGCTGTTTCCGCGGTTCACATGGTGCTTTCTTCCTTTGCACCTCCTCTTGTACTGGCGAACTGATCTGTGGTAGCTGTGCTAGCTGGGACTTTAGAAGAGATATTTCTGCTTTGAGTTCCTCCTCTTCGGTTTGAACTTCTACACTGGCTACCTGCACCAGTGTAGCAGGCTTTTTGCCTTCCAAGAAAACAGCATATTCCCTTGGCCCCTGACTCACGGCCTGGAAATCCTTAGTCATCTCACTGACTAGTTGTCGCTCACTGTAGGCTTCTTCCACTATTTTGAGTAACTGCTCAGGGCTGGCCTTGCCTCCGCCACGTATCCGTAATTCCCTAGAGACCTTGGGTGTAACTTTACTCCAGATAACGCCCACCTTAATTCTGCAGAAAAGGGCCTTACCTTCCCCACGGCCTCTACGTCTTTCACAAACTCTTGCCAAGTGGGACTTGCCTTTCCACCAAATCGCCTTACTTCCGGCACCGTCACGTATACTACCTGCACATGCGCATTGCTCTAGCCCTCACTTTGCACTACTGATGCATCTTCCTCGCACTCCCCTCTGCTCGGAACACGTGTACTTCTCGAAGCGATCTTGCTGCAAGTATGCACTGCTGAGTGTTTACAATATTTGTTCGTTTGCTATTTACTCTGTGTCACTGTCTGCCTATCCTGCCGACGACGCCAATTGTGATAGGGTAGGCGAGATGATGATGATGCTGTTTTGATGTGTGATCACTTCCTTGCACACTCGCTACCGACCCGATCAACAATAAAACTCTGATTCTAAGGAAGGGGCTGTATTTATTCATACAGCCCAGTCAGTGATCAAACGCATGAAGCAAACATTAAACAAATAAAACAAAACAAACAAAACACCCAGCCAGTGCTCAATTGCTAATCTTGAACGCAAGCAAAAGCACCGACTAGTTAAAATCATAATAGTTAAATAATGAGAAACGATACTCTCACCTGCCAAACAGTCCTTCCACGCCACCTGACACACTCTACTATCACACACACACACACACACTCATGTATGTCGTCCAATGAGACTAGTATGGTGTTGTGCATGAGGCTGGCAATCTCACCATGTAACACAGATTGCTACCGAAACCACTACTGCACGAGCATATGAATACTTTGTGAGGGCTTCATGTAGATGCCAGCCACATTGGTGGCCCCATGCTCCATAAGGAGCGAGAAGAGAAATATATATTTCCAAGTGAGCCCACGTGCTTTCACAAACCATTCTACACAAAACAATAATTAAATAATAATAAAATGGACATAGAATAATATTCCACTATATGTACACCGAATACTCTCATTAATGGGCATAAACCACCACCTCGCAACTGATCCATCTCAATATTCGTCCCTGCACTCCGAAGCATGTCGTATATGCCGACTGATGAGATTGGGAACTCATCATATAAAACACATTGTTACCGAAACAACCACTGCAATAGCATAAAAATGCTTCTTGTGGGGTTGTGATGGACACCAGGTGCATTGTTGTTTCCATGCTCCACAAGGAGCAAACAGAGAAACACCTCTGTCTCACCATGCCTTACGCACAAAGGAGTGGCATTGCGCTCACCAGAAATCTAAATACCTAAAACTAGATTCATCTTCTCAAAGGAACTTTAGCACTACAAAACTGGGTACACAACAGATGTAATTAAACTAATCTCAAAGTAACCCACTAAATATATACAGTAGAATTATGATAAGTATCGTGAAATACACTAAATTACCATTGCATCAAAGAAAAGAATATAATTATTCTTGACTTAACAAAACTAGAACTAAATACATCACCTAAAGGAAATTTAACACGAAAACTACCTCTTCCATTACTGAAGAAAATTACATTAACCTGCCTTTCACCCACGTGTCAATTCACACACAATATAAAATAGCGTAACATTATAGGCTTATAACGCGTGATAACTAAGCGTGTTATGCAGACTCACTGGCGCCTTCTTTATGCACAGTCATCAACCCGTGGCCCCCCCCCCTCCCCCGGTTGCCATCTTGCCAACAAGTTAATATTATCTAAACTAGAGTCCCAGATAACATCTCTGTCCAGTTCCATGTATGAAATACTCTCCTACTAAATTTGCCTTTCTTGCCCGGTCTGATGAATGAAAAAATTGCTACTAAACTTTTTCAGCCGCAATCTGAACTTAAGAAGTTATGAACTTTTCTAACGAGACCTTTGATATCATCTTGAACGGGGAAAAACTACAGAAAGTTGAAAGTTTCAATTATTTAGGCAGTAAAATGACTCAGGATGGTGACACAACAAGAGAAATCCATACTAGAATTGCGTTGGCAGCTAGCGCCTTCAATAGATTATCTAACATTTGGAAATTACGATCATTGAATATACATACCAAGCTTCGTCTGTTTAATTCAAATGTTATCTCAGTGTTAACATACGGCTGTGAGAGTTGGAAAATAACAAAATCATTGGAGAACAAGCTGAATACATTCGAGAACAAATGTCTTAGAAAACTCATGAACATCAGTTGGAAAGAATTCAAGACTAATCGACAAATAAGAGAAGACTCTAGGCAGAAATATGTCTCCGACTATATAAGGAAAAGACGATGGTCATATATCGGTCATGTCCTACGAATGCAAAATAACAGAATACCACTACAGGCGCTCACTTGGGTTCCTGAGGGTAAGAGGAAAAAAGGAAGACCAAAAGAAACACTCAGAAGAACAATAATAAGAGAAGGAAGAATGTTGGGCCTAAATAATGTGCAAGAGCTAAGAGGAGTGGCGTCACAACGAACAACCTGGAGAGCACTGGTTTCTGCCTTATGCGCCGTGTTTGGTGCTTAAAGAATTTATTATTATTATAATCTGGACTTAACACCAGTAAAATCTATCCACACATATTTTCACTCATCTGTCAATTCAGAACTAAATATAATGTCCTAAAAGAAATCTCCTTAGGAAACACATTTATCTATATATTTCGTTAAACATGATACCAAATAGGTAGCAGACCTACATCCCTATATCCTTTCTAACACTATAAAGACTTTAGAATGTTGGAGAATATTATTAGGCCTATATCTACTCACAAGTCCTAGGCATCTTTAGATTTCAACTCTGGTTTGGTGACCTCTTCTCTCTGCGTCTAGCGTCGAAATGACCGAAGATTTCAACCGGCCAAACCCTATATCCTTTCTAACACTATAAAGACTTTAGAATGTTGGAGAATATTATTAGGCTTAAATCTACTCACAAGTCCTAGGCATCTTCAGATTTCAACTCTGGTTTGGTGACTTCTTCTCTCTGCGTCTAGCTTCGAAATGACCGAAGATTTCAACCGGCCAAACTTAGGCGCGGTCAGTCTGAGCGCTTCTCTTCTCTGATTGGCTCTGTCAGCGGGCATGAATAATGTTCTATTTTTAGATCTTGACTGAATAACGCTAAAATGGCTCCCACATCGCCATGTTGAAGTAAAAAGGTAGAGAACGACAAACAAAATGGCGACGACAAGATGGCTCTGTCACATATATATGCCATGAACTAGCTGTGGTTAAGTTACGTCTAGATTGACTTAGTCTTTCAGTTTCATTATTTGTTGTTATGTACAGTGTGGAAACTTGTCCTTTGGACAAAGTTGCCGCTGTTGTTCTTCTTCTTTTTATTGTTAGACTAGTTGTAACAACAATGATGTCGCCGTTGACACGGACAGTGGTGTGCGTGTAAGCACTTTTAGTCTCGTGGCAATATACGATGTGTGGATACTGTATATGTAAAGGTGAAAAATAATGAATGAGTGTAGAAATTAAAACGATTCGTTATTGAGTTCTATGTCTGCTGACGTAAGTTTGTCAAGGTAGCTTCCTCAGTTAACAAGACTTTTATTTTGTCACGATCTATGAAGACAATAGTCAGACAGAAGGTTACAATAAAAAGAAATATAAATCCCAAATTGGGATGTAGCTATGCTTCTGTAGAAGATTGTTAAAACAGAGGTATGGCCTTCCACTTACCGCTAACGTAAATACATTAAAAAATTATCAGTATTGTCAGTGAGACAACGTTTGTCCTTTCTCAGCTAGGGAATATAGAGGGAGTATAAAGGGGGTATAGAGGCTCTTTGAAAAGTCACCTCCTATTTCTTAATTGTTATGCCTTCATTTGTATCTACTGGATTTGTAGAAAAAAAAGTCAGAACAAGAGATAATAACAGCGATTTGATTAACATGTTTTATTTGTAATTTCCACTATAAATATATTTGTAAAATGGTAATTAATTTAACATTACAAGGAAGGAGAAACATTGCTACCCACTGTGAGGTTATATACTGAATAGGCCGGATCTTATGTCGCCCTGTAATGCTAATTTAATGTAAGCTTTTATGTAATAACATGGAAGTTAAGTCTTCAAATTTTGGCATAGTTTTATAAATTAACTTGATTGTTATTGTTTCTCGCTCTTTTTCAGCCAATACCAAGTTGATGGCTCTAAGGTATTTTCTACACTGTAGATCAAGGCTTGTCATGTGACTTTTCTGCCATTCCAAAACATGTTGGAGTAGAAGTCTTGAGCGTCCGTTTCTCCAGCTTGGCTGGTATTTAAATGATCGTCACATCTGATACCAAGCTAGGATAAAGAACCACGTGACATAGTGTATATTCCCCGCCATCCAAGTTGGCTCTCCTAATATACAGATCTAAAATAATGTGCTCTGGTTCTTGGCTCTACCAAGGAATTGTCACGTCTTACATAGAGCCACTTCTAAATTCTCCTGCCCATCATGGGCTCACAGTGAGATCCTCCTGCATGCAGCCACCCAGAGTTAAGTCTGCGGCTCAAGCGATTCCTCCAAGCTTAATTTCACAATGCTGGGTTCTCAACATGTTTCACCACACAGGGAATCCCTAGAAATGTGTGGATGACTTCAAAAGTCAATGAGGGTATAATTAGTCTCACAGTGACAGTGACAGTGGTTCACTTCCACATTTTAATACTGTAGCATTGTGCTTATTTGATGGTCATATAAGGATGACTCCAGACATGCTTCCATGCATAAATTAATTTGATAGAAGTGAAGATTTAAAAAGTTAAAACAAGGAAGTTGACAGTTTCAATCACCCAGCGCATTTGAGACCTCATTAGTACTTAGTTGTAATTAGTAAACTTCCCATTATGAAATAATTTAACAAATAATACTGAGACGGTATTGCCTTCCCTGCTTTGCAGTAGTGGTCAAACAGTGGCCAAAACTCAAGAGTATCTATTATAGTCTTCAATGGAGTCTATCTTTACACAATATTACTCTTGGCAAAAATGTAGATAGAAGAGTAGTAAAGCTTCTATCACATGGGAGTCTTTACAAGATATTCAGATAAGCGAAAACAATGCTGGCTGTAACTGAGCACGTTAATTCTGTAATCTGCCGATAACTTTTGTGAACGATTTAAGCACTTCTTAAGTTCAGTTCGTTTACGCCCCCACCACTGATTTACTCAGTGGAATTATATTATTCTAATATAGCTCTGTTTAGAGTGTGTGTAGTAATTTGATGGGACAAACATGCAGTAACTTTAAAATTATTAAATCGCAGTTAAATTTGTAACATTCCAAATACCAAAATTTAATAATCACTTTAGGGTTTAACTGTTGGAAAATAATTTGAATAGTTATGGATTAAGAAAAGTTATCATCATAGTCTTTAGGAAATGTGAGATATCCTAGAAGTTCAAGTGGCAGCATAGATTTGAACTTGGCTGCCAATGATGGTTCTGCTCCTTCTTATGAGTTGGTTCTTTTCACTCTGCTCGCGCTCGTCTCTGATCAAGGTTGTCGGGGGTAGCTCGTTTACCAGAAACGCCAAGGAGAGTCTACCACGTGGGTCCTTCGTCTTAAAGCGTAGGTCATGGTTCCCTTCTTGTTCCAGAGATAGTACTTTCTGCTGGTATCACCAATAACTATGGTAGAAGAATAGAAACGAATGCTTTTCTGAGTATTGCGTTTTCCAATCCATAGTTATGGGTTCATATCTTCCAATACCACCATGCCAGTTACTCAGACTTTACCCTCGATGAGAATTAAATTTAATCTCTCGGGATAAAACTTCCTTTACATTTAAATAGAATAGCTTTAGCTTTACTTGACATTTAAATGAAAAGAGTAATAATACAGATAGAGTTTGTTTACATATACATCTTCACTGACTGAAAAGAGTTCACAGTATAAATTGAATATGTTTTCATTTATGTTTTACGCTGATTGAAAAGTTTTAAACTTCAATTACTTTAAAATGAATATTTTCACATAGACATTTACACTGGTTTAAGATTGAAAACTTACATTAATTTTAAAGTTACCGTGTTTATAGGTACATTTACACTGCTTTGAAAATTTAAGTATTATACTTAGAACGTATATCATTTCTTTCATCTTTCCCTCCCTGCTCCAAAGGGAACCTGGAACTCTTTATGCCTTTAGTTCTCTTTAAGAACCTAGCAATAAAGCAGTCACTAGCCCTTGTAGTAGTAGTTCATGAAATCATCATACTTTAAGCTGAGGTTGCCAGCCTCAAATGACTAGGATATCCTCCAGCGATTTTCACACATAAATATTCACATGGTAATGCATTCATATTAGTTCACATGTTAGTAAATGAAACACATATAGAATTTTTTTTAATTCACGCTTACGCCAATCTTGGCTGCAGACTTGTTGCTCAGATGAATAAAAGAAACGAGTCGGCCTCTTTCACGCGTCTAGGGTATCTTTAATTTGACAATAAATTCTCTCTCTGACTCCGTGTGTTTCAGTTTTCCTTAGTCCTGGTTGTCCTTATTAAAATGTAGAGACTTCCTGTCCTTTGTAAGTCTTATTTGGTTCTCCAATAAAAGGTCCGGCTAAAAAAAAAGAACTATTAATCTAGTCTTCACTCTGGCAAGGTCTGATGTTGTCTTGGCGCGCGGGAAATTCACAGTGAAATAAAACTGCGAAATGGTCAGACTATATTACTATCTTCCCACGCATTGTTGTTTTGAATCTAACCAAAAAAGATCCATTCATTTCAAATCATGCCGGGCGTGTGTGATATTTTCAAAAGTCTCATGTGAAATAAGGTTCATGCCTGCAAAGGCCACGTATTACCATACATGGACATCTGATGCCTTGCATACACTCTCACAGGCAGATCGGTAGACACACATGACAATATCGGTAAGTTGAAACATTTATTACTTTATTAGAAAGTAATGTTGTCATAACAAGTAGGCCTGGAAGCGATTATGTCACACTTGTCTGCCCACATGTGTCACACAGACAGTAATCTCGTTATCTGTCGTATGAGTACGCAAAAACTCCTTAGCCGATAATGAGAAGAAATTGGAACTTTTAAAAGTACACAAATAAAAATCAGTACAAAATATGTCTCTGATCCTGTAGGAGTGAAACATAGATCGTGAAGAGGTCGTCCATTTCGTCACAAATATCTTAAAATTATGTTACAGAGACACGGAAAACTGGCAAATGATCTTTGTTTCTTTATTTCTTAAACAGGTTACGTTACACATGAACATGATATTCACGCATATGTGACAACGTGATAGCAACATAGAGTTTTAAAGAACATAGAAGGATATTGATACAATAAAGTGAAGAAAAGTTTGCAGACTAATGTGGTGTGGCACTGAGCTAAGAATAAATAGTTTCCTTTAAGTTGTCTGTGAAAGAACTAGTACATAGAATTAAAGAAATGGGTGCAGGAAAGTTAAGCTGGGCAGGCACTGATACAAAAAGAAGTTTGTAGAGACGCACATACAGACAAACGATAAACAAGGGCAGAAAAGAAACACTGATGCAGGTCATACATTGCTTTGTAAAGAAAAGGATGGCATACACTGGCATGTGATAGACAAAAGCAGTAACCAGGTTACATGCACTGGTAAGTGACAGACATAAACAGAACAGGGTCACGGGTGCTGGCTCATAACCGACGAGAACAGAAATAAAGAACACATTTTTCAGCGGACAGTGTTTTTTTCTTTAGGAAAAAGAAAGTTTAACACACTAAAAATGACGTCTTCAGGTGCAGGTTCAACCAACAGTTTTGCCGCCTTTGGCATCAACAGGAGTAACTGAAATATAGAAATAACAAAATTGTATACAAACATCCAAACAAGTACTACGTTCCAGAGATAAGTATAAACCAAATCTAGTAATTAACTGGAAGAAAAAAAAATGATGTCCCGAGACCTTCATCAGCGAACACGACAACTTAAAGCTACGTAAATGGAGAAACAACATCAACATCATTTATTTCCGCTCCCTTTGGTGCATGGCACTACCATTGTAGCTAGTCCTCTAGCAGGAAGTCTGCACAGAGATTCACATCTCTTGAAGCTTTAGTTTCTGTTGTAATTTGTTTTACATGATGAGTGTCACGGGATTATATTGTGATAATTGTCCCAGGGTTATAGAGTATAGGCTCGTTTTGCAAAATACTGGGTATAACGGGTGTTATATGCTCCATAAAAGCCTCATTTGTGACACACGTAATAATTTGACAGAACGCCGACTCACTTTAGAGAAATGTAATAACATGACGGAACGCCGACTAAATTGTAACAGGCTTAATACCATGATAGAACGCCGGCTAAATTGTAACACACTTAATACCATGATAGAACGCCGACTAAATTGTAACAGACTTAATACTATGATAGAACGCCGGCTAAATTGTAACAGACATAATAACTTGACAGAATGTCGACTCAGTAGTAACAGTCGTAATAACTTGACAGAATGTCGACTCACTTGTGACAGACGTAATAACTTGACAGAACACCGACTCACTTGTGACACGTAATAATTTGACAGAACGTCGATTCACTAGTGGCAGACGTAATAACATGACAGAACGTCGACTCACAGTTCCGTGTATATTTATAATCCAATAACAGTTCTGGACATCAATAACATATAACCAGTACAAAACTACACTGGTAATATTTACTGACAATTTACCAAACATTTAGTAGTCTTAATCACGTTGAAACTGGCTATTACTAAACTATTACACTCGCACACACCTGGCAGGAACTGTGGCCAGGAAGTTGGCCGACTGACATTTCCCCGAACGGACATTTCACTGAAAGACATTTTCTCGAATGGACAAATGGCATTTAAAAAATTGTGTTTGGTGTAGAAGGGTAGAAGGGGAACAACTAAGTAAGTATGTTTGGTGTTTTTTGTCATTTATTTTTATTTATTTATTTTAATATTTATTTTTTATATCTATTTATTCATTTTAATTTTGTATGTTTTTTTAATTAATTCTTTGCAATGTTATTGCCTTTTATTAAATGAAATTGTCATAAATAAAGTTCGTTCGTTCAACTCCCAGTCTAATTGCTTTTTTCCTAATTTGGAGACGAGACGGTAAACGGTGGGTGGTGGGTTTTTGTATATGTGGGTGATCGTCTTTCTCTCTTGAAACCCTCTGTGCAATCTGTCAAGAGAGTTTGGTGTCCTTGGAAGGCCGCCAAGCCCCTGCGCTTCCATCTACGATTTACTTTGACATCAAGGCAAAGGCGCCCTTTTGATGGTCATCGGTTCGATTCCCGGTCACACCTAACACTTATATTTTCTTGTCTGTTGTCTAGTGTCATCCTTTATGTCCTACGAGTGTCTATTAATTACCTTTATTTATTTATTAATTATTTATTTATTCATTATTCACAGGACTCAGGTCTCACTTATTATTTATTTGTGATTCTGTTCAGTATGTTCCATTTCCAAATTTGAAATGTCGATACGTGTCGTCTTCCATATTTCCATTCTGATAAATGTTCGTTCGGCCAAATGTTTTTCGGTCCAATGTCCGTTCGGTGAAATGTCAGCCAGCATACACTTCGCATATCGACACATTCTTCTAGAACTACTGAAGATGTGGCATAATCTCATCACGTCAAACTAAACAATAAATAGTACTCAGCTACTTGACACGGGACAACATGGCACTTCCATGTAAATGTGATCACTGCCACATTACAACTACTGACATTGTGAATCCAAACTGTCTCAAGGACAACTAGTCACATGCTGTATATAACAACTTTCAGTCCCCGCCTTTATTTCACACATAAGAGACTTCTTGCAGAAAATTGTGAACAAATATACATTAATGTCGTTAGCAAAAGACATTAAGTAGCAAAGTTTTTAATATATATATATATATATATATATATATATATATATATATATATATATATATATATATATATATATATATATATATATATATATATATATATATATATATATATATATATATATATATATATATATATATATATATATATATATATATATATACCTGTCACAAAAAGTAGGGGATATTGAATTTAAAAGTTATCCAAAGACAATATATTTCAAATTAGTTCATTTATTCCTTCATACAAGTAAACTTGAGCATCATAACAAGACATTTGCGGTATAAGAAGTGTTATGGCTTTACTCACATGATTTTAGTCGCACTGGGTACCAAGGTGGGGTAGGTACTTCATTTACACAAAAATATTCCAATATGTCTAAAAACGTGTAGGGCCCCCGTTTGCCGCTAAACATGCATTGCAATAACGTCTCATACTGCAAATAAGCCTTCTGATGTTGTCTTGAGGAATTCTCTGCCACTTCTGCTGAAGGGCCTGGGCTAACTGCTGAAGAGTATGTGGAGCGGCTGGACGTTGTTGGACGCGTCTATTCAGGAGGTCCCACAAATGCTTAATAGGAGACAGGTCGGGGGGACATCGGCGGCCACGGTAACGTTCCGATATATTGTATCTGAAGGTGATCTTGGACGACGCGAGCACGGTGAGGACGTGCATTGTCATCCTGGAAGATGAAATCTGGTCCGTGCCGTTGAGCAAATGGCACAACGATAGGCTCGATGATGTTGTCACGGTAGTAGTCCCCTGTGATATTGACCTGGCATATGTGAAGGTCGGTCCTGTCATTCATACAGATGCCTGCCCACACCATTACACTGCCCCCTCCATAACGGTTGTGTGCAACAGTTAAAGGAGGCTGGTAACGCTCACCTCGCCGTCGCCAGACACGTATTCGACGATCATGAAAATCCAAAACGAAACGGGACTCATCAGAAAACATCACTGATGCCCACTGTTGATTGGTCCACCGATGATAACGTTGGCAGCAATCCACTCTTGCTCGCCTGTGTTGTGGTGACATGGGCAAAGCTACAAACGGTCTGCGTAAGGCCAGTTGCACTTGGTGCAAATGGTTTCGTACTGTCTGGGTGGAGACCAGGATCCAAGTGGTCTGTTGAAGGTGTTGCTGAAGTTGAGTAGCATTTAGAGTCCGAGTTCTGAGGGCCTGAGTAACAAGAAGTTGATCTTGGCGGCGTGTAGTGACTCTTGGGCGGCCAGTCCAAGGCAGATCAGCCACTGTGCGGAAATTTTGATACCTGTTCCACAGTCTGCTGACAACTGACTGTGAAACATTGAGGTTCCGAGCAACATCCACTTACCGACTTCCGGTTTGCAACATGCCTATGCCTAACCATCTCTGCTGTTCTGTCAAACGTTCCGTGACGAAGAAAAGAAATTTTATCTGTTGCAGAGTCTTTTTATACCTGTCCATGGTGAGTAGTGTTCATCAAACCCGAGATACACGCATTTTTTTTGAAAAAGAATAATGTATGAACTTTACGGATGGGCCCCACCTCTGTTCTTGGGATTGGCTTACTCATCACGAGTCACCAGGTCAACATGATATTGCACGTGAGAGGGTAGAAGAGCGTGCTCGATATGTCCATACAACCATTAAATTACGAAATCCACTCTTTTGTAAAATAATACATACCATCTTAAAATATCCCCTACTTTTTGTGACCAGTATATATATATATACATAGTAGTATATTATCAATCATGAACTTGGCCGACTCTCTAACCGCCGACATCTCAAGGACGGCGAGAGCTCTGCGGTGAGCAATTCTAACATTCTGATTTCCATTGCGGAGCTTTGAATAACATGAAGGGTTTTATGTTTGAACCCTGAAGATACATTGAAGAACGATCCCAATAACAGTAGGCAAGAATCTGGACCCACTAGCGACACGCCATGACAGATGCGTGTCGAAGTTCAGCCAAATCTTGTCACAAATAAAATATCAAATACGATACGCAAAACGAGCCATGTGTTGGCTAGAGCAAACGCTCCATACAAGGAGGTATATTAATATTTCTTCATGGAGTCTTCCCACGACTTGGGGGCACGACTCACAATAATCTATGTCGAAAGACGTCTGTCTCAAGTTGCAGACTCTAGGGATCGCTTTGTACAGCGTCGTCGCTGTTTGGCAACAAACACCAATCGCACCAAGTTGCGCTATTTTGTTCAACTATTGTGTCTGGCGGCGCGTAAGTAACTAATCATATACAACTTTCTTATATGCGCTCACATGTGCATCTATCAGAATTAGACGGGCATGTGAGATCTCACACATTTAAATCCCACGCGCAAAAAGGACTTACCAGTCTACAATACTTTAAATTAAAATTTTGTCTTGAAGACACAATTAAAAACTTATATTTAAGGTTATTTTTAACAAAATGATTCCGTTTCCGGGATGAAACCGAGTTCTGCAATCAAAAACTCACATTTTATTCATATATCACTGTCACTCACTTTGTGTTGCATAATTCACCGACTTTTCTACGTTGAGTGTTACTATTTTCGGGAGAGTACATATAAGGGAAACAATACAATTAATGTCTAACTTTCAAACACAGTTGCATTCCTTATATGTGACCGACGAACAAACGGCGAGAATTATGGAGTTTGATGATATATATATATATATATATATATATATATATATATATATATATATATATATATATATATATATATATATATATATATATATATATATATATATATATATATATATACTGAAGCACATTAAAAACGCACCACCTGTATAATCCAGGAATAGAGTGTGAAATGTAAATATAAGTGTTTACAAGTTTACATATTTGGAATCTTTATTCATTTTCCTTTGAATCCATGCTGGTCATTAATTTGTACATTTTATTGTTATGAAATTCATTGCATTCTGTGCAGGCAAAGGAGAAAACCAAAAATGCAACCAATAAAAAAATTCATTCACACTATCCTCGGTATCTTTTATGTCCACCGTGTGCTTGCAAACAAGCTTGGCAGCGGCTCCGCATGAAACGCACAAGTCTCTGAAGGAAATTCCAGGGAATCAAGTCTCATTCACGTGTAAGAGCAGCTTCGAGCTGATGCAGATTAACTGGAGAACCTTGCCTGTAGACTCTGCGTCCAAGCTCGTCCCACAGATGTTCTATAGGGGACATGTCTGATGATAGGGCAGGCCAATCAATCGTCACAATTTTCTGTTGCTGTAGATATTGCTGCTTAATGCATGCGGTGTGCGCACGTGCGTTATCCTGCTGGAGAAGCTGCAAGTCTGGATAATTTGTGAACCAATGCATCCAGAACCTCATCTCGATATGTCACAGCATTAACATTTCCACGGAAGACGTGAAGAGGCAAGCGATGGTGAAAACTGAATCCTCCCCAAATGTGAATACTGCCACCTCCAAATCGGTTGTGCTGACGAACACAGCAATCTGCAAAGCGCTCTCCACACCGCCGCCACATCCGCATACGTCCATCAGCAAAGGATATGTTGAATCTGCTCTCGTCTGTGAATAGGACAGCATTCCACTGCAGTCTAATCCATCTGACATGTTTCTCTGCCCATTGCAGGCGCTGCTGACGATGTCTGTGAGTCAAGTTTGGCCCAACATAAGGTCGTCTTGCAGTAAGGCTTGTATCTCTGAGTCATCGTATGACTTATTCGAGAGACTTGCCCACGTCTACCCACTATTGCTCTTGCTGTTTGACTTGCCGGGAGAGAACGATTCCTTAGGTGACTCAGTACTATATGACGATCTTGCGCAGGGGTAGTAACTCGCGGTTGGCCACTCCGAAGTCTATCCCGGGCACTGCCAGTGTTTCGTAATGTTCATTGAGACGTACAATAGTGCTGTGGTGGCAATTCATCCTTCTGGCAATGGCCCGCGAGCTCATTCCGGTCTCCAACATACCAATGGCTCGTTGGCGGTCTTTTTCAGATAGCCCATGCATTTCAAGCACATGTACTGGGTGTTTTGTCTCAACGGCCTTTTTATACCGAGTATACTACCATAACGCATACACATTTTCAGGGTCATAGCTGTTGGGAATCTTCTTCTTCTTCTTCCTCGTTCGCCTTCAGACTTCCACATTTATGACTCTAATAAAGGCAGTAGTCAACCCAAGGCTCCCAACATCTCCAAACAGTTTTTCGTTGACAGAAGTGGGTTGTTGCCATATGCTACTCCGTTCATTACTGTAGGTTGGGCAGTATTGCAGCAGGTGTTCGACTGTCATTGGGCTGGTACCGCAGGTGCAGAGATCTGTTGCACCAATTTTGTATTTGTGGTACAGATGGTATCTCAATCTATTGTGACCAGTGCGTAGCCGAAAAATGATGACCTGTTCTTTTCTGGATAGTTGATGATATGCGTCATTTTTCAAATGTCCCGGGTGCTCTCTTTCCCATTTGGACTTGAATGTAGCCTTTATAGTGGTCTTTGCCGTTGCGTAAGTTGTCTCTATATCGATTTGTTGTAAGGCACCTCCTTCCTTAGCAAGTCTATCTGCCTCCTCATTTCCTGGTATGTTGCAATGGGCTGGTATCCACTGGATAGTGCACTTCTTGAAGCATTCGGCCAGTCTTTCAAGGGAAATTATCAGATCTTTCAATCCTTTAGTTTGGTGGCTCTTCAGCGCTGATATTATTGAGAGGGCATCTGAAAAGATTACTATCTGTTTTTCTGCCTGTGCTTTGCATTCAATAAGAGTTTCAGCTGCCTGTTTCAGGGCTTCTGCTTCAGCACAGAAGTTATTGCAGTATTTTCCAGTGGCAATTGCCATAGAGTGAATTCTATTCTTTAATTTTATGAGGATGCCGGCACCCCCATTTTCAACTGCATTTGTTTCCGAACCATCAGTATATGCATGTGTCCAAAGCTTTGCTGGAAATGTTTGGTCAATATACTTGGTTGCTATACACTTTCTTTGTGTTTCTGTCTGTGTTCCCTTACCTTCAATGCCTGGAATATCAGATTTTAACTTAGGAAAGCATCTTATTTTCCACAGTGGGATAGTTGAGCTTGTTGGGATTTTCTTTGCAACTGAGCTTGCTAGTATGGTATTATTGTTAATTTTTTCTTTTGCTTGGGCGACAAAGTTATTTCGCTTGAGCCTGCCTCTTCCTAGCCTATTCATTCTTTGGTACATGGGGTGTCCTTCGAGCCTCTTAAATTTTTCAGCTTGTTTTAAGACTCTGCTGTCACGTCTATCCTCCATTGACTGTAGCCCTGTGATGTTTTCCATATGGTTGATTTGTGTAGACTTTAGGGCTCCTGTTATAATACGTGCTGCTTGGTTTTGGAGTCTGTTTACTCTGTCAAAATTTGATTTTGCTGCCGTCGACCAAGCTGTGATGCCATATTCCATAGCAGGTCTGACTCTGCCTGTGTACAGCTTTTTGAGGATATTCTCATCAGCACCCCATGTGGTACCTGCTAACTTTTTCATGATGGCCATGCGAAGTTTTGTCCTTAGCTGTATTTTGTTAATCTGTGATTTCCATGTCATTCGGCGGTCTAGTGTGATTCCTAAGTATGTTGGTGTTTCATCTTCTCGTACTGCCTGCCCATTTAGTTGCAGCTTTGCTTGCTGTGGTTTATTTGACAAGGTAAAAATAGTGTGTGTAGTTTTTTGTTCATTTATTTTGAGCAACCACTTTTTGGACCAACTTTCAAGGGCTAGCAGTGAATCCTGCATGCGCACTCTTGCTGTGGTGATGCATTGTTCTGAAGTCCACATGGCCAGGTCATCAGAGTAGAGGGAGTTGTGGACATTCTTGTGGATGTTTTCTGTTATATCATTTATATATATGAGGAAGAGTGTTGGGGAAAAGACACCACCCTGTGGAACTCCATGTTCCATTGTAGTCTTTTTGCTTAACTGTCCGTGCACCTGCACTCTAGCTGTTCTGTTTGTTAGATAGTTGCTGATCCAGTTATACATTCTTCCACAGACTCCATATTTAAGCATTTTAACTCTTAGCCCATCTTTCCAAACTTTATCAAATGCTTTCTCCATATCTACCCAGACTGCTAAAGTGTGCTTTCTTTCTTGGAAAGCATCTTCGATTTCCTGTGAAATGTAGGTGACTTGGTCCTCTGTAGACCTATGTTGCCTGAAGCCTGCTTGTTGGTGCAGTAAAATTTGTTTTTCTTCGAGGTGCCAGCTTAATCTGGTATTGATCATTCTCTCCATAAGCTTTCCCGTGCAGCTTAGAAGGCTGATGGGTCTGTAGCTGTTGGGGTCCATTCGGTCTTTGTCCTTTTTGGGGATTGGAACTAGTACTGCTTCTTTCCAGGCTTGTGGTACTATTCCACGCTTCTAGCTATAGTTCATAATCTTGAGGAGTACTTTCTTGGCCTTAGGCCCTAGCTCTTTAAGCATGTCATTTGTTACCCTGTCTTTTCCAGGTGACTTTCTTTGCTTAAGGGATACGATGGCTGCCTCTAGCTCTCTCATGGTGAGGTTTGTTGTCATATGCTCTTCTGGAACAGTTGGTATATTTTGGTAAATTTCTTGCTCTTTGGAAATTTCCTGTTTTCTGTCCAGTGGAACATTTATCTGGCTCTCAAGTTGGGAATCGTGTTGCACGTGTAACTTTCATTGTTTTCATGTAGTCTGTACACAAACCCGTTGGTTGAATCATGCACTTTCCATTACAGCAGCCATTCGCTCTCTACCTCATGACAAACACGGAGAAAATCCATTCCCACACTTTTTTTTCCCCCAGCTTCTCGGCATAATATATATATATATATATATATATATATATATATATATATATATATATATATATATATATATATATATATATATATATATATATATATATATATATATATATATATATATATATATATATATATATATATATATATAATGTTGACACAAAACGTAATAAACTGAAGCTTGAATCAGTCACATAATTTAATCAATAAATGCAATGTTTTATTTTTAAAAATAATGTTGAAGATTCAGAAAATGTTATTAAAGACATTAGATGAAAATAATTTAGCTAAAATCTTGTTTTATTCTTTAAATTGTGGCTGCTCACAAACATTCTCCTTCAGCAATTGTTTCTGGAACAGAAGGCTACCAACATTCTTACTCAGAGAAAGGTTTCTTCATTTTTTTTATCGGAACATACTTTACATATTCTCGTCTACAGGCGTTCCCGAGGTGCTAGCCTTCAGTTTTTTAATACCTGGAGATTCCTATCGAGACGTGACCGGTGTGTGTAAAAAAATATGTGTCCTCAATTATGTCATGATTTTGAAGGGTTTTGTAGCAGATAGTACGCAAACTGGCACGAGAGAAACCAGAGGACTGGGATTTGTTCTTGTCGGCAGCCATGTTTGCCTACCAGGGGTGCACTACCAATCTACTGGCGTGCCTCCTGCCACGCTACTGTTTGGGAGGTCCATCAAGGGAGGTAATCATACTTATATGGAGAAGAGATATTAGCAAAGAATTATCTACGTGAAATGAAGATTTCGGAGCGGTAAATAGAGCGGTAGTCATGTGACTGAGCTACTGGAAACTCCAATGAGCATTCTATTTAAGGAGGGAGAACACGCGCTGAGCTGGCTTTTACAATGTAGTTTAGTAGGATTTTTATGAGTAGTTTCTGAAGCTTCACAATGCAGTGCTTAGCAGCAACAGCATGCTTATTCAAGTTTTTCTCAAGACGTTGTTAGAGTCGTAGTCTGCTGTTCTCAGATAGATGCGTCTAGAAAACGTCAACCAGAAGCGCAGAAGAAGTATACAAGAAATTGTTGGTTGTCAGAGAATACGTCAACACTCGAATGTATTTGATAAATAAATAATGAAGGAAACCTGAGTCCAGTGGATAGTAAATAAATAGGAAAATAAATAAATAAAGGTAATTAACAGGTACTCGTTGGACATAAAGGATGGCACTAGACAACAGAAAAGAAAATATAAGTATTTCGGCCTTTATTTGGTCTATACTTGCTGATAGGAAAGTTATATTAGTGATTGCGTCTTTAAAACTGTCTGGGTCATCCACGGGTCCTATATACCACAGTTGTGTGAGTGTCATGAGAATGACCTCAGCTAATAACGCACTTTTTTGGGGGTGCAAAATTGGATCAGCGTCCATTCACGATGTACTGTCACATCAAGGCGATGGCGTCGTCTGGTTGGTCCTAGGTTCGATTCCCGGTAAGCCTATCACTTATATTTTCTTTTCGGTTGTCAGTACGGTTGTCAGTTTGGGTAATAAATTTGTAAAATTATAATTTCCCGGTGAATTAACGCACAAGAACCGAAAGCAGTAGTCAGTTTAAGGCTATATGAATCTCTGTAGAGGTTTTCCACGAATGGTACTGGTGTCGGCCATCTGCGCTTTCTCTGTTCCGCGTATGTTTAGCAACTTTGAAGCAGATATTCAGCAGTCATTTTATCAGTGCCACAGTTCCACTCATCGTTAGTTGATATCTTTAGCTTGTTGAATAGATGGTTTCCCAATCTGTTGGGGGCCAGTGCGGAGTACGAAGGTTACCCATTGTTCTCTTCTATTGAGCTGATGGTATGCCTCATTATGTGTGTGACCTGGATGCTCTACATCCCATTTGCTTCTGTATCTGACTCTAATAAAACTCTTTGCCTCTTCGAAAATTATGCTTGCATCAGGCTAAGGTAGCTTCCACCTTCCTCTGCCAATCTGTCAGTTTCTTCATTTCCGGTAATGTTACAATGAGATGGATTCCACTGCATCACAACTCTTTTAAACCGTTGACATAGTTTGTGGAGCACTATTCTTAGATCACCCAGGTCTGTATTATTTTGGCTTTTCAACGTTGTAATTACTGACAGTGCATCAGTAAAGAAAGCAACTTGTCTCCGTGTCTTTTCTCTGTCATTATAACCTCTGCTGTAGTCGTCAAGGCCTCTGCTTCTGCTCTGAAGTTACCTGAGAATTGTCCTGTTGAAATTGACAGCTTTTTTTGGTGCACCAGGGTTGAAGGTCAAAAGACACCTCCACTTCCAATTTCTGTTGCATTTGTTGCTGATCCATCTATGTATGCATGAGTCCATGTGGGTAATGTTTCTCTGTGTATTTTGTCGCTAGGGATTTTCTCTCTGTTGCAGTCTGGCCCTTCTTTCTTTCAATTCCAGGAATGTTTTCTATCATTTCAGGGAAGTGAAGTTGTTTCCAAACTGGAAGCTTGTTTGCAGTGTAGATGGGTTGAATAGTTGATATTGCATTTATGGAAACTGCTCTCATTAATGGTTTGGTTGATTCTATAAAGTCGCTTCGCTTGAGTCTTTGCCTTCTAAGAGCATTCATTCTATGGCACATTGGATGGCCTGTTAGTCTCTGCGTTTTTCAGCTTTTTGCTGGGCCATGCTGTCTCGTCTATCCTCCATTGGCTGGATGCATGTAATCTTTTCGAGTTCTTTTATAAGTGTTTTCTTTATGCTGCCCGTTATAAAGCTCAATGCTTGATTTCATTGACTTAGTGCTGTTCCAGCAAGTTTTTTTTCATAATCGTCATTCTTTACTTTGCTCTCATTCGGTTTCTGTCAACTTGTATTTTCCAAGTCATTACATGTATTTAATTTTACTTTTGTGAACGTCATTGATGGAACGCATCCTTGTTACTTTCAATGTTTTTGAATGATAAAATGATGTTCTGTTTACGCGAGGGTCTCCGGAACGCATATATTGCTAAACAATGGCATATGGAGATAAACAAAATGAAGCAACATAAAAAGTTGATTCTTTAACTCCAATGATAAGTCAGTCTTATTGTGTGGCTCTGAAACATGGAGATCAACAAAAACAACAACAAAGAAGTTACGCACAGTCATAAATGGGTGCTTGTGTAGAAAATAATGATTTAAATGGGATGGCAAGGTCAATAATGTGAAATTGGTAATAAGAACCACAGGTGTGGCAAGAAGTAGACGCTGCCGAACAATGGAGGCATACACACTGAGGGAACCTGTGGATAGTATTATAATGCATTCCTTGTTACAGAATCTCCAGGGTAACACCGACATGTGGGAGATCCACGAATACATGGGGGAAAAAATTGGAGACAGACATGAAAGACAAAAATGAAAACGTAGACAGACCTTGTCATCAGTTCCACATTTTCATGTTGTCAAACCATTTTGACATCTTTTTTCCTCGCTTGAGGTCGCATATTTTTTCCTCGCATGAGGTCGCATTGTCCCCGCCCAAACCCGGCCCTGGTCAAGACCACATGTCCCAACACAAGAAGACCCAATGACAAATTGTGTCACTGTAGTGATCTTCTGTGTTCTCACACAAGAGACCTAATGACACATGAATGTCACTGTACCGGTCCCTGTGTCTAGACACATGATCCCTTCCAAAAGCCAGGATACTAGGCATTGGGTTGTACAGCGTAAAATACGCTGCAGTTTTGACATCTGTCTTTTTTTTTTTTTTTTTTTTTTTTTTTCCCCGCTTGAGGTCGCATATTTTTTTCCTCGCATGAGGTCGCATTGTCCCCGCCCAAACCCGGCCCTGGTCAAGACCACATGTCCCAACACAAGAAGACCCAATGACAAACTGTGTCACTGTAGTGATCCTCTGTGTTCTCACACAAGGGACCTAATGACACATGAATGTCATTGTACCGGTCCCCGTGTCTAGACACATGATCCCAGCCAAAAGCCGGATACTAGGCATTGGGTTGTACAGCGTAAAATACGCTGCAGTTTTGACATCTGTCACCTTTTTTTTTTTTTTTTTTTTTTTTTTTTTTTTTTAAATATTCCTCGCACGAGGTTGCATATTTTTTCCTCGCATGAGGTTGCATTGGCCCCTGCCCATACCCGGCTCTGGTCAAGACCACATGTCCCAACACACGAAGACCCAATGACACCATGTGTCATTGTAGTGATCTTCTATGTTTTCATACAAAGGACCTCATGACATAAATGTCACTACTGGTCCCTGTGTGTAGACACATGATCCCAGCCAAAGGCCAGATATTAGGCCGTGGGGTTGTACAGTGTAAAATACACTGATTTATAGTCAGTCGAATAGTTATTTGGTGTTAACAAGATGAAAGAGTATATAAAAATGGGTTAGAAAATCAGAATAATTTGAGTAATAAGTTATTTGTTCCTAACATGGGAGATAAAAGAATGAAAATGTAGTGTTTTTTGTAAGGGAGGGAACCTTTTAAGACTTTAAAGTAATCTAAGTATACATCATTAGAGTTTACTAAATTTGCATATCAGATTAGTTTTAGTAAAGACATAGAAGGGAAAATGAAACTAAGGTAAAAAGTACTAAGGGGAATAACTATGAATATTAACGCCCTTTACAGGTTTAGTGAGTTAGGATAGGGATAAACGCACGGGAAAAGTGAGTAGCTCACTACTGTAAATAGAATGATTTTAACGGACCAATCGCATTCACTCAAAAACAACTTTGGACCATCAGATAGCAAATAGAGAGATCAGTCCAGATATTGACGCGCTACTGAGCGGTCATGTTTACAGAGTCCCACCAGAGAAGTTGACCGGACAAGACGAGCCTCGCTGGGAGCTCAGGAAATGTGAAACCTGCGAGTTGCAGAAGGTCTACAGAAATAGCTAGACATAGAAATGTAGTGATAGGAATTCAGGAGAACACTTAGATTTGATTGATAATTTGTGCTGTCAAACATAGGACTAGCTCATAGGTGGTGTTAGTAGGACAGTGATAAGTAACGGATTTCTGTATATTACGGTAAGAGGTCTTTGACTCTAATTATGCTTAACTTAAGTGAAGAGAGACATGTTTTTTTTTTATAAACACGCTCAACATATTGTCACAGGCTAATGACGCTCATATTTAAGGGAGCGAGCTACAGAAGAGAATATTGAAGCAAAGGCATAATTAAAGCTTAAAAAGTGGATAACTTTTATTATCAGATAGCCAGGATGGGCTATCATACAAAGAAGATGAGGTATTGCCATTAAACAAGAATGTATTGAACAAAGGGTTTACAGCACTGACATTCATGAAACATCTCATGCGCTCTCTCATATAAGAGTAAGTATGAAGACGCCACCACAGTTGTATCTCACATTTATGAAACATCTCATGCGCTCTCTCATATAAGAGTAAGTATGAAGACGCCACCACAGCTGCACCTGCCATTATATAACTTTGTTTAGGTGAACTATAAATTGATATTGATACATGTAATTGAACTATGCCTAGCAGATTAGAGTGCTTTAGACAAGAGTCTACAGTAGAGAATATAATAATATACCTTTGTAAAAAATACATTGAGCCTAAGTCTGGAGGCCTGGATAAAAGGGAGATTGAAACATACCCTTATAAGATAAGAATTGTGAAACACATGTTATGTAAATAAAAGCCATTATGTTTGGAAATTCAACACTCAAGTTGGTTTAAACAATAAAAGGATGTGGAGTGGGTATGTGAGAAAGAGTTAAACCTATATAACATATATAGCCTTAAAACCACTAGTACGAGCCAGTCGCTATACAACACCTAGGAGAGAAGAACGTGGTCTGGGTTGAGCAAAAGACGAACCTTATCTCATCCAGGAATCACCATCTCTGGCGAAAAGGGCCAGTCAAAGAGATAGCTCTACTTGGAAGATAGGTCAAGGAAGGAATTTGACCGTTGGAATTAAATACTAGGCCTGCCTCAGTCACCTAGTAGTACAGTAGTAGCATTGTGACATATAAATAAAAGAAACAACCGGCACTGTCACAAACCAGTTAACACCTTGATGCCACGGGACCGGATAAATTAGCACGAGTTTGCTAAAAGACTATGCAGAAGGACGATTACGACAGGTAGGACCAACAAGGAGGAGATCACGTGACAAAATATTAATTTCTTCCTTTATAATTTTTGGGACAATACAAAAAGAGAAACCTCAAATCTACAATGAGAAGATAACTGGGGACAGAAGTAAAACAGATAATAAAGACATAACAATGGTAACTAGAAGGGGACATGGTGGTAACTAGAAGGGCACACGGTGGTAACTAGAAAGGGGCGTGGTGGTAAAAAGAAAAGGACATAGAGGTAATTAGAAGGGGACATAGTGGTAACTAGAAGGGGACATGGTTGTAACTAGAAGGGGACATGGTTGTAACTAGAAGGGGACATGGTGGTAACTAGAAGGGGACATGATGGTAACTAGAATTGGACATGGTGGTAACTAGAAGGGGGCGTGGTGGTAACTAGAAGGGGGCGTGGTGGTAACTAGAAGGAGGCGTGGTGGCAACTAGAAGGGGACGTGGTGGTAACTAGAATTGGACATGGTGGTAACTAGAAGGGGGCGCGGTGGTAACTAGAAGGGGCGTGGTGGTAACTAGAAGGGGGCGTGGTGGTAACTAGAAGGGGGCGTGGTGGTAACTAGAAGGGGACATGGTTGTAATAGAAGAGGACGTGGTGGTAACTAGAAGGGGCGTGGTGGTAACTAGAAGGGGACATGGTTGTAATAGAAGAGGACGTGGTGGTAACTAGAAGGGGACGTGGTGGTAACTAGAAGAAGGCATGGTGGTAACTACAAAGGGACGTGGTGGTAACTAGAAGGGGACATGGTGGTAACTAGAAGGGGACATGGTGGTAACTAGAAGGGACGTGGTGGTAACTAAAAGGGGACGTGGTGGTAACTAGAAGGGGACATGGTGGTAAATAGAAGGGGACGTGGTGGTAAGTAGAAGGGGACCTGTGGTAACTAGATGGGGACATGGTGGTAACTAGATAGGGACATGGTGGTAACTAGATAGGGACATGGTGGTAACTAGATGGGGACATGGTGGTAACTAGAAGGGGACATGGTGGTAACTAGAAGGTGGCGTGGTGTTAAATAGAAGGGGACATAGTGGTAACTAGAAGGGGACGTGGTGGTAACTAGAAGGGGACATGGTCGTAACTAGAAGGGGAAAGGGTGGTAACTAGAATGGGACGTGGTGGTAACTAGAAGTGGACGTGGTGGTTACTAGATGGGGACATGGTGGTAACTAGAAGGGGACATGGTGGTAACTAGAAGGGGAGATGGTGGTTACTAGATGGGGACGTGGTGGTAACTAGAAGGGGACATGGTGGTAACCAGAAGGGGACGTGGTGGTAACTAGAAGGGGACGTGGTGGTAACTAGAAGGGGACATGGTGGTAACTAGAAGGGGACATGGTGGTAACCAGAAGGGGACATGGTGGTAACTAGAAGGGGACATGGTGGTAACTAGAAGGGGACATGGTATTAATCAAAATCAAATGTGCATTAGTTAGAAGAATGTTAAAAATATACTTCTTCTTTCCCGGTTTTGATGTTTTTTTTTTTTTTTTTTTTTTTTTTGCTTCCCATTCTTTAGCTGATCTGTGTTCTTTCTCCACTAATATAATTTTCAACGAGCGGGTGATCCACGATGTTAACATCAAAAGTGCTCACCGAATTACTAAAATCTAGTGCAGACCAACTAACTAAGACCCAATCGCTGTTACTAAAAACTTAAACATGAAAGTATAAAGACACTTTTTTTTTAATTTGGAAATATTGACAGAAGAATGAAATGCTTAAACAAACAGGCAGAACACAATATTTTAATGTTCACTGGAGTACAAAGACAGAAAAATGAAATGCTTAAACAAACAGGCAGAACACAATATTTTAAACCAAAACTGAACTAACTTTTCAAAAAGAAAATACATTTAAGAAATGAGTGTTGTATTACAACAAACATTCACACATGAAACTCATTAGAATTATACTTACAAGGAAAAGTTGGGGAAAAACATTGCTTAATGTCTTTTCCAGATGGTAAATTGAAAACCTGTAGTTGGCAAGTAAACGGAGGGCAGCAGTCCGCGTCTGATGCACATAAAATAACAATTTCTTGACATTTCTGTGAACATGAAGGGTTAAATTACAACCAGGTTTGCAACGAAGTTACAATCCTCAGATCATAGTTTGGTCTTTAGTTCTGCGTTTTCGATGTCAGCTAAGTGTCACATGTTCCATTTCTTCTGGTTATTGACACATAAATATTGGGTACAGCGCTTTTCCTCTACGGCAGTATTTAGTTACATTTTTTGTGTACTAAATTACTTGCATTTCCGTGGTCGGCCCTTTTCTTTTCATTCTTTAAAGCAGATATTTTGTACTTTCAAATCATCTTACACTCCTCTCAGTGATAATTCGTCATGAATCCATATGGGCCGGTCTGCGACCGAGCGTTCGGTTTACCTAAGAAGTCGACAGATTACAGACACGCACTTATCAGTTGGACACACCTGAGCGGAAATGTTGTGATAGTCTGGGCAGATGTAAGAAGTTATTTTTAAACATCGCCGAGACAGCATCAGATGTTTTCATTCCATATTTGAGAGACATGACCTTTGCAGTAACGCGCAAAAATTTCCATAAGGAAATAATCTGAATTACCCCACAAAACATGCATATTTAAAATAATTGGCAGACACTCGGAATGAAGGCACAAAACCCCTTCCTATAAGAGCCCTGCTTAACTCGTAACAATGGAAAGCGACTCCTTGGATTCTGCAGTGAGCAGAATCTGATCATTACAAACACAAAGTTCCCCCATAAGCGCATACATGCATACACTAGATGTGAACCAACAAAGAATGAGAAGTCAGTAATTGACTACGCCATTGTTAGGAGGAGCTCACTCAAATATGTCCTGGATGCTATAGTCTAGAGGGGGTCAGAGATTGGAAGTGATCACTACCTGCTTACAATTTAAAAAAAACAACTGAAGGAGTTGCGCAGCCTAAGAACTGCCCAACATCACGAAAGAAACCAAGTAAACAAACGGGAGAAATGAGCATTAAGATCTACAAGAGCAGATATCATGAGCTTATTGCTGCAGCGGTGAGGAACACAGAAGAACAACCTGATGACTTGGAAACCCTGTGGCTTAAATTCATGGACATCAAAAAGACAGCTGCTGCAGAAGCATGCGGTGGTCCCACTTGGGAACAAGAGAAAGAGGACACCTTGGTGGACAGAGGAAATCAAAGAGAAAATAAGAGAGAAGAAAATGACATGGAAACAATACTTAGGAGCTAAAAACACAGCAGGACAAATAGAGAAATATATAGAATATGTGACACCCAGAACAGAAGCAATGAACAAGGTGCTAGCAGCAAAACAAAAGTCCTGGGAAGAATTTGGAGAAAAGCTAGAAAACGATGCGCAAGAAAACCAGAATTTGTTCTATAAGACCCTAAAGAACATGAGGAAGGAAAAACAATGCTCTCTCAAATTTATAAAGGACAAGCAAGGCAAATTGCATACTGCCCCGAATGAAGTAATGGAAAGATGGAAAGAAGATTTCTCAGAACTCCTTGATGGTGAGCAAGGTCAAGCACCTGAAAAGATAACCCCTAGCACAGAAAAGAAAACCAATGATGGTGAAGATGACATAAAGATGGAAGAACTGAGGGCAGCACTAGAGAAAATCAAGATGGGCAAAGCAGCAGGGCATGATGGTATAACACCAGAAATGGTTAAGTACATGGGAGCATCAGGCGACCTATTACTCTTAAGGGTCCTACAGGCAGCGTGGTGCAACAAGACCATACCAAAGGATTGGGAGATTGCCATCATAACACAAATTTTTAAAAAGGGTGACAATCGACAATGTGGAAACCATCGAAGCATATCCCTTCTCCGTTTCCCTGGTACAATCTACTCTAGAATGAATCCTAGAGCAGAGACTCCGACAACTAGCTGAGTCACAATTGGATGAGGTCAAGTGCAGATTATGAGCTAACCGAAGTACTCAACACCTAATCTTCACAATCAGACAGCTGAGTGAAAAGGCCCTTGAGTATAAGAGTGAGATCCATCTTTGTTTCGTAGATCTGGAAAAGGCGTTTGACAAGGCCCCCTGGAGCAAACTTTGGGACTGTTGGTAAGGAAGAACATTCCAGCACCTCTGATTCATGCTATACAGAGCTTCTACAAGTTCTGCAGAAATTATGTGAGGACAGCAAACCATAAGTCAGAAGAGTTCAGAACCACCACTTGTGTAAGACAAGGTGATATCCTGTCACCTTACCTTTTCATACTCCTCATGGACGATGTTATCAAGGCATGTAAGGAGAGAACAAGAACGTATTCAGTGGGGTACTGGAAGATGAGACAGGTATGTATTTCAGAGCTGGCATTTGCTGATGATGTTGCCCTGATTGCTAAATCAGAGGCACATCTCCAATCCAACCTGCAAGTCTGGAAAGAAGAGTTGGAGAAGAGAGGGATGGTCATAAGAAGCTCTAAAACAAAATCCATCACGAGAAGAAAGAAAACATCAGATTAAGCTGGGAGAATAGGTCCTGGAGCAGGTCGACTACTTTAAATATTTCGGAGCTATTATAGACCGAAAGGGAGGCATCAAATAAGAGTTGGCCACTCGAACAGCAGCAGCTGTGAAACTTTTTCAGGCCATAAATCGAGGATTCCTTAGCAAGAGAGAGGTTGGTAAGAAAACGAAGATGGCTGTATACTGCTCCACCTATGTCCCAGTCATGACATATGGATGCGAGTCATGGGCAATGACAACAACCCACAAAAGCCAGATCCAAACCACAGAAATGAGGTATCTGAGGAAAGTGGTTGAAGTAACAAGAAGAGACATGGTCTGCAACCAGACGATACGTCAAGGCCTTAAATCCCACCCCCTGCAGACCCAAGTAGAACAGTCCCAACTAACATAGTTTGGCCATGTCTGCAGAATGGGAGAAGATCGGCTACCACGACAAGCATGGGAAACAAAGACCCAGGGATCCAGATCCCCAGGACGACCCAGAGTCCGCTGGGAGGACAACATTAGACAATCAATGAAGGACCAAGGACTAGAATGGAACCAGGCCAGGAGGAAGACAGCCGATAGGATAGTATAGCGCTCTCTCTTCCAAACCTCTACACCTCACGGTAGAAGGGGAACAACTAAGTAAGTAAGTAAGGCAGACACTCAGAATGAAGGCACAACACCCCCTACCGATAGGAGCCCTGCTTAACATCGTAACAAACAAATGCGGGGGGAAGACATGCAATATAACTTGAGACTTCAGCCAGAGTAGAACACTGTGAAAATTCACTCGCGCCACGAAGACAACCAGACTTTGCCAGTATAAAGACTAAAATCACCTTTCATTTATCAGACTGGACCTTGTTTAAGCATTCTCAGGTCTTACAAGCCCAGGAAAAACTCTTCATTTTTTACACAGAAAGCCGGAATCCGAGGGAACTGAAACACAAGTCAAAGTGGGAACTTATTGTTAAAGTAACAACACCCCAGACCAAGTGTAAGAGACCTCTACAATTGCCTTTATTTCTCTGAGCCAGCAATATACGATCCTAAAGATTGATTTGGTGGTACCAGTTTAAGGTACTATTTCTGGAACAAGTGAGGGTATAAGTGGCCTGAAGTCGACGCTAGACACCACCATCAGACAGGTCTTAGAAACGCGGGACCAGCTTTGCAGTTACTCACTGATTCTACTTGGAACGTGCTGCAACTCTTAATCTTGACCAGGAACGTGCTGCAACTCTTAATATTCTATGTTTTGTTTAATCTTTTCAGTAAGTGAGTAGTCTATGATTGATGTTTTTAGTTCCCAGGATGGTATTTTGCTTCCATATGTATTACTATTTGTAATTGTGTTTGACAGTTCTTTGAACTGCGTTAGATCTTCTATAGTTCTCCACCCAGTTGGATATCTATCTTTATTTAAGGGGAAGTCCCAAACACTTGGTTGGTTTTTGACAAATGTTTTATGTGCTGGGTGGGTCATTTCTTGTGCTACTTTACTCCAATAATTTAATCTTAGTTCTTTTCGTCTTATACCAAGGGGTGGTATGCCAAGAGTTACTTCTAGTGCTTCTACTGGTGTTGATATAAATGCACCTGTAATGGTTCTCATGGCTGCATTTTGAATTCTATCTAGTTTTGCTTTGTTAGAAGCTGCAGCTGAGTCATTGCTTATGCTGGCATAATCCAGTTTCTCCCTGATGAAAGACTTGTAGAACATAAGCATTGTTAGATTGCTGGCCCCCCATTCCCTACCATTTACTATCCTTAGTATATTTAGGGGTCCCCTAAAGCTTTCTACTAAATTGTCTATATATTTATTCCAATTTAGTTGTTTATCTAAAGTTATGCCCAGAAATCTTGTTGTTGAGGATGTACATATTTTCTGTCCTTTAATGGTTATATTGTTTTTTTTATTTTTTATTTTTTAATTTTCCTTTGCTGAATATCATACCTACTGTTTTGTTTACATTAATTTGGAAGCCCCAACATTTCATCCACTCTGAAACTTTGTCTAATTGTTTTTGAATTTTTTGGTAAACATGGTCCAAGTTTTTTTTCCAGATTGCCAAATGGCAAAGTCATCTGCAAATTGTGATACTGCATTCTTATTGTCGTTAAATTCATCTGCTAACTCATTTACAGCTATAGTGAAAATTGAAGGTGAAATCACTGATCCCTGAGGAATCCCATTCTGTTGTATCAAATACTTCCCAGTTTATAATTTGAAATGTTTCTTTAACCAAGTCTGCGACACCCCTGTCACCGAGAGACCTACACTAGCATTATTTGTGCTATTGTTAGAATGAGATAAACAGTTAGGACAGCTCACAAAGAAAAATAATAATGAATGAAAATAATAAATAATAGCTGCTGGCAATAATTCAAGGTAACAGCTCACGTTTACTAAAAGTGAGTAATCATCTAGAGACGTAAATAGAATGTTCAAAAACAGCGAAGATTGACCAATAAATTTAATCCAAAAGATTTGGGTTAACGAATCAGAGAGTGGCAAGGAAACACACCACGCTGAAATGACCATTGGTCATTAGTTAGTCACTAGTCAGTGAGTGTGTGATGAAAAGTTTCGAGCAGCTGTGCGGACAGGTTGTATGTCTGTGGTTTTGCAGACTGGCTCTAATGAGTATATACATATGTCCAACTACCTCAAGCAAGTGTTATTCTGTCGGAAGATAGATATTGATTCTGTGGTATACAGTTAGTGTTTATTTCTATAGGAGATCAGCGATTATGCTCTCTTGTAAGTATCTGATTTTGAGTATATTATGCATAAGACAGATTCTTGTTTCCAGAAATGTTTTGTAGAGATATGATTTGCCAGTTCGCTATGAGAACTCTAAGACTATGTATAAATGAAACGAAAGGCTCTGAATATTTAAAGAAAACTGAATATTATTGAGGAGCAACTCTATGTAAAGGTTGATCCACGAGGACTTTAAGTATAGGTGGATCTAACAAGAGATACATATTACTTCTAAGAAACAGTGAGTGTTTATTTTCACATGAGAACTGCAATTATGCTCTCTCTTGTAAGTATCTGACTGTGAGAATACATTATACATAAGAAAGATTCTTTTTTCCATGAATGTTTTGCAGAGGCTTGATTAGCCAGTTTAGCAAGAAAAATCTATAAATATTTAAAAGATACGGAATGCTGTTGGGGAGCATAGTACCACAAGTATATAGTAGCTGATCTGGGAAGACTAAGAATGTCTACAGGCGATAATATGATAAAGAGGAATATGAAAGTTTACACGATATAGAGCTCACGTAAGAAGTATCCGTAATGTCTAAGGATCCAATTTATGACTATATGCGAGCTCCATAATTTGAATTACTTGTCATGCTTGTTAGCAATATTGGGTTATTAAAAGTTTTAAAGGATCAGCATGAAGTTGGTTTCATCCTTAAATGTTGCTGAACGTATGCCATTATTGTTTACACTACCACTATATGAGAAGTCACTATAACATCAAAGAAGGAACTGAACGAACCTGGGATAGAAAAAGGATAGTAGTATCATCCAAGAATTACCACCTCTGGCGGAGTTGACCAGTAATAATATAAACTTGAACTTGGAAGATAAGAAGATTTTTTTTTTTTTTTCGTACGCCCGCCGCTAATACTCGAGGCGAAATCTCAGGTCATTATTAATGTCTAACCTGACATTGATTTTACGTGAGCATCCCTTTTTTCTTGTACAGAGACAGGTGTCCCTCGCCATTCAGGCAGATACTCGCCAATTTCGGAGGTACCCATTAGAGCTGGGTCGGCTCAGGAGCCGCCAATCCCTGGTCAACGACACTTCTTCAAATGTCCTCGCCAGGTCTCGAGTTAATACAGTCCAAATCCCGATTGACGAAAAATCCTCAAATGCCGTCGCCCGGGTCTGATCCTGGATCACCCGGTCGCCAGAGCGGTGTGGTAACCACTACGCTAGCGCGGCTCCAGATAAGAAGATAAAACGAAAAGGTTTAAGATATAATCCGTACGCTATGACACCCCCTCCTCTACCTTCTTTCCTATCGTGTCTAAGTATCTTAAAGCCCTTACAACTATATCTACTATTTGGGTTTAAATGTGTCTCTTGAAGGGCATATATAGCGGTAGTTCCTCCTGTCTCTGCTAGTAGGGGTGAAAAATTATTTTTGATACTCCTACAATTCCACAAAACAATTCTACATCGTTTCTTATCCATTGTTTATATTAACTAGTATCCCTTTTGTTTTGTGTTCGAACATTTAGTTTGCTCTTAGTTTGTATTGGCTCTATCAGTTGCTTGAGACATAAGGCCTACTCTTCGTGGTGATTCTTTTATGTAATTAAAGACTTTTTTCAATACTTGGGTTTGTGGCGAATCTTCTGTTCTTTCCTCTATCAAAACTCTCTCTATGTGCTTGATGGTTTTTGTTACCCATTCTTTCCATTTGGCTTCTTGCTTTTGTTTTCCACTTTCCTTTTCTATTGCTTCTCTGTCTATGTTAATCTCCTGTCTCTGATTTTCTATCCTTTTTAGTGTAATTTCATTATCCTCTTTCAGTTCAGATAATTTAACTAGTATCATTTGATTTTCTTCTTTCAGTGCTGACAATTTAACTACACCCTGGGCAATTTGGTGCTGTGTGTCTTTCATTTCTTGAAGCATTGCCTCTGCACTTTTCAGTGCAGTCGTACCTTCCAAGGATGTAGTTGAACAATACGACTGGTTTTTTGATACTGTTTTGTTACTATCTACCTGGTTCTTACTTTCTTTAGCCAACTGTGTTTTAATTATTTTAACTTTCTCTTGTACACTCTTGATTTCTGTTATTACTTTAGTGCTCGTATATGTATTGTTTTCCTTTATATCTTTAATGACCGTTTTGAAAGGAGTTTTCGTTGTTATTCAGTCCTTCAGTGCTTTTTTTTTAGTCTGCAGATACACTGGGCAGCCCTGGAACCTGGCACTGTGGTTCCCTTTGCAGCTAATGCATTTTCTGTTTTCATTACTCTTTTTATCATCAGTATCTGACTTAGCCTTTTCGCACTGGATAAAAGAGTGCGCACCGGCACAAAACCTACATACTGTCTTTCCCATGCAACTGTGTCGGCTATGGTCAAATTTCATGCAGTTGGAGCTCTTCAAAACTGGGGGAATGAAGACTTCTGTTCTTTTCAGCTTTCCCAAATAGTATCGTCTTGGGGGATTCCCTCCCTTGTGTCGTTATTACTACCACTGGGGTTACTACACTCCCTTTCACTGTTATTCGTTCCACATGTACCAGCTTTAAATATGGGCACAGCTTGACCAGGCTGTTTAAAACTTCCTCCCCTGACAGGGTTGGGTTTATACCTTTTACAACACATCTTCTGGTTTCTTTTGAAATTTCTTTTTGTATTTTGATGTTGTGGGCCAGTTGGATCAATTTTGGTTTTTTCTGCAGTTCTTGTATTAAAGTTTTGGTTTTTTCTGTTTCATTTAGTGTGAGCATTATTTCACCGTTTTGTTTTTGTATTTTGGCAATGGCTCTTTTCATTAATTATTGTTTCCAGGATGACCGATTTTGTCGTCCGGGGGAGATCGAAACGTGGCTTCTGTTCCAGCTATTTGAGTAATTTTAACTGTTTTGGGGGGTTCCTTTCTGTTGGAGTCTTCTTTGTTTTCTCTTCTGGTTTCCTGACTTCTTTTGGTTGTGTTTTTCTGGTTTTCCTGATTGTCATCTTCCATGGGTCCTATCTTTTTGTTAGCTGTCCTGGTTCCTGAGTTTTCGCCTTTATTGTTTATTCTCATTGTTGTTTTTACTTCTGAGCCTCCTTCCAGTAGTTCCCTTATTGTCTCTATCCTGTCCTTTATTTCTGTGTCTCTTACTTCAGGGTTCGTGGTCCTGTTTTTTTCTGTCAGGTTTGGTGTTTTGTCCTTTTCATGTGTTTTGGCACACGCTTTTATTTCCCCGGACTGTGCCCTGGTTATCGGTGGCAATGCCCCTGTCTTTTAATTTGCTACTATTCTTTTTATTATGTGCTTGGTTGTGTATAAACTTTAATGTTCACTACTTAAATCATGTCTATCAAGATGGCTGCCAGATCTCACAGAAGCAAGGGCCATGTGGCGCTTGGATCTATTTAATTTATTTTTTTATTTTTTTTTTGCCGTAAAATTCCTGAGATATATTAATACTCCAAGCGATACTTAACTAGTCATCAATTACTTGGTATTAAATGTAATAAGCTAATACTTAAATCGCCACTTATATTCATTATGTCTATCAAGCGTATTTAATAGAATCCCTAAATTATAATAATACTTCTAGCTACCAATTACCTACCTAACACTAACTGCAATAAGTTAATACTAAAGATAGATAAGAATACAAAAGGCAAGAGGAGCTTTCATTGCATTGGGAAATATATGGAGATCAAGAGAAATCGGATACAACACGAAAATAAGAATCTTCAACTAAAATGTGAAGTCAGTCCTATTGTATGGCTCTGAGACATGGAGAACAACAAAGACAACAACCAAAAAGCTACAGCCTTTCATAAATGGTGCTTGCGTAGAATAGAGGGATTAAAATGGTATGACAAGGTTACCAACGTGGAACTGAGGACAAGAACTAGACAAGTGCCAGTGGAACAAGAGATGAGAAGAAGACGATGGCGATGGATTGGACACACACTGAGGAGACCTGTTGACAGCATTACAAGGCAGTCCTTGTTCTGGAACCCGCAGGGCAAGAGAGGCAGATGTAGACCAAGAAGCACATGGAGAAGAGAGATGGAAACAGAGGTGAAAATGATGAGGAGAACGTGGAAAGAACTCGAGATGATGGCACGTGACAGGAAGAATTGGCATGTGTTTGTTGAAGGCCTATGCTCATTTGGGAGTGGAGGGTTATGAATGAATGAAAGATAGATAAAAAATTTAACAACTTATCTGAAAACTTGAGTAGTTTGATGAATTTCTCCATTGTGTCTCGTCCTGACAAGGACGTATCAACCTTGTGTATTTTGAGTTTAGCAATAAATTTATTTTTTTTCTGTACTGGTCCCTGTGTCTAAACACATGATTCCTTTTTTTTTTCTCGCATGAGGTCGCATATTTTTTCCTCGCATGAGGTGGCATTGTCCCCGCCCAAACCCGGCTCTGGTCAAGACCACATGTCCCAACACAAGAAGACCCAATGACAACATGTGTCACTGTAGTGATCTTCTGTGTACTCACACAAAAGACTTAATGACACATGAATGTCACTGTACTGGTCCCTGCGTGTAGACACATGATCCTAGCCAAAGGCCGGATATTAGGCCGTTTGGTTTTCGCAGCGTTATTTGCGCTGTTTTTTTTTCTCGCATGAGGTCGCATATTTTTTTCCTCGCATGAGGTCGCATTAGCACCCGCCCCAAACCCGGCTCTGGTCAAGACCACATGTCCCAACACGAGAAGACCCAATGACAGAATGTGTCACTGTAGTGATCTTCTGTATTCTCACACAAAGAACCTAATGACACATGAATGTCACTGTACTGGTCCCTGTGTATAGACACATGATCCTAGCCAAAGGCCGGATATTAGGCCGTTGGGTTTTCGCAGCGTTATTTATGCTGTTTTTTTTTTTTTGTTTTTTTTTCCTCGCATGAGGTCGCATATTTTTTCCTCGCATGAGGTCGCATTGTCTCCGCCCCAAACCCGGCTCTGGTCAAGACCACATGTCCCAACACAAGAAGACCCTATGACAAAATGTGTCACCTAGTGATCCTCTGTGTTCTCACACAAAGGACCTAATGACACACTGATGTCACTGTACTGGTCCCTGTGTCTAGGCACATGATCCTAGCCAAAGGCCGGATAAGGGCGTTGGGTTTTCACAGCGTTATTTGCGCTGTTTTGTTTTTGTTTTTTTCTCGCATGAGGTCGCATATTTTTTCCTCGAATGAGGTCGCATTGTCCCCGCCCCAAACCCGGCCCTGGTCAAGACCACATGTCCCAACACAAGAAGACCCAATGACAACATGTGTCACCGTAGTGATCTTCGGTGTTCTCACACAAAGGACCTAATGACACATTGATGTCACTGTATTGGTCCCTGTGTCTAGACACATGATCATAGCCAAAGGCCGGATATTAGGCCGTTGGGTTTTCACAGCGTTATTTATGCTTTTTTTTCCCTCGGATGAGGTCGCATTGTCCCCGCCTCAAATGACACATTGATGTCACTGTATTGGTCCCTGTGTCTAGACACATGATCCTAGCCAAAGGCCGGATAAGGGTGTTGGGTTTTTGCAGCGTTATTTGCGCTGTACGTATTTTTTTTTTCCTCGCATGAGGTCGCATATTTTTTCCTCGCATGAGGTCGCATTGTCCCCGCCCAAAACCCGGCTCTGGTCAAGACCTTTTTTTTTTTTTTTTTTTCCTCGCATGAGTGATGAGTGCAGATGTGATGAAAGGGAAGTGATCTTGAAAAATACTTGTTGAGTAGAGTGAATTTTGGGTTAGAGTACTTGCTTGCAGATTAGTAGTGGATGTGTTTAAAAATATCTCCTCTTAGTTTCGTGAAAACAGTATGTCAGATAGCGGGTGAACTCTGGTCATAATGTACTGTTTCTGAACTGTTTTTGAGTGATGTGTGAATAGCTCTCGCGGCTAATGTCCGCAGGTATGATTGAGAGCGGTGTGAAGAGAACAGTAGATTCTCGTGACTGTGTGAACGGGGTGTGTTCCCGTGGGATCAGTGTGTGCGGGGTTTTTGACTGAGGTGGTCAGCCCTGATGTGTTTTTTCTGTATGGATGCCTACGTATTGCAGAAGATAAGATGTCGACGAGTTTTTCGCTATATGTGGATGAGGAAGATGTTTAGCGAAGATTTTGGGAGGCCATGATTATTATATAACTGCCGTAGATGCAGTCTTTGTGCACTGATGTGAAGAGTAGAGATTTTGTAGGCCTTGATTATTATATAACTGCCGTAGATGCAGTCTTTGTGCACTGATGTAAAGATTAGAGATTTTGTAGGCCTTGATTATTATATAACTGCCGTAGATGCAGTCTTTGTGCACTGATGTGAATAGTAGAGATTTTGTAGGCCTTAATTATTATATAACTGCCGTAGATGCAGTCTTTGTGCACTGATGTGAAGAGTAGAGATTTTGTAGGCCTTGATTATTATATAGCTGCCGTAGATGCAGTCTTTGTGCACTGATGTGAAGAGTAGAGATTTTGTAGGCCAGGATGTGTATGGGTCGTATGGTGTGTTAACTACAGTATGAAGATTCATATTTCGATGTAACTGTATTCGTCTAGATCTACGTGATGTTATAATTGTAATAAACCATGGTTAAAAATCATCAGACGTTACACCATTCCATGACTCGGTGTGTACGCTACTGTGAGTGACTGTCCCAAAACACACTCACCTTCTTCACCATAAATACATCCAACTGCAAACGATACACAGTGTATCAAACGATTACAACTGTATTAGTGGTTCCAATCAACAAAACTGCCGGTATCAGTAGATAGGATTGACGGTATAGACTTTTGTCGGTATCAATGAGGTCGCATATTTTTTCCTCGCATGAGGTCGCATTGTCCCCACCTCAAACCCGGCCCTGGTCAAGACCACATGTCCCAACACAAGAAGATTCAATGACAAACTGTGTCACCTAGTGATCTTCTGTGTTCTCACACAAAGGACCTAATGACACATGAATGTCACTGTACCGGTCCCTGTGTCTAGACACATGATCCTAGCCAAAGGCCAGATATTAGGGCGTTGGGTTTCACAGCGCTATTGGCGCTGTACATCCTGCGCTGTTTTTTTTTCCTCGCATGAGGTCGCATATTTTTTCCTCGCATGAGGTCGCATTGGCACCCACCCCAAACCCGGCTCTGGTCAAGACCATATGTCCCAACACAAGAAGACCCAATGACAAAATGTGTCACCGTAGTGATCTTCTGTGTTCTCACACAAAGGACCTAATGACACATGAATGTCATGTACCGGTCCCTGCGTCTAGACACATGATCCTAGCCAAAGGCCAGATATTAGGGCGCTGTACATCCTGCGCTGTACGTCTGTCCGCTTCAGAAGTCGGAAGTCGAATCCCAACTGTAACGGGGAGTTGAGCTTTGAAGTCGGTAGAGAGGTTTAGTATGAAGTTATGCTTCATGAAATTTGAATAGGAAATGATGTGCGGTTATATTGTGTTGACATGGTAAATAATAAAGTGAAAGTTTGTGGTTTTTTACTAAGGAGACTACTCTGTAAGTTGTGCCCCTTGAGAAAAGTATTAGATTGTGAGTATGAAAGTCGCGAGGTAATAACATGTGATTCACAATTTTTTAATAACTTTATAGAATGTACTAAGGGAAATAGGGATATATGGAATAGGGACTTATGTAGCGAAGGGAGGTAATAATATTATTGTGTCCCTTAGTTGTCTCAGTGAGTTGTTGTTTGGAAGAAAAGCGAGATGCACGGGTTTCTGAAGAGAACAGTCCGTGAAAATGAATGAGTTGTGAGTTGAAAGAGTAGTAATAGGAAATTAAGGACAGAAGTTAGTCAGCTGGATTTGAGAAGTCAAAAGTAGCAGTAGCATAGGTTTGGGAATGTTTTCTCCCACGTATTAAAATGTTTGAATTGTGAGCACCACAGGGAATATCGTAGACAACAAGCCAGAGTTTGGTTGACTCTTGTGTTCACAAGAGATGTACGGTTGTCTAGTTCCTTGGTGACTCAAATGCCATCTTTATAGAGAGAATTGATGTTTGAGCAATTTAGATGTAGTTTTTGATAATGTGTGTTTTCCGCACATACGCAGTGGGCTTCAAGACAAGTTGTTTTTCCAAGAGCAAAGACAGCAGGTATGAACGGTTTGTTTAGTGTTTAGTAAGAACAATTGGTAGAAATAGTTATTCCTTGGCGGTTTAGGCCAGTCTTTCGTCATACTAGATAAAACAACCAGCGCACACAGAAACAGGCCAGTACATTTTATAGTCAGAAAAGAAACCATAACTTTATAGTGGTTAACGTTCTAGTCTCAGAAAGGAAAAGAAACAGTTGGGCAAGAAATAGTAAGGATGAGAAGGGAAAATAATAGAAACAGGGACAGTAACCAGAACCCAAAGTACGAGGAATGAAAGGTGGAATTTGTATATTAATCAGCACTAGTGAAATGACTGTATAAGAAAGTTGATTACATGTTGCAGCAGATTGGCCAGTCAAGAATAAATCTCTTTCCACATAAATGTTACCTTCATGCACAGCAAGTTTTGGTGCCTTGTACATCATGTAAATAAACTTAACTATTTTGTTTGCTTCACCGCTGTTCAAGTGAAGTTCAATTACCATCGAGTTTATCATCCTGCATCAGTTTTATTTCGTGTATATCTATGTACTCGTACGTGAAACATCCTCATGTGCAACTACCTACTGTTGGGATAGTGATCGGACTTAACACTAGATAACAACAACAACACATCAGCACGCACGGCCACACAACACTAGAACTCAAAGAAATAAAGAACGAACTCTTTGATGAATAATAATAACGGTAATTAATACGTCTTCAAGAACCCGGGTGGAACATATCAACAACCAAGTGCCCAACACCTATCCTTCACAAAAGTTGTTGGCAGATGCATTGTTCTCTCTTTTTTTAATATCTTGTGGAAATTCCCTGGAGGTAGAAGCATCATTATCCTTCTATCTACAACTCTGCCAATAGTAATCTTGTGCGAAGGTAGACACCTTTGAAGACCCACATTACTTACTCTTGAGTTTTGGCCACTTTGGACCACTACTGCAGAGATAAGGGGAGGAAACCCGAGACAATTATGAACGAACAGGAGGAATACTTACCGCATCTGCAACTAGGATTTGCGTGGCCATTACAATGAACGTAACCATGACACACGCGATTATTCCAGTCATCGTATAACAAGTTTTCTCTAGATTTCGCATTTTTATTGTGTCTGTGTTTTCGACTTATTTCCCGCTGTCTCTGTGAGAAGATAAAAGTTACAATTCACAGAAGAAATAAAATTAAACTGGCAGGAGTTTATGGCGTTAGGTCAGAAAAACACACCAGCTTACTAGTCTTAGCAATGAAGGATCATAAAGATAGTTTGATTTAAATACTTTATGATGCTAACGTGCAATTCACAGAGTGGTGTGAGCACTGGTCTCTAGCGGCAAAGGTTTGGTTCACGGTATCGTCACACTCTAGTCTAACCAACTGAAAATGGGTAACTGACTTTGCTCTTGATTTACGGAAGGAAAAGGCAGCGAGGAAGGGAACTGGTCAAACCTCCCTCCCTCCTTCACCTAGTGTAGTGAAGTCTGCTATGGTTTGGTTTATGGACCTTCTTCTTTCGTTTGCTTGAAATGTATTGTCTCTATCTGCAATGTTGTTTCTTGTATAAACTTCGCTGTCTTTTGTAGTTCATACAGAGGTCCGTATAGTTTTGCTTCCAGTGTTGTTTCTCTGGGCCAGTAGGTTTGCCTCAATATATCATATTCGGGGCAATCTTGAAGTACGTGATCCGCAGTCTGGGGTACCTGTCCACATGTACACATGGCTGAATTGCCAATCTTGAATATTGTATACATGTGACTGCGGAGTCAGTTGTGTCCTGTTCTAAGGCGCAGAATGACAATTTGTTCTGATCTGTTCATAGCTTGGTAGTGATCCTGTGTTGGTGTTGGTGGCTTTCTGATAGATTTGATCATCCTTTTCTTCTGATGGTACGTAACTGGTACATCCGGTTGCTCGTCTGCAGCACCTTCTTTAGCCAGTCGGTCCACTCTCTCGTTTCCTGGTATTCCACAATGAGAAAATAGGTTTATAGACCATCACCATTGTCCACGGACAACTCCATCAGTGCTCCGATCTCTTCCATTAGATCACATAAGGAGGATCTCAGCACGGTGCACGAACTCTGTAACATGGGCGAGGACCGCAATGTGTGTAAACAGGAATCACACATTCTATAAGTATTTTTATGGTGGGTAGGTTTCCTAATTTTCAAATTTTGCTTGAGCAGTGGCCGTATGGCCTATTTTGTACAATTTTCATCTGCCAATGGATTTTTAACCTGCGCAACTTACACACCTGGCCTGTTATTTTTCGCCCTTATCTAAGAATGCTAGGCATCCGATCTCACTACCCAAGATTATCGGAGGCGGGGAGGGGGGTAATCTGACATCATTAGGAGCCACTGGTTCTGAATAACATGATATTCCTAGTACTGGTAGTGAACCCGGTACCTATTGAATTAGAGGGGGACGCCATACCTCACAACCACTCCGACCACCATGTGGTATGGGACTATTGTACTTAGATTTGACGTCGATGCCGTTATTAAACAAACTAATGTAAAATGACAAAAGTGTGTGACTTTACGGAACTATAGTCTGATGGTTGACTCCATGCGAGCAGCAGGCGACTTATTACTCTACAGGCAGCCTGGTTCCACAAGACCATACCAAAGGACTGGGAGATTGCCATCATAACACTCATATTAAAAAAGGGTGACAACCGACAAAGTGGGAATCATAGAGACATATCCCTTCTTAGATCCCTGGTAGAATTCATCCTAGAATACTGGAGCAGAGACGCCTGGCTGTCGTAAATTTATTTGAGAGAGTTATTGAAAATAGTGGTCCCGTTTAGAGTGAAGAAGGATGGTAAAATCTCTATGATAGAAAAGGGTTAGAAAAGTAAATAGTTGATTCGCAGAGTGCTGGGGAGAGTAAGGACAGACTCTTTTACGACAATCTTTTTCTCTCAATCTACTCCTAGACTCTCCTGGACAAACAATTATTTGCCAGTTTCCAAACACACATGCGCTCACACCAATTTGGTGCTTCAAACACACGGACGTACGTGAATACAACTACGAATAACAGATATGGGTAATTTGTGCTTGGGTATTCCAACACAGTACTAAATAAGTTTTACGTGTTTATTTCTCTTTTAAAAATCAGTCACAACAATTATCATTTATTACAGTAAAAAATCATAGGTACAGAAAATACAAATAACAAGGGGGGGGGATAAGAATGGTATTCAATATACCCTTCCCGCTTGTAATAGACAAAGATAAACCCAGTCCAAAGATAGGTAGTTATCAGAAGTATAGATAATTTACTCTTGATAAGATGGGGTTTCCATACTAGGTATGGGTGAAGAAAAAAAAAACCTATTGTTCTCAAGATGTTTTCCCTTTACTAAGCAGATTTAAGGGACGGGAAATAAACGAAGTTAAGCAATCCCCCTTGAGGAACAAATACAAGAAATACAGTAAACAAGGTAGATACCAGGTAACGCTAATAAAATGTTTGCAAATAATGCTCCTTCATTCATGCACGCTCGTGATGGCCAACACACAAGTACTCACACACACTTACCGATCGTGGAATCTGGCACTCCATAGAAAAATTACACATAGTAGTAAGCGTTCAATAACTGAATACTGTTCTTCTTTTCCAGCCCCAGATTTTAACGGGTTTAGGCTGTTAGCAGAATTTCCCGAGAATCGCTGGAAGGTGAAGTCTAAGTGTACTTTTGTTTGTTAGGAAAAGAGTTCTATGGATGGCGCGGTCACAAAAATCAGGGGGTGAGGTTGGTGAGGTCTCTTTGACTTCGCTGCTGATAGTAAACTTCTTAAGCGTGGTTAAACAACTGACCAGTGAGGTAGGTTTTCCTCGGGGTTTAAGAATCCAGTGAGAAAAAATTATCAACTGTCAGTGTTCAGGAAACATATGCTCTCTTTCCCAGTAGAGCAGAAATAACAAATATAAAATATATATCTGGCAATGTTCTTCTCCAGTTAATTTTAATTTAATTGATGATGTGTTGATTGTTCTTTGGGTTTGCTTTCTTCCTTGCACAAAATTTAGATAGCGGAATCCCAACCGAGGATCGCCACAAAGATTAAAATCTAACCGTTCATCAATTTTTTCTGGAGGGTAAGAACTGAGTCTGGAGGACTCTAGATTATTTATTTATTGCTGGGACCCAAAGGTTTTATGGTCATTCTATAGGAAAAGATAGAAAAACATGAAATCATACTGCAGAAAAATTCAATAGTTCTAAAGCGCGATAAATTTACCGTTATGACTATTATATATATATATATATATATATATATATATATATATATATATATATATATATATATATATATATATATATATATATATATATATATATATATTCGCGCATTCAATTAGATATTTAAGTAAACACTTCGCGAGTCTAGTGGTTAAAACACGCATATATATAGAACTTAGCTTAATTAATTAGTCATAAATTCCTTCGCGACTTTAAAAGTAAATTTAAGCATTTAAGCATCTATTATCTTTGGAAATAATGCAATAGATAGATCACTAAATTTACCACTGGAACTTTTGAGATAAGTTTAATGTAATAGATTTAAATAACCACAAAATCCAGTGAAATAAAATGAATGAACTAGACCACTGATCACTAGAAACTAATATATATTATACCGTTTAGCACAGAAAAAAACACTCCAATATAGCCAGCATCCATATGAAATCTTGCAGGATTCAACTATACGCTAGTGAATTTTAAAATTTCTGGAAAACGAGTGATAAAATGGCATTCTACAGGGTCTCTATATATATGAAATGGAATGAAAGATCGGGGGGACATGTTAGAATCTAACACCTTTCTTGAACTCAGGAGGAAATCGAGATTCTAGCCGCCCGTTGCTCCGTTCGTTATTCCAATTCTGAGGTCGCTTCGTCTCCTGTTCGTTCCGTCTTTCGAGCGGTTCTCTGGTTGACACAGAGATGTGAAATTCCTGCGAGAGACTAGCTTCGTCAGTTTTGGGGGGACCATCTTGCCTTAGATCGTATGCCGCTGCCTCCGTTTGATTTAGACAACGCCCCACTAGGCCCGCGTACTGACCAAGGTAAGGAAAATAACTGCTCTTGATTGCTCTGGAGATAAAGCAATAGGTGTGGCTTAACCTCCCCTTTTAAAGATGCGCTTTGCTGGAAGCACAGACGATGGAAACTAACTGCTATCCATTTCTCTAGAGATAGTCATGGGCGTGGTTTAATCTCTCCTTAAATCAATGCGATTCACTGAATTCACAGAGGATAACAGTCTACATATTGATAAGCAAACGTGTTGAAAATCCACTCTGCTCTGACGCATATTAATGAGCCCAGGTGGGGTTCCGCGTTTCTGTTGTGCATTTCTAATGAGTCTAGGTGGAAGAATTCCCGTTTGACGAAAAGTTACCGCAATATTCGGGGGTACTGATGCTAATACGAGGGTCCTACCATATCATCTAACACTTCATGGTCAGCTGAGTTCGTCTGTCACAATCGTCCCCTCTTTTGAGACACGAAAACATCTTTTCATGTTTGATTTATGACGATGAAGCTACCCTGATCGGTAGCTTTTGGATGATTGGTATCTTCAAGTTTGTCCTCTTACTCCGTAATCCAGTTTCTACTCACGAAGTCGGCCCCGACATTGTGTTTTCCCGGAATGTATTCCACTTTGAAGGAGTAAACACTTAAAAGGAAGGCCCAACGCATGATCCTTGCATTAAATTCTTTATTGGCACCAAGAAAAGCTAATGGAGCGTGGTCTGTTTCCACCGTACAAGATGTACCGTAGAGAAACTCATGATGGCGTCTGATACCGTCAATCAGAGCAAGACATAATCTTTCAACTACGCTGTAGTTCCGTTCAGCTTTATTTAATTTCCGACTGCCATAGGCAACTGGAAATAGCATATTCGGGTCACTGTCCTCGGCTTGAAGCAGTGTTGACCCGATGCCCTGACCTGACGCGTCGACCCGCAATACAAAAGGTTTTTTGAGGTCAGGTAACCTCAAAATGGGGTATGTAGACAACTGTCTTTTCAAAGTGCTGTACGCGTGTTCGCACTTTTGATCCCAAATGACCTTATCAGGACAACCTTTCTTTGTGAGGTCAGTCAGAGGTGCCGTCAGTCCGTTGAAGTTCTGGATGTATTTTTGATAGTAAGCACATAGTGATAAAAAGGAACGAGTGTCTTTCTTCGTTCGGGGTCTTTTTGCTGCAACTATTTTTCTCCACGTTTTTCTTAACAGGTCAACTACAGCCGTAAGAAATAGTATGCCCCAGGAAGTCTAGCTTTTCAAACCCGATGAGACATTTGCTAGATCTGGCTGTGAGACCAGTTTCCTGTAGTCTCCTGAGGAGCATAGCAACCGTAGCAATATGTTCGTCGTAGGTCTCCGTTGCAATTAATATGTCATCCATGAAATTATGGATATGAGGACTTTGCAAAGGTTCTAGAAGCTTCCTCATCATCCTGGTGAACACTCCTGGTGCGTTATGCAAACCGAATGGCATCACATTAAATGTGTAATGTCATTCACTAGTGCTGAAAGCTAACAAAGGTTTAATTTCCTCCTTGACTGGTATTTGATAATAACCTTTACTGAGGTCAATCTTGGAGAAAATTCTTGCTTTGCTAAGCTTGGTGAACAACTCAGAAACAGTTTGGAGAGGTTCGGGCTGGAATTCCGTTACAGCGTTTAGCAACCGGTAATCTATACACAGCCGAACTTCCTTATTGGGCTTCTGCAACAGCACTACATTCGAACTATAAGGAGATGTAGACTCACTGATAATTCCTGCCTGACGCAGCTTGTCTATTTCTCCGCGAAGTGCATCAGCTTTAGCGTACGGGATGGGGTAAACTCTGGTTCGAACAGGGGTCTCGTTTGTTAATTTCATATCAAATTCGATTAGATTTGTTCGTCCAGGTACATCCGTTAAGACTGCACTGTACTGTTTCAGTAGCGCCCTGGTTTCTGTTTGTTGTTCTGGTGAGAGATTGTCGCCGAACTTGACATCTTTAAAGGATTCTATGGGTTGCAATGGGTTCTCCATGCAACCATCATCATCTTCCTCGTCTTCTGTTGCTATGGCGACAGCCAGGAGATGCACGGAGGATGGCACTGGTCTCTCCAAATATTTCTTAAGGAGGTTTATGTGAAAGACCTTCTCCTTTCCTTTAATGGAGATCTTGTAATTGGTGCGTGAGATCTGTTTAAAGACGGTGAACGGCCCTTGCCATCCGATGCAAAGTTTATTGCTTCCGGTTGGAAGTAGCAACAAGACTTTCTCCCCTGGTTGTAGTTCTCTCTCTTTTGCAGCTTTGTTGTATCTTTTAGCATGTTTAACGCGGGCTTTCTTAAGGTTGGTTGTAGCTAGATCCCATCCTAGCTTTAGCCTTTCCTTGAGCTCAGATACATATTTGCTTGCAGAGATGACTGTCTCGTCAGCCTTTTGGTCTGTCAGGGACCGAAGTAAGGCTTCTAGTGGCCCCTTAATAGGTTTGCCAAATAAAAGTGCAGCTTGCGCGAATCCCGTAGACGCTTGGGGGACCTCTCTGTAGGCGAATAAGGCAGCAGATATATATAGATCCCAGTCTTCCGGTTTCTCCTGACCCAGCTTACGTAACATCCTGGTGAGGCTGACGTTAAAACGTTCCACGAGCCCATTTCCGGCCGGATGGTAGGGACTTGTGTGGATATGTATGGCCCTCAAGATCTTAAAGATCTCCTCCATTAACAGGCTACAGAATTGGGATCCATTATCCGTCAAAACTTGTTGAGGGAATTCCAACCGTGTAAAAATTTGCACGAGGGCTTCTGCGACATGCTTGGAATCTATGCATGTTAGCGGCATAGCTTCGGCCCACATTGTGCAAGTGTCGACTAAAGTCGGGATGAACCTGTTCCTACTTTTGGTCCTTTCCAGGGGTCCAATGATGTCGACAGCAACCCGTTCAAATGGAGTACCTACTATTGGCATTTGCCCCATAGGTACTGGGGGTGTCAAGTGCTTGGGTGCTACACGTTGGCACTGGGCACAGGATTTCACGTACCTGATAATGTCAGAGTTCATTCCTGGCCACCAATAGTGGTTTTTATTCGCTGAATAGTGGCGTTTTGTCCCATATGTCCGCTAAAGGGAAGAGAGTGCCCCATTTCTAAGATCTGGCTTCTGTACTGCGTCGGTACTAGGAGCTGGTTATTCCCTGTATCAGGGTCGCCCATTCTACGATACAATACGACATCCTTAGAAAAGATGTCTCCGTGGTGACTGGGGTCCTTAGCCATGGGCAGTTTTCTAAAGCAGGGCTCCAGAGTAAGGTCGTTTTGTTGCGCCTCCTTCAGTTCGTTCGGCAACAAATTTGGCGCAGGCTCCCTCTCCTTCTTAGTTTGCCCTCTTGTGGTTACCGCTGCCACAATCGGCTCCTTAGATCTCCCAATAAACTCGTATCTACATCTCAGGATAACTGGGTAGATAGGATCATCCATTATGGCCGCTTTAATAACACCTCTGACAAAATCAGAGCGTATTTCTACCAGTGCGATAGGAAGCGTCCTGGGTGCATCACTCTTGAAAACTCCACTTAGTTTGACGGTTTTCTCTGTCTCCTGACCGGGTTTGACTAGGTGCCTGGCGACAATACAATCAAAACTTAATCCAGTGTCAAAGAGACAAGTAGTTGAGGTACCATTCAAAATTACAGTTCCTCGCGTTGAGGGTCTGTCCCCCTCAGGTTGAGAATCACTGACATTAACTCTACCTTGCGAGGCTGTATGCAAACATCCGATGCGGTTAGGCCCGGTGTGCTTGCCCTGATCAGACGTCCCTGGTGTAGGGGTCTTCCCTTTTCCTTAACCTTGGTGGCCGCGCTGCCACGAAGGCTTGTGAGTTGATCAGAATTGTTGTTTGGGGATATCGGGTTTTGTAGAATTTCGATTTTTCTTGGGGAGGTCTCTGGGTATTAGTTTCTCGTTGGTTATAGTGCTGAGGGGAGTTGGAAGAATAGGATGACTGCTCTAGATTTTGTTTTCGAGATGGCTCATCTGTGGGTTTACGTTTAGTGCTGGGAAGTTCGGCCTTTGCATTAGTATAGCGTTCTGCCTTATTGAGGATGTCCTCAAGCCTGACTGCGCCCTGTTCAGCCAAAAATCTACGGGTTTCGTTTGACAAAGTTGACTTTATCTGTTCCACAAGAACAAGTTCAAGAGGTCCCTCATATGTAAGAGGTAATTAAGATAATTCAATGCACTTTGTCAAATAGCCCGTGAGACGTGAAGAGAATGTTTCCGTGCTCTCTTTTCGGCTGTTTCTGAACATTTGCAGAAATTTTCGGGCGGTCATCTCAAACCGCTCTAACACGGCCTTCTTTAGCATGTCGTAATCATGTTGGTTGGTTCCCAGCTTTGTGTACACGTCATAAGCTTTACCTTTTAATGACGTTGAGAGTTTAAGTGACCAACGGAAACTCTCTAACCCATACAGATTTGCGAGCCTCTCGAAATTTTCTAGGAAGGTGCCAGTTTTCTCATTGAAGCTGGGAAAAGATTCTAAAGTAAAAGACATCGCAGTTAATTGGGCAGCTTGAGTGCTGGAGAGATCCATTGACTGAGACTGGGGCAAAGATGGCTCTCCGTTATTTCAAGTAGAAGCGCCCCGACTCTTTAAAGCCTTAAGTGCCAGTTCGTGCTGTCTGTCCCTCTCTTTTTCTCTCTCTCTGCGAGCTTCCATCTTTGCCTCAATTTTCTTCTGCTCCAATTGACGATCGTCCGCTTCCTTCTTCCTAGCTTCTGCCCTCTCTTCTCTCTCTTTCTCTTCCTTCCTCTCAGCTACTGCTCTCTCTCTCTCTCTTCCTTCCTCTAAGCTTCTGCTTTCTCTCTCTCTCTTCCTTCCTCTCAGCTTCTGCTCTCTTTTGCTCCGCGTCATACCTTTCAAGTTCCATGTTTACAAACACGTTCGCGGCTTCTCCCTCTAATCATGAGTCCTTCGCCTCCTGTCTCAAAATGGATCTCATCCTAATTCTCTCTGCCATGACAAAGAACTGGGTGCTTTTAAGACTAGGGTATAAGAAGAAGAAACGAGGAGGGAAAAAACTCAAAGACGCTACGAGAAAAAAAAAGTATAAATTTAATTGGGTTACCTCCTACCTTGAAATGTGCTAACTTATCGCTGCTATTATCTGTCACTTAAGATTCTTAATGCAGGTGACTATGCCACGTTAATGGTAAGTTAAACACTAGAAAAAAATCTATTTTTACTAATCGGTAGAGAAAAATTTATATTAAAATAATTTAAAGGAAAAAAAAATTTCCTAAAATTTTTATTCTCCGCCAACAAAACTCCTCCCGCCGAAGTCAATTTTGAGAAGAGACGCTGTTAACTAGACTTTTAAAAAAAATCAGAACAATGCGTCTTTAGCTGAGCTCAACTCTTTTAACTTCGAAAAACCTTTGTGACTGTGAAACCGTCACGCGATCCCAGCAATTTTTATGAAAAAAAAATTCAATTTTCTCTGCCAGAGAATAATTAACGTCACAAATATTTTTGTTTCCCCGTAATTCTCTACTGCTGTGGAAAGAAAACAACCTGGTAAATATGCTCTGTGGACGACCCAAATACTAAAGGCGTTGTCTAGGGGTTTAAATTATTTTTATTATACCCTACTTCACAAAGACAAATCACTCTCACTCTATCTAGACAGACCCAGACTTTAGATCAGGCCTCAAAAACTCCGGCGAGCCAGCCAATTATTGTCGTAAAATTTATTTGAGAGAGTTATTGAAAATAGTGGTCCCGTTTAGAGTGAAGAAGGATGGTGAAATCACTATGATAGAAAAGGGTTAGAAAAGTAAATAGTTGATTCACAGAGTGCTGGGGAGAGTAAGGACAGACTCTTTTACGGCAATCTTTTCCTCTCAATCTACTCCTAAACTCTCCTGGACAAACAATTATTTGCCAGTTTCCAAACACACATGCGCTCACACCAATTTGGTGCTTCAAACACACGGACGTACGTGAATACAACTACGAATAACAGATATGGGTAATTTGTGCTTGGATATTCCAACACAGTACTAAATAAGTTTTACGTGTTTATTAATCATTTAAAAATCAGTCACAACAATTATCATTTGTTACAGTAAAAAAATCATAGGTACAGAAAATACAAATAACAGGGGGGGGGGGAATAAGAATGGTATTCAATATGCCCTTCCCGCTTGTAAAAGACAAAGATAAACCCAGTCCAAAGATAGGTAGTTATCAGAAGTATAGATAATTTACTCTTGATAAGATGGGGTTTCAATACTAGGTATGGGTGAAGAAAAAAAAACCTATTGTTCTCAAGATGTTTTCCCTTTACTAAGCAGATTTAAGGGACGGGAAATAAACGAAGTTAAGCAATCCCCCTTGAGGAACAAATACAAGAAATACAGTAAACAAGGTAGATACCAGGTAACGCTAATAAAATGTTTGCAAATAATGCTCCTTCATTCATGCACGCTCGTGATGGCCAACACACAAGTACTCACACACACTTACCGATCGTGGAATCTGGCACTCCATAGAAAAATTACACATAGTAGTAAGCGTTCAAAAATTGAATACTGTTCTTCTTTTCCAGCCCCAGATTTTAACGGGTTTAAGCTGTTAGCAGAATTTCCCGAGAATCGCTGGAAGGTGAAGTCTAAGTGTACTTTTGTTTGTTAGGAAAAGAGTTCTATGGATGGCACGGTCACAAAAATCAGGGGGTGAGGTTGGTGAGGTCTCTTTGACTTCGCTGCTGATAGTAAACTTCTTAAGCGTGGTTAAACAACTGACCAGTGAGGTAGGTTTTCCTCGGGGTTTAAGAATCCAGTGAGAAAAAATTATCAACTGTCAGTGTTCAGGAAACATATGCTCTCTTTCCCAGTAGAGCAGAAATAACAAATATAAAATATATATCTGGCAATGTTCTTCTCCAGTTAATTTTAATTTAATTGATGATGTGTTGATTGTTCTTTGGGTTTGCTTTCTTCCTTGCACAAAATTTAGATAGCGGAATCCCAACAGAGGATCGCCACAAAGATTAAAATCTAACCGTTCATCAATTTTTTCTGGAGGGTAAGAACTGAGTCTGGAGGACTCTAGATTATTTATTTATTGCTGGGACCTAAAGGTTTTATGGTCATTCTATAGGAAAAGATAGAAAAACATGAAATCATACTGCAGAAAAATTCAATAGTTCTAAAGCGCGATAAATTTACCGTTATGACTATTATATACATTCGCGCATTCAATTAGATATTTAAGGAAACACTTCGCGAGTGTAGTGGTTAAAACACGCATATATATATAGAACTTAGCTTAATTAATTAGTCATAAATTCCTTCGCGACTTTGAAAGTAAATTTATGCATTTAAGCATCTATTATCTTTGGAAATAATGCAATAGATAGATCACTAAATTTACTACTGGAACTTTTGAGATAGGTTTAATGTAATAGATTTAAATAACCACAAAATCCAGTGAAATAAAATGAATGAACTAGACCACTGATCACTAGAAACTAATATATATTATACCGTTTAGCACAGAAAAAAACACTCCAATATAGCCAGCATCCATATGAAATCTTGCAGGATTCAACTATACGCTAGTGAATTTTAAAATTTCTGGAAAACGAGTGATAAAATGACATTCTACAGTGTCTATATATATATATATATATATATATATATATATATATATATATATATATATATATATATATATATATATATATATATATATATATATATATATATATATATATATATATATATATATATATGAAATGGAATGAAAGATCGGGGGGACATGGTAGAATCTAACATCTTTCTTGAACTCAGGAGGAAATCGAAATTCTAGCCGCCCGTTGCTCCGTTCGGTTATCCAATTCTGTGGTCGCTTCGTCTCCTGTTCGTTCCGTCTTTCGAGCGGTTCTCTGGTTGACACAGAGATGTGAAATTCCTGCGAGAGACTAGCTTCGTCAGTTTTGGGGGGACCGTCTTGCCTTAGATCGTATGCCGCTGCCTCCGTTTGATTTAGGCAACGCCCCACTAGGCCTGCGTACTGACCAAGGTAAGGAAAATAACTGCTCTTGATTGCTCTGGAGATAAAGCAAAAGGTGTGGCTTAACCTCCCCTTTTGAAGATGCGCTTTGCTGGATGCACAGACGATGGAAACTAACTGCTATCCATTTCTCTAGAGATAGTCGTGGGCGTGGTTAAACCTCTCTTTAAATCAATGCGATTCACTGAATTCACAGAGGATAACAGTCTACACATTGCTTAGCAAACGTGTTGAAAATCCACTTTGCTCTGACGCATATTAATGAGCCCAGGTGGGGTTCCGCGTTTCTGTGTGCATTTCTAATGAGTCCAGGAGGAAGAATTCCCGTTTGACGAAAAGTTACCGCAATATTCGGGGGTACTGATGCTAATACGAGGGTCCTACCATATCATCTAACACTTCATGGTCAGCTGAGTTCGTCTGTCACACTGGCTGAGCCATGAATGGATAAGGTCCAGTGTGGCTTTCGAGCAAAACAAAGTCCTAAAGACCTTATCTTCGCACCCACCGAGCTGAGTGAAAAGGCCCTTGAGTATAATGGTGAGTTTCGTCTTTGTTTCTTGGATCTGAAGAAGACGTTTGAAAACGTCCCCTGTAGCCCACTTTGGGACTGCTTGGCTAGTAAGAACATTTTAGCACCTCTGAACCCTACTACTCAGAGCTTCTAAAAGACTTGCAGAAATTATGTGACGACGGTAAACCATAAGTCGGAGTTTCACGGCGATCTGTTCGCCGAAATTCCAGGTTGGTCACCCTGTGAGTGACAACATTGATATAAACCTAAAACCCGTTCGGTCAGCTGACTGCGGACGGGAAGTGGACACAGATTTAGGCGCAAAAGCAGTTTACTTCTGGCCAACGACCGGGATAGGTCGTGCTTTTGTTCCCTGTCAGCATTTTGCTGGAAAGTGTTAAGCCATGACTGCCTAGTTGTAGTATTTGCCATTTTCTTCATGCGTTGTGGAATTATTGCATTATTCTAGAGTGATGGTGTATTATTCAGTGACATTTTCCCAGGCTGTTGTATTTGAGTTATTGACGATTAAGTATTGCTTCATCGTAGTACAGGTTTTCGCCGGTGAGCAAAAGTCATTGTAATGTTCAGTGAATAGAGTCATGTCAGTGATTATGAAACTGGTAGTTGAGTTTGTCTAGGAAATATTGGCATTCTTGTATTTACATGCGTTTCATATGTAGTGATAGCCGTGTGTGGCTCTACTGTGTGCAGTGTTTAATAAAAGGGAATTTACCTGTTAAAGGTGTTAAATTTATTTAGTGTCAACCATCTTGTGCTGTGGTCATATCCTTAGTTAATGAGCCAGAGATTGTATATTCGTCATGTACTAAAAATCCACAGTGTAAGTTAGGTTCTAACATCTGGGCGCTCGTCTATTGTTTAAAGGCCGTGGGGCCTGTAGTTTAAAGCGTTAAATTCCCAGCTGACATCTGGAGGCGTCGTCCGATTTTGTGGGGTGAGCCTAAAGGCCGTGGGGCCAGAATTGTGTAATATTAAATTCACAGCTGACATCTGGGTGTGAAGTCCTATTCGTTTAAAAAGGCCGTGGTGCCTAGGTTGCTTAAATGTTCATTATAGGCCAGAATCTAGTATGCACACGGAGTGGTAGAGTGTTGTAGTCGCAGTGTGTGGCGCCTTCATATTTTCTAAGCCTCAATCTTTTCTTCTTCTTCGATCCTTAACCACCGACCGTCAAAGCAGTCAGTGGCCATCACGCCTAGTGGCGTCTTGTATAGCAACAACAAATTGATTCCACTTTGCACGGTCGGTGGCCATCCTTCGTACAGTGCCCCAACTCCGGTTCATTCTTTGCATCTCAGCCTCCACAGTCCTCCGCCAAGTTGTTTCCGGTCGGCCTCTCCTTCGCCTTCCCCCAGGGGTCCAAAGCATAGCTGTTCCCGTGATGGCATCGGGGTCTCTTCTGAGGACATGACCAACCCAGCTCCAGCGTCTGCCAGCCACGATGGTATGCATGTCCTCTTGCTCGCCACGAGCAAGCAGATCTTGGCCGGTGATGGCACTCGGCCAAAAGATTCGGTGAATTTTTCCCAGGCATGTTGTGCGAAAAGAGGACAATTTTGACATTTCCTTCTCTGCGACTCTCCAGCACCCCGCACCACAGAGAAGCACAGAAAGCACGCAACTCTGGTATAATCTTAATTTTGCGCTTGTGCTGTATTGGGAGGACCTCCAGATGCTACTTAGGCCAAAGAAGGCCGCTCTTGCCTTACCCATTCTGACGTTGATGTCCCCGCCCGCCCCACCATCTGGTGTCACCATGCCCCCCAGGCATGCGAAGGCATCCGTCTGCACCAGCTGCTGACCCCCCATCGATATGGGCTCAGGGTTGCTCACATTGAGCGTCATGACCTCAGACTTCTTTAAATTGATGCCCAAGCCCACCCGTTGGCTAAATTTATTAAGTCTATCCGTCCCTTCCTGGATGTGTTGATGTGAATGTGCCAGCAGTGCAATGTCATCTGCACACTCCAGATCCCCCAATGTTGAAAATGTAGTCCATCCCATTCCTCTTGGACTGCCCTCTGTTGTCTGGCGCATCACCCAGTCTATGACTGTTAAAAATAGAGTGGTTGACAAGGGGCATCCCTGCCGCACTCCCGTCCTCACCTCGAAGGCCAGGTTGCTCTGCCCAACACCACACGCAAAGCCGGCACAGAGGCCTTTTACGATTGACACCACGCAGCCCGGAACTCCACAAGCAATAAGTACCCTCCATAGACTGTCCCTATGCACGCCGTCAGAAGCCCCTTCAAAATCAACAAAATTTATGTAAAGCTGTCTCTGCTACTCTGAGCACCGCTCTATAATGTTCCTGAGAGTGAATATATGGTCTACACATCTTCCGTTCTTTCTAAACCCTGCCCGCTCCTTCCTCAGCCTGCAACCCACCGCCCCCGAAACTCTCTGTATAACCATCCCGCCCAGTATTCTGCCGGGAACCGAGAGAAGAGCGACCCCCCTCCAACCATTGCAGCCCGAAATATCTCCCCCCTTGGGCAACCTGACAACCATTCCCCTGTTCCACTCCGATGGCGCCGTCCCCGCTCTCCACACCCGCGCAAACAGTGGTTCCAATAGTTCCGCTGCCAGCTCAGGGTCTGTCCTAAATAGCTCTGCATTTAAGTTATCACGGCCCGGAGCTCTACCGCTCCCCAACCCCTCGACTGCCGCGATGATTTCCTCCCCTCGTGGAATGTCTGTATTTACATCTAGATCGTTCTCAGCCTCAGGAACACTCAATTGTGTCTCTGGTATTTCCCCGCCCAGAGTCCCCCTGAAGTGTCCCGCCCATCCCGTCTCCCGTCCCCCTGCTGTCTTAATGAGACCTCCCCGCCTATCTCTCACTAATGTAACATCGTTTGCACCTTGTTTTCCGCCGATGAATTTAGCCACTTTGTACACTGTGCTCTGCCCATCTCTCAGCGCTGCCTCCTCTGCCTGTTTTGCAAGATCGTCTAGGAAATTCCTTTTGTTGGCCCGGGTTTGGCGTTCAACTTCCCTGTCCAGTTGACTGTACTGTTTGCTATATAGTTGCTTTAACCTGGGGGACTTCGCTTCTGCTTTCTCTCCCCTCACTTCCCCTCTCATCCCTATGGTGTTCAGTGTTTCTGGTGCCACCCAGTCCCGCCCCCTCCCCCCTCCCCCCCCCCGGAATCACAAGCATGATTCGCCACCTTCCTTATACACTGTTGAAATGGTGTTAAAACTCTGGTCCACATCATCAGCCAATGTCCTCTCCCGGCCCTTGGCAAACCGATATCGTCTCTCAATGTCGGCCGCAAAAGCTCCCCCGGCAAGGGGGTCCCTCAATCTGCCGATGCCAAACCTTTTCTGTGCAGCCACAGTCGGCCCAGCCCTTCCCAGCCTCACTCTCAGCTTTGCAACTACCAAATGGTGACCGCTTCCCACACCCGCACCCCCCCCCCCACTTTCACACCCCGCAATGCACGTCTCCATCTACCGCTAACCATGATGTGGTCCATCCGGCCTCCGCCCCGACCATCCGGCGACTCCCATGTCAACCCGTGAATTTCCCCATGTGGGAAAAGTGTTCCTCCAACGACCAGGCCGTCAATGCTACAGAAACTTATCAGCCCATCCCCACCCTCGTTTGCTATTCCGCCGCCGCACCTCCCCACCGCTCCTTCATCACATGCATTGTGTGCACCAACTCTCGCACCGAGGTCTCCCATCACTATAACAAGACCATATCCAGGTGTGTCCTCCATCCCCTTCCGCAGCCGTTGACAGAACCCATCCCCGACCTCCCCATCGCCATCATCCGTTGGTGCGCAGCATTGCACCATTGCAGTGCCGGTGAATCTCCCTCTCAATCTCAATCGCACCAGTCTGTTGCCGATGGGCCTCCATTCCAGCAATGTCCTTTCCATCCCTCTCTGTAGAATAATGGCCACGCCCTCACCGTGCTGCCCATCCTCTCTGCCAGAGCAAAGCACCGTCTCTCCCGCTGCTGTTTCAACCCTTCCTGCCCCTGTCCATCCGCTCTCGCCTATCCCCAGGATGTGCAACCTATAGTTTCTCATTTCTGCCGTGACCTGTCTTAGTTTACCTGTCTCGCACATTGTCCCGACATTCCAAAATCCTATTCCTGTATCCTGTCTCGCGGTCAGGACATCCGCCCTCATGTCAGCGGCCTCCTTTCGGAGTTATTTTAGGTTGCCAGCTTATGGTATGTGTGTTTGTCAGTCAGTCAGTTGTGTACTGTAGGCGGTCAAGTGTGACGCGTCACGATACGTAACCCAGTTTTGTTATCAGGTCACAGTGTACGGGTGTTATTTTCAGTTCATGTGATATCTTGACATTGTTAGTGGGCTGGACAGTGTGTTTGTCATCGTATTGCAAGTATATTGTGGTGCTACAGTGGCAGTTCAGGAATATTTTCACAGCGTGGTGTGGTCGACTTTGTCATTTCAGTTAGTGGTATTGATCCAGGGGGAGCAGCGGAGTTTGAGGTGTCGGTACCATGTAGTTTAGGTTGTCCCAAACGGCAATTGGGTGTCAGATGGGAGATAGTTCGGGCAAGCTCGGTATAGGGTGGAAGGAAGTTGTTGATAGAAAGTGGTAGATGATAAGAGGCCAATAGGGTGATAGGTACCTCAAGATATCCGGTTGGACATCTTGTTTGTCTGGACATTACTTCTCTGAGGGGCCCAACCAGGGGTGAAGATCAACGCCTCTGACGTGACCTTACTACACTGATGTGCCCAACCAGGGGTGAAGATCAACGCTTCTGACGTGACCTTACTACACTGATGTGCCCGGCCAGGGGTGAAGATTAACGCCTCTGACGTGACCTTACTACACTGATGTGCCCAACCAGGGGTGAAGATCAACGCATCTGACGTGACCTTACTACATTGATGTACCCGGCCAGGGGGCTGAAGATCAACGCCTTTGACGTGTCCTTACTTCACTGATTAGCCTGTCTAGGTAGAACGGTTTAGCGTACTTTGTGTGAACACTGGCATAGTATAGTGCCAAGAGACGTGCATATATTCTTCCGGCACTTAGACACTTGTAAAGCTGTATACCTGACATTGTAGCCCTAGAGTATACTGTAACAAACACTGCTGTGATCCTGGAGTATACTGTGCTGAAGACTGCAGTGATTTCTGGAGGGTTGTCTTTAAGTGAGCTTGGCGTGGACATCTATATATTATTGTGCCAAAAGTCATTGTTGTTATAGCTGGCACACAGACTTGTGTAGAAGTCTGGGTTTTTGGACAGGGATATCGGTTATACGTTTTCAAGTGTGGAGACTTGTTCGTGTTGTATTCAACACTCATCACCTGTGCTGAGGAAGCTTCGTAGACAAGCGTCACTGAGGACCTTCAGTTAAGTTTTTGTTTGAATTTTTGTATAATTTATTATACTTATGTTTCTGTGTTTTCCTTTCTGTCTATCCGACTGATTCAATCGTCGGGTTCACTGGAGTAGGTGGGAAAGTGGATTTGTTTTGTCTACGCCTACCTCGTGAGATCTGTGTTAGTTTATTATTGTTTTCTTTCACTTTATTTTGGTTTCTTTTTCCTTTTGCTTTCTTTGTAAAACTTAGTCTGTATGTTTGTATGGGAGTAGTTAATTAGGTGGGATCTTTCACTGTATTTATATGTATATTCTGATATGGTATAGTGTTAGTTTTGGTTATAGGTTAATTAGTTTATTGTGACTAGAGTGATTTGCTAGTGCCTAGCGAAAGAGATAGCTTTCAGCACTTCATTGTTGACTGTAGTTGCTGTTTAGTCTATTGTGTTATATTATATTTGTGTGTTCAAGGGTGGACGGGTGGCGAGTCTAATTCATTCTTGGCCTACTTGTGGGAAAAGATTGAAGTAGACTGATTTCTGTATAGGGGGTGGCTGTGTATGTTTAGTGGTGGAGTAAGGCAGAGGGTTTTCCTGCGACTGCTCTACTTAACATCCCAAGCCCTGTTGGTGTTAGGCGTATTCGTGTAGTTTGGATTTACATTGTCGTGCACATTCAGTAATTCTTTTGTCGTGTTTAAGTGGTGTGTTCTCGCGTCCCATCTTGCTATCTTGTAAATACGTTACAGGTATCCCTTGTTTTCGTTCGTGTGCAGTCACGTAGTGTATATATTAATCTAATTCTGCTCTACTTTATCTGTCATCTTATTCCTCGTGACTGAGAGTTTTGTTTTCGTAGTGTTTAGTGCGTGTCTTTTCATCTGTGTAGTGCTCATTTCGCCAATAGAAACATTGACAGTAAGACAGATTTGTAATAATTAAAATATTATTTGAGTATAACACCAGTGTGGGTGCTTGTAACAGACTTTGAAGCAAAAGATGATTGAGTGAGTTTTCAAAGAGAGTATAGTAGTGTCAAAGCACCAGTAAGTATTTTAGCTGTTGTGGTACGACTATCGACTATTGTAAGAGTCTGTGAGTTTTCAGAGAGTATAGTTGTGTCATAGTACCAGTAAGTATCATCAGCTGTTGTGGTACAACTATCGACTATTGTAAGGGTCTGTGAGTTTTCACAGAGAGTATAGTGGTGTCATAGCACCAGTAAGTATCATTAGCTGTTGTGGTACAACTGTAGACTATTGTAAGGGTCTGTGAGTTTTCAGAGAGTATAGTGGTGTCATAGCACCAGTAAGTATCATCAGCTGTTGTGGTACGACTATCGACTATTGTAAGGGTCTGTTGGGACCTAAGACGCGTCAACAGTGAGAAATGCAGTTAACGACCCATAGCTAGACTGCTTGCGTCAGGGTCAGCGAACCAGAGCTGACCAAGACCCTACTCCAACTCCAAGTGGTGGTCCTGGAAACAGGCTGCATCACTGCAGTCTGGCTGAGCGAGTAGGGATCGAAGAGGGAAGGCTAACCCGGTCCCAAAAATGCCATGCTGAAGTCGGATGTGTCGGCTGAAAGGCGCAAATATCGCAGTTTCGCTGTAAACGGACACAACGCAACCAACGTCCTTTTCAGGACGAACGAAGAAGAAAAGAAGAAGAAGAAGAAATAAGGGTCTGTGAGTTTTCACAGAGAGTATAGTGGTGTCATAGCACCAGTAAGTATCATTAGCTGTTGTGGTACGACTATCGACTATTGTAAGGGTCTGTGAGTTTTCACAGAGAGTATAGTGATGTCAAAGCACCAGTAAGTATCATTAGCTGTTGTGGTACGACTATTGACTATTGTAAGGGACTAAGGGGTCAGAAAGACCAAAATGTCAAAGTAAGAAGACAGTAGTCAAGTGGCAAAGTAAGACTATATTTATACTATGAGAGGTTAAGTTGGATGATATGTGTACAGTGAGAGGTGAGATGATATTTACTTACATGCATATATATGTGTAAATTGGAGAAGTGATATTAATATTTACTATCATTACTGCATACTTAGTAAGCAGAGACTTATCTATTGATAGAATTGAAGTGTTAATAGTACACACAATTGAGTAATTGCATAGTAAAAATCTATAGCAAGAGATAATACTGATTATTCTGAGTGTACACCATGGATCTACACGCTTTCATTCAGATTGGGAAAGAATGCGGGTACACTGGCAAAGAACTAAATGATTATTCTTCTTCTTCTTCCATCCTTAGCCATCAACCGGCAAAGCAGTATGTGGCCAGTACGCCTAGTGGCGTCTTAGGGCAACAACAAATTGATCGATCTATCGCTGTTTCCACCACGCCTAGTGGCGTCTTTGTGGAACAAAAACAGACCAAACAATCTATCATTGTTTCCGTAATCAGATTGGTTGGCAAGCAGGTGATCAGCCCACTGTGCGAAGTTTTTACGGGATGGGGTAAACAGCCCCATGCCCATACCCTCCTTAGTCGCTTTTTACGACATGCGTGGTAGGGTGCAGTGTTACTATTCTTTGCTCCCCTTTCGGGCCCCGGAAACACACGGGTGTAAATGATTATGCCAAAGCTAAATTGTATTCAGTTGAAAACCAAAAAGCTTTGGAGAAATAAAAGAAAGAAAAGAAGGAGAAGGAAGAGGAGGAAAAGAAAGAAAAGGAGGAGAAGGAAGAGAAGGAAAAGATTGAGAAGCAGAACCGGGAGAGAGAGAGGCTCGAGCTGAAGAAATAGAGCTCAAAAGAAGACAATTTAAATTGCAAGAAAAGAAGATTAAAGAAGAGAACGAGTGGAAACAGAGAGAGTTCGAACTGCAAGAAAAGAAGATAGAGAGAGAACTGCAAGAAAAGAAGATAGAGAGAGAATTGCAAGAAAAGAAGAAGAAGAAAGAAAGAAGTAGAATTAGAGAAGGAGAGAATGAAGATTGATAAGGAAATACAATTAAAGAGACTGGAAGTGGGTGCGAGTGGTTAGAACTCGACTCCTGGGGGCTCATCGTCCCTTTAGGCTGCATCTGCCGAATTTTAATGATAAAATCGACAGGTTAGATTTCTTCCATGAAAGATTCGAGGTCGAATGGTTGGCCTCTAAGGCTGACAGAGATCAGTGGCTATCTCTGTTATCGACGCTGCTAGTGGGGCCTGCGATAGAGACTTTCTATAGCCTCCCGCTAGAGGAAAAGGCCGATTACGATAAAGTAAAGGAAATATTGCTCCGGAAGTTCCGTCTGACTGCTGACGGCTACCGGACGCGTTTTAAAAACGCGATGCCAAGCGCTGACCAAGACTTCGAGGACTTTATCTCGAAGATCAAACTTCTGCTGAATAGATGGATCAAAATGGAAGGAATTCCTAAGGACTTTAATGGCTTGCTAGACTTAGTGCTACGGGACAAAGTGTAGTCCTCGTGTTCCACTGAGTTGGTTGCGTTCTTTCAGAAACGTCAACCGAAGGACATTGAGTCCATGGCCCAATTGGGGCACCATTATGTCCTTGCCCATCCGGGCAAACCCATCCAGAAGTCTGGTCTGTCTGACGCTTTAGTTGCTGGTGTTGGCAAAGTGCAACGCCAACCATGGCAAAATCAGTCAGGCAATGCAGATAGGTGCCAAGAGTGGCATGACGGGAGGTCCTCCAGTTCCTATCAGCCACGTAGAGGGAATTATGGGAACTTCCGATAAAATCGGAATGGTCGGCCGAGTTGGCAAAACCGACAATGTAGAATCGATGATGACGCAGGAGAGCGCCAAACGCGTAAGCAGGTACACTTTGAGGATTCTCGAGACGAAGACCGGTTTTAGTATAAAACCAAACATCATAAGCAGAGGATTGGTTCCTCAGAGAGTCGATCGTCAGACTCTGATGCGCGGTCGTCGTCATCTAAAGGTTCTAGCAAGAGTTCACGCGATGAGTCGAAGAGGGAGCGCTTGTGTACCAATTGTGGTGGAAATAATCATGGCGCTGACAGGTGTCCCACCCCTATTGAACACGCGAATTCCGCGGTTGTGTTGGACACAATGAACAGCGAGGACTGTGCGGGGTTTCGCCCTCTGTTCCATGCAAACGAGAGGTTAGTGCTTCAATGTGGGCATGCGGCACCATGTCTATCGGCAGTAAACGAGACTGGCAAGGTGGATCTCCACAAAGGTATGGTGGAGATGAAACCAGTCTCCGTGTTGAGAGACACTGGTTGTACCACAATTGGGGTGCGTTGATCGTGCATCGACGACTCCTGCCTTACAGGCAAAACTGTAAAATGCACCACGTTCATGGGCAAAGTTGAGACTTGCCCCCAGGCGTGCATTAATGTGGACACCCCGTTCATAACAGGTAGCGTGAACGCGTTTGTCCTGGAGAACCCGATTGCCGATTTAATTGTCGGCAATGTGCGGGGAGTGCATAATGCCAAGAGTGTGGCTGGAGCAGAGGCTCAGCATCACCAAACTCCCAAGGGGGGTGACCAGAGGATACATCGTAGACGTGGTTCGCGGCAAGTACCAAGTGACATAAGGGGGAGCAGTAGGAACTTATACGAGGGTCCGATAGCTTGTGATCGCACAGTTTGGGTGCGTAATGTTCCCCTGAGTGCAAGTTGGCGCACACTCAGACGAGTGTTTAATGAAGTTGCGCCAGTGAAGTTCGTATAGGTATTGTCTTTGTGGGATAATACCAAAGTTGCACGAGTGACTTTTGCGAATAGGTGGGGTGCGCGTGATGCAGTAAGGTGGAAGCACATTTCGATGCTTCATAACCATCTGCTGATAGTATAGCAATAGCAGGGTTAGGTTTCGAGTTCGTGTTCAGTAAGGTGTTTCGGTTGACGCGAACCGAACTTTAGAGTCTGACCCACGCCCCCAGTACTATTTTGATATGAATATGTGTATTTTGTAGACTAGTAAAGATTACGTATTGCTTTGCAACGCATATTTGTGCTGTACTATGCTATGCCTTGCTTTGTAATTTATGTGTCATGGTGCCATAAAGGCAATTTGTTATAGAGTTATATTACTTGTATGTTTAAACCATATTAGAATATAAGGTATATTTATAGCATGCAGAAAGGATTGTTTATACTATAAGATTGCTTACTATTGTTGATGCTAGATATGAATAACTATAATATGATATATGTTGTGGTGGGTATACGAGGTGTAGACAGTCGTTGTTATTTTTCACGACTACCAGTACCTGGGTTAGCTTATTTCATGCTCATATTGTGTTTAGTGCATAAGGTGAGAAGGCATGAACGACAATGGTGTTTAATAACTATGACACCCTCTAGGTAGATGAAGAGGTGCTAACACGGCATTGTGGTCGTCCATACTCCAAAGGGGGTTGAGCGTGGCTCCTCCGGTGGAAGAAAACTTCCTTAAGGGTGGGTGGGGGTGGATTTCACGGCGATCTGTTCGCCGAAATTCCAGGTTGGTCACCCTGTGAGTGACAACATTGATATAAAATTAAAACCCGTTCGGTCAGCTGACTGCGGACGGGGAGTGGACACAAATTTAAGCGCAAAAGCAGTTTACTTCTGGCCAACGACCGGGATAGGTCGTGCTTTTGTTCCCTGTCAGCATTTTGCTGGAAAGTGTTAAGCCATGACTGCCTAGTTGTAGTATTTGCCATTTTCTTCATGCGTTGTGGAATTAATGCATTATTCTAGAGTGATGGTGTATTATTCAGTGACATTTTCACAGGCTGTTGTATTTGAGTTATTGACGATTAAGTATTGCTTCATCGTGGTACAAGTTTTCGCCGGTGAGCAAAAGTCATTGTAATGTTCAGTGAATAGAGTCATGTCAGTGATTATGAAACTGGTAGTTGAGTTTGTCTAGGAAATATTGGCATTCTTGTATTTACATGCGTTTCATATGTAGTGATGGCCGTGTGTGGCTCCACTGTGTGCAATGTTTAATAAAAGGGAATTTACCAGTTAAAGGTGTTAAATTTATTTAGTGTCAACCATCTTGTGCGGCGGTCATATCCTTAGATAATGAGCCCGAGATTGTATATTCGTCATGTACTAAAATCAACAGTGTAAGTTAGGTTCTGACACGGAGGAGTTCAGGACCACCACTGAAGTAAGGAAGAATGATATTGTGTCACCTAGCCTTTTCATATTCTGCATGGACTTTGTTATCAAAGAATGTAAGGAGAGAACAAGAAAGTATTCAGTGGAATACTGAAAGATGAGATAGATTTGTATTTCAGAGTTGACATTTGTCGGTGATTTTCCCATGATTTCTAATCTTCAATCCAACCTGCAAGTCTGAAATGAAAAGCTGGAGAATAGAGGAATGGTCATCAGCAGCTCCAAACCAAAATCCATGGTGACATCGGGATAGGAAAAAAGGCATCAGCATATTCTGGGAGAATAGTTCCTATAACACGTGGACTACATTAAATGCCTTGGAGCTTTCGTAGACTGGAATGAAGGCATTGAAGAAGAGTTTGTTACACGAAGAGTTGCTGCTGGGAGATATTTTCGAGTCATATGTCGTGTGACGTAAACAGATGCCTTGATTTTTCTTGGAAGACGAAGATATCATCCAATCAAATGCGAGCTGCCCTCTCTCGCCAGGAAAATGGTTGTATGGCGTGTAATTAAAGGGAGAGATTTGTGCATTAGTGTACGCAGACTTAGATGAATTAAAAGAGCAGGGAAGGACGGACCGACATTATATTAGTCTCGTTTGTTCAAGAAGACCACCAATGCATGTCAAGGGAAAAGTTGCTAAGTTATTTCGTTTCGGAGATATTTGAGGTAAAGTAGGCCAGCGGGTTAGAAGATAGTGTGAAAATGGTCTTCCGAAAATTTCTACAAATCGTAGACACAACAAATCAAGGAAATCCAAAGATGCAAAGAAAGCTCAGCATCGCCCAGTTAAAAAGATATATGGATGAAGGTGGTAGATGCCAGCGTTGAGCAGACTGACGATGATTTCTGGACCTAACACAAAGTTGCACGAGTCTGCAAATATTACACTGTCAAAAAGTTATGGCCCAGATTGTTCTCCGACACGTTCTCTGCACTGGTATAAAAAGGCAAGAAGCGGAACATTCAAGCTACACACACACAGCAGAAGCCACAGATAGATTGAAGGAAGGACGCTCGCCAAGGCTATAAAATTTTCCATCTGTTGCCGTGCAGCTCTTCCTTCACCAAACCGAGTCTATTCTGCGATTTAATCTATCCTAAGAGGGTATGTAAATTTATGAATAATTAATTTGGTTATTTGCAGCTTTTTAAAATATAATTGTATCAGGATCAGGCTAGAGGACTGAATTGAAAATTATTTGTGGATACAACAGAGGAATTCGATGCTTACCAATGTTTATAATGGATGTCAGTAGGAGTAATACTGTAGATTAAAGTTATTATTCCAGTATGTAAAAGGCGAAGTAGCATCATAGTTATATATAAAATGTATTATATTTATTCATATATTATTTTAGAAAATTTTATGCAGATAGACGCCTATCATGTCTCGCTACCCTAATCAGAACTGATCCATGTATCATTTATATACGTGCAAACATCTGAACTCTCTCATTCTTGGACACATAGGCTTGTGGAACCTATGACCAAAGGCTAGCCACTTGTCACGTATTGTCCCCAGGTTCATTCGTGTCATACTATCTCAGAGGTCTAGAATTATACATCAATAACTGCATTCGTGGACCGATCCAGGAGCATCTAATATAGTCATCTGTATTAAAGTATCATTGTTTCGTGGCTGGTTACAAGACCTACAACTGAGATTGCTGTGAAAAGTAGTCACGGTATATACACGATCCATCTTTTGAGTTTTGATGTGACCAAAATTGTATGAACATTGTAAGGTGTCAAAGCCAAGAGACTCAGTGTTGTGATGATAACAACACAGTTTTTGATTTAACAATTTTGACAAGATATAATTTAGTGATAAAGAAACGTTTGGAAGAACATATTAAATTAATTGAGATTTTTGAACCAAAATTGTATGAACATTGTAAGGTGTCAAAGCCAAGACACTCACTCTTTTGATGATAACACAGTTTCTGATTTAACAATTTAGACAAGATATAGTTTGGATTATGAAGTGGGATCTTCATTAATTGCTGAGTGAAACTCAACCATCAAGAATATGTGTAATTAAATTTTATTCATTCACCTTTTCATCGTTTTCATCATCCATACTTTGCACAAGAAGAAAAAAAAGTTAGATGTAAATAAATAATAATTCATTAATTGTAATTCTCTGACTTGTCACATTTCTCAGGTTGCACTTTTGAGTTTTAATGACTTCTTGATTATTATAGACTAGTTACTTAACGAAGATGGCAACGTAGGCTCTAACTTACATCTGAATACTGTCTAAAGTAGAGGCCTTCACAGCCGTTACTATCCTATGATACCAGTGCTCTTCTCTGACACTGGGACTACATTCTTATCAGACAAAGTTCATCTTCTGTTCTTGCAGTAACTACCACTGACTACTTTACACATTAAAACCTTTCACTACACCATAAATAAAGGATACCTTGGCAAAAGAAAAGTTAGCAAGAAGACGAAGATAGATGTTTACCGATCCACCTTTCTTTCAGTGTTTGCTTATGAGTGTTAATCATAGGTAGTGTCTACAACTCATAACACACATGTAATGTCTACAACTCATAACACACAGATAATGTCTACAACTCATAACACACAGATAATGTCTACAACTCATAACACACAGGTAATGTCTACAACTCACAAAAGCCAGCTCAAGACCTCAGAATTGAAGAAGGTGCTTGAAGTAAAAATAAAAGCCATGATCGGCAACCAGGTGATACGTAATGACCTCAAAACGCAGCTCCTGCAGTGCCGAGTAGAACAGTCCCAACTAAGATGGTTTGGTCATGTCTGCGAAATGGGAGAAATAGGCTACCACGACAAGAATGAGAAACTAAGAGCCAGGAATCCAGACCTCCAGTACGACCCAGAGTTCCGCGGGAGGACAACATTAGAGAATCTCTGAAGGGCAGATGACTAGATTGAAACCAGGCCAGGAGGAAGGCAGCAGATAGGATAATATGGTGCTCCCTCTGAGGATAGTATGGCGCTGTCTCTGGCAAACCTCTACACCCCGTGGTAGAAGTAGTAAGTAAGCGTGACTACAAAAAACTATATTCTAATATTTGACCACATATAATTTTATCTGTTTGGCTACATACACTTTTTCTGCGTAACTAGATATAAATTTGTTCTGCGTAACTAGATATAAATTTGTTCTGTGTGACTACAAATACTTTTTTCTGTGTGACTACACTTAACTATTTTCTTTATGACTACACAAAACTGTTGGGTGATGTGTGCCTACATATAAATTTTGTGTGATGTGTCGCTACATAAAATATTTTCTGATGCGTGAACATGTATAATTTTTGTCTGATGTCATCTTCAGATATCATAATACAGGCGGAGTAAAGGGGGTGAATGATTACACGGTGTTTAATGTAATGTCACAAAGAAGAGGCTAGTGGAGAATGTGCGCCATAATGTGTGAACAGTATATAAGGTGTCACGAGAATAATCACTATTGTAAGTGGAGATGTTGAGATAATGGAGTTTTTTATTTTTATTTTGTTTTTTTGTAAGATTGAAAATTGTGTTTACAGATGTAAAGTAATTTGACAAATATGGTATACAGATGGGAAATAATGTCAGAAATGTTATATACAGATGTGAAGTAATGTGAAACATTTTTGCATATAGAGTGAGAGAGAGCAAAGAGAGACGGGGTGAGAGAAGGAAAGAATGCAGGTGAATCTAGCGTAACACTATTCAGAGAACACACATTTTTTATAAGGAAAAGGGATATGATTTTTGGTAGGTAGTAGCCTGGGTCAAGGGAATAATGTAGCCCCTTTAGTTCATTAGTGGATTACTCAATATTGTTGAGTGGTCAAAGGAAAAATCGGTGTAAGTTTATGAGCGGGAAGAAATTGAGTTCTAGATGGTGCAAGAAAAGTTGTTGTTACAATGGTGTCTTTAGATACTTAGCACGGGTTCATGGACTCTACAAGGGTAAACATCGACGCAGTACACACTGATAGCCAGCCCCAATTGGGTACCAAAGCAACTCTGGGAAGGATAAGATGGCCGGCGTGATGCTGACCACATCACCCCTAGTGTGCCGATGGTCAAGAAAATATGGGCCTAACACCATATTCCCAATATGCCCTCAATAGGGCGTGTAACGGGATCCTTTTTTTTTTCATGGGTGGTGTATCTACGCCTCTACACCCACGTCCATACTCCAGTATTTCTCAAAAATCTCTAGAGCACTTAATCTAAATCACAAAACTCCCAGAATCACACAGAAACGGTGGCTGTCGACAATCTTCAGAGGCAAACTCTCTGTTACGGACTTTTTCTGAATTGAATATATTCCTTTTTAAACTTTCTTCTGACTGATATTATTATGTCTATTGAACTGTAATAACGTTTTTGTTTTTTGCCTAACCGTGGGTTTGTCGTTAATGTTCTTTGATTATGGATGTTCGAGCGTTAAATATAATATCATATTCTATCATTCTGCCGTCTGAGTTCATCTCAATATGTATGTCTGGTGTGTATGTTGAATTCAAACCAGATAAAGGTAAAGGTAGAGGAACCCGTTACACGCCCATTGAGGCATATTGGGAATATGGTTTTAGGCCCATATTATCTTGACCGTCGGCACACGAGGGGTGATGTGGTCGGCATCACGCCGGCCGCCTTAACCTTCCCAGAGTTGCTCTGGTACCCATTTGGGGCTGGGTCGACCCAGGAGCCGTTTGTGTTACGCACGGATCATTATTATTTTTCGTTTGTATAAACATTTTTCGTATGTATGATCATTTTTTGACTGAAATGTATATTATATATATTTACAGTCAAAGGGACAGAACCCGAAATATTGATACTGCTATTTTTTAGGAGTTTACCTCCTCTTGTATAGAGACACGTTCGGTCTATAATTTCTTGAACGAAGCGTGACCACATCTCCTTATTTGGTAGTACCAGTCAACTATGGTAGATGTCTGAAAACCTGTCTTAACGCTTCTTTTCATGACCATAAAAGGCGCGACTGTGTAAGACTTTTATCTCGAATGTTCTTAGAATCGTCTTATTGTGAACGGCGACTCAGAGATTGTCGTTCTGCGCATGTCTCGACTTGGTTTTCGTTTGTTGTTCCGGCCAGCTCGGGGAGTTTAGAAATGGGCTAAGTAGCGAGCAGACGCGACCTGCGTCTTGTGATTTTCTGAGGGAAATACATTGTCTTTGTGAGTTAGTTAGCTAACTAGACTATTTCCCAGTATTATTCAAGCCTGCCTGGAGGCATATGTTCATGGTTGATTTTCCGAAATAAGGTAATTCCTCTTGTATCGAACTTTATGCTATCATCTAGAGGTTCGTCATTTTGTCGCCTTTTTGCTCGCCTGTGTGATTCAAAATGGAGAGGTACTTTGACTAGGATTAAGTCACCGGTATCTTTTATACCTGAACTAGTTATATATATATATGGGTCGCTCTAGACCAACAAGACTATTGTCTGTGTTCCAGGATTCGTTATATCAGAGATCACGTCCAAGTCAGATGGTTAGACTTAGAAACATTATAAAGGTCGAGCTGACCTGTAATCCATGTATGCTATTCACGTGCAGACAGTAAACGGACTGATTGTATACATCTGATCTGCTAGCATCAGAAAGGGAATATTTATTATTGTCTATGAACAGTGATGATCTGCAGCTGACACTGTTGCAGAATTTATATGTATTATTTATACAGCTTCACGAACTAGAACTCTATGATTTTGAATGCTGAACTCGTTGAACTATGTTGATGATATAAATATCCTGACTGTTTTGTGGCGTGCAATAAATGGAAAAAATGATACAACGAAGTTACCATTTCTATGACTCTACACATCATGTTGCCTGTGTTATACCTTGTGAACTGTTCTACTACCGCATACACAGCAACATCCTAAAATCAGAGAAGACACCTACATCTTGCACTTTAATACCAGGTGTCGATAGGGGTGGCAAGTGGTCGTCAATCTTATACGGAGCTAACGTACCTGGCATTGTGGCGCACCATTATCATTTAGCCTAAATCCACCCTTATCATTTTTGGTGGCCATAGGTTGGTTTACTCTGATACCAGCTATCAAGGGGGTCAACAAACCCAGACATCATCATCAAGCTTTCAAAATTACAGTTCAACTCACTTCCTTCAAGAAAAGCTACTTTTGATGAAAGATTTTGAAAGTACCCGGCATTACTGACAGTTGTTGATATTTTGAAACTACCCGGCGCTGCTCGGCAGTATTGAAGTTTGTCTACAACTAGAAGGACAAGTACCGAGCGAATGGATTTCCTGATCTGTTAAGAAGAAGGACAAGTGCCGTAACAACTGTTCCTGTCTGAGAGGTACTGTTGCAGATTCAGAAGGTCAAGTTCAGAAGCTGTTTCCTGTTAGAAGCTCATTTCCTTCGTCATGGCAGTTTACGAGAGCAGATATGGATCAACGTTGGATCATTGTCCTAAGAATGCTGATCACATCCTGTTCTGAACTGTGCTGACGTTGTGGATACATAGAAGTTAAGTGGCCTGTTTCGTTTGTGAACTGTGCCCTTATGTTCTAGCTGAGCCTTTTAAATTCTTTCACATTTTTTGCTATTTGTTACATGTTATATGTTATTTGTATTTGTATATTTATATGTTTATATTCTGCGGGTTTTCTCGGTTGGGCGGTGACTTTCAGTAGAAGATACCACGTCACAGAGGTTCTACTGTTAGCGTTTTCGTTAGGGACTGTGCGAATTTCCTACTGTGAAATTTGCTAGCGACAATCGTTGCTATATCTGTTTAGTTGTGACGAGTTGTGCTTTATTTTTGTTTCTTGTATATTTTTTTTTTTTCTTTTTCTTTTCTCTCTTTCTTTCTGTTTTTTAGTTTCGATTTCGATGGTTTGTATTTGTAGGTCTCCCCCTTTTCTATTATTCAGTTCTTTACGTATATTTTTGTGTATACACTGTAGCGTCATTTGTTTGTCATATCTTCGCATTTTGTCATCACATTTCTTTTTAGTTTCGCTGTTTATTTATTTGACTTATGCGAATGTTTTCGTATTGTTTGATCTTTGTTGTTGTTTACATTGACTCTGATCTTTGTTATTGTTTACATTGACTCTGATCTTTGTTATTGTTTACATTGACTTTGATCTTTGTTGTTGTTTACATTGACTTTGATCTTTGTTATTGTTTACATTGTTGGTGACCTTTGTTATTGTTTACATTGTCTTGTTATTGTTTGCATAGTTCTTGCATAGTTAGCTTTCACTATTGTTACATATATGCTCATGCACTATTGGTCTATAGTGCACTTATCATAACTAACTGGTGGGTTTTTTGCTTATGCACTATTGTAGTGCAGTTATGATAAATAACTGATGGTTATGCACTGATTTGGGTAGTGCACTGATGATTAAGAAGTGACTTGTGATATTATTATACATTTGATAATACAAGTTGGTGTCAAGTCTTGTTTCCCACAGAGATTGGGTTAAACATAGTGATTATACAAGCACTTTATTAAGTCTTGTTGCTATTAAGATTGAAATAAGATAATTAATTATTTCAGGTTCTGTACTCACATTTTAGACATCATGTCTACATTTGAGTACTTTATTGAGCAGGGTAAAGCCCTTGGGAAGACAGGTGATAAATTAGAAGAATTTGCGACTGTTCAATATGCCAAGGCATTGAAGTCGGAAGAAAAGAAAATGAAAGAACAAACTGAACAAAAGAGAATAGATGCTGAAAATTTAAAACTGCAGATGCAGGTAGATGAAAAAAGATTACAAATGGAAATGGAAAAACAAAAAAGAGAAGCAGAATCTCAGGAGAAGAGACTTCAGGCTGAGGCTGAAAATAAGAGACTTGAAAAAGAGGCTGAAAATAAGAGACTTGAAAAAGAGGCTGAAAATAAGAGACTTGAAAAAGAGGCTGAAAATAAGAGACTTGAAATAGAGGCTGAAAATAAAAGATTAGAAAAACAAGCTCAGGTTGAAGAAAGAAAATTGCAGGCACAGGCTGAGGCTGAAGAAAGAAGGTTACAAAGAGAGTCTGATGACAGAAAAGCAAAAATGGAGCATGAAGAAAAACTCATAGCTTTAGAGTTAGAGAAGTTAAAGTTATTGAACGCTGGTAATGCTAATGATGCAAATAAGGTGTCAGATAAGACTAATGCTAAGGATTTCAAGCTTAATCTACCAGCATTTAATCCCTCAATCGATGATATAACATTTTATCTAGATAGATTTGAAAGTGCATGTAATGTGCATAATATAGATAAAACATTATATGTTTATCATCTGTCCAAGATACTTAGAGGTGATGCTTTGACTTTGTTGAGTATGGTAGATGTGCCTGACAAAAACAACTATGAGGTTGTCAGAGCAGCATTGTTAAAGAAGTACCAACTTAACGAGGACGGATATCGTCTTAAATTTAAAAACATGTTACCAGAAACTGGAGTTGAATTCTCTGAATTCATCTCAGGCATCCGTCTTACTTTTTTACGATGGGTTGAGTTGTCTAAGACAGAGAGTACATTTGAAGCTCTTACGGACTTACTACTTAGAGACAAGGTTATGTCTTCTGTTAATGAATCCTTTCTTTCTTTTCTTCATGAGCGTAAGCCTAAAAACATAAAAGAAATGGAAGAATACTGTAGCCAGTATGTTACTGCGCATCCTCACATAACCATTAGCAACTCTAAAGTAAAAGAAGGTCTGCCAGTTGCTTCGGCAGCACCTTATGGCCCAAATTTTATGCGTAAATTTCAGGGTAGCCAGCAAAATTTCAATAAAAAGAGTAACCGTAATTATGCCCAGAATCATAGTAATCAATTCCAGGGTGATTCTTCTTCCCAGAACTGGAGACATCCTAATACTACACGTTATTCTACTCCGGTTAACTTTAGAAATTTTCACAAAGGTAATCGGTATAGAGGAAAATATTTTTCTCAGAGACCTCAATACCAGGATAATAGAGGTTCTCAACAGTATAGAGATGGTAATGACAGTTATGGAAACTGGAACTCAAACCAGGATAAAAATTACAGTAGGGACTTTAATGATAATTGCAGAGGCAATAATGGTCGCGGTAGATCGCAACATAAGAGAAAAAAATATCAACAGACAAACTCTGTTCAACAAGAATCTCAGGGAGTAGATAAACAGGTTAATGATAATAAAGACCATAATGCTATCGGATGCTCATCTTTTGATTTTGGTAGAGCAAATAAATGTATCCAATGCAGTACTTTATTTGACCCAAAGACCGTTAGTACTTTAAGCTGTGGTCATCCTTTGCCCGCTCTTCCTGCTAATGTTGCTCATGATGGGAGAGGTTCTCTTATATTACATAAGGGGCTTGTAAATAGTAATCCAGTCTCAGTGTTGTTTGACTCTGGATGTACTACTGTCGGGGTTAGGCAATCTCTTGTAGATCCATCCTGTGCTACAGGAAAGGTCATCAAATGTGTCACATTTGGTGGCACGTTGGAAAAGTATCCTACTGCTATAATACACATTGCTACTCCTTTCTTCACGGGAGAGGTCCACGCGTGTCTACTTCCAAACCCTATTGCGGACCTTATTATTGGTCGTATTCACGGAGTTAGGGAATGTACCCCACAGCAGATTGCTGTTTGGGAAGAGCAAAACATTGAAGCTACCAATGCGGTGGTCACAAGAGCACATGCTCTGGATCCACCTCAAACTTCATTAACTAATAATGATGAAGTAAATGACCAAGATAGTCACTTGACTATTACACGTGACTCATTTATCAAATTGCAAGAAGAAGATCCTTCTTTACAAAAATTCTTCATTCTAGCAAAAAAAGGTGATCCTAATCAAAATACTAATAGAAAATCTTGGATTTCTATGAAGAACGGCGTACTTGTACGTATGGTACAAGACTCGACTACGTCCACTCATTCACAAATTCTTGTGCCCAAGAGCATGAGATTGCAAATATTGCAACATGCTCATGACTCGCAATGTGCTGGACATATGGGTTTTTCCCGTACAAAGTCGAGGGTTCTTGCGGCTTTCTTTTGGCCATTTGTGAGCAAGGACATACGAATGTACTGTCGCTCTTGCAAAGTATGTCAGGAGGTCAAATCTAAAGGACCACGACATGCTGCGCCTATCCAGGCTGCTGACATTCCTATTCGCCCTTTTCAAAAAATGGCAATAGATATTATCGGTCCTTTTAGAATTAAGTCGGCTAGAGGACATCAATTTATTCTTACATGTGTCGATATGTGCACACGTTGGCCAGAGGCAATACCTCTCAAGAGCATCTCAACTGCTGATATCGCAGACGCTCTTTGGCTGATATTTTCTCGCTTGGGTTTTCCCGGAGAAATATTGTCAGACCATGGCACTCAACTTATATCAGACACTATGTCACAGGTAATGTCTATGCTACACATTAAAAGGTCTCTCAGCAGTATCTATCACCCAATGTCTAATGGGTTGGTCGAACGTTTAAATAGGACTCTGAAAACTTTACTTGGTAAAATAACTGAGGATCATCCTCAGGATTGGGACAGGGTCTTACCCGCGGCTCTCTTTGCGTACAGAGAGGTCCCCAATGAACATACGGGGTTTTCCCCTTTTGAACTTGTCTTTGGCGCGCAACCGCGCGGCCCTATGTCTTTACTTCACGATCTAATCACTGCCGATAATATTAGCGATGAGACTCAATCTTCTTATGAGTACGTCATTGCTCTTAGGCAAAAGATCATCGAGGCATGCAAACTAGCAACTTCGTCTTCCGAATTTGCTAAAGAAAAGGCAAGGCAGTTTGCAAATAAGAATAGATGTCTACGACAACTTTGTCCAGGTGACAAAGCTCTCGTTCTACTTCCTTCAAGGGAGAACAGACTTCTAATTGCATGGAAAGGTCCATATGCAATAGTCTCCAAAATTTCTGATGTCGACTATGTTGTCGATATTGATGGAAAGCATAAAACTTTCCACATAAATATGCTCACGGAATTTTATGAAAGACCTGACTATTTGCAGCCTATTTTCCAGGCTACGGACAATTCTCAAGCAACTCATGGTCAGTACTCATCTCTGTCAGTTATACAGGATGAGGAAACTGCTTTTTCTGATGTCAATCTTCCTCTTTCTATGGTCCCACTTTATTCTACGGAATCTTGGAAAAACGTGACCGTTTCTCCAAATCTTTCCGCTGAGGAACATCGACAAGTTTCTTCGATGTTGCAAACATTTCAGGATGTTCTTACAGACATCCCGGGACACACACATGTCATTGAACATGACATTGTGCTTACTGATCATAATCCTATCAGAGTCAGACCTTATCCTATACCTATCCATTTCCAGTCTCAAGTCGAAAAAGAATTGGATGAAATGATACGTTTGGAAATCATTGAACCATCCACTTCAGCATACTCTTCGTCTATGGTTATTGTTCGAAAGAAGGATAATAACATTCGCATTTGCGTAGATTATCGCAAATTGAACCAAGTTACGAAGTTCGATGCTGAACCTATGCCTTCATTAGAAGAGCTACTCAATAAACTTTCTAATTCTAGATTCTTTACCAAACTAGATTTGTCTAAAGGTTATTGGCAAGTCCCGCTAACTGAACGTGCCAAACCTTTTACAGCTTTTTCTACACCTAGGGGTTTATTCCAATGGAATTTCATGCCTTTTGGTCTTATGAACGCCCCTGCTACATTCGTACGCATGATGCGGCGAATTCTCGCATATCGTACAGATGTCATAGCATACCTAGATGATATCTGTCTATTCAGTGATTCCTGGGAAGATCACTATTTGGGTTTATACGAATTACTGTCCACTCTTCGCGAGTATAACTTGACTGCAAAACCCTCTAAAGCCTTTATAGGATTTAGTGAGATTTCTTTCCTAGGTCATCGTGTTGGTCGTGGTCTTTTAAAGACAGAGGACCACAATGTTTCAAAAATACTTAACATTTCGGTCCCTAAGACGAAGAAACAAGTAAGGAGTCTATTAGGTTTGATCCAATTCTACGGACGATTCATTCCGAATCTGTCCTCCATTATGGCACCGCTTTCTACTTTATTGAAGAAAGGGTCGCCTAATCTGATCCGCTGGTCTAAAGAATGTCAATCCTCATTGGACCAGGTTAAAGCCCTATTTTCATCTCCACCTATTCTTAGGTTACCTACTATTGAGAAGACTTTTGTTCTTCGGAGTGACGCCTCGTCAACTGGGATTGGGGCAGCACTAATGCAGGAGTATTCTGATACTCTGCATCCGGTGATGTATATCTCTAGGAAATTAAATGCTGCAGAAAAGAATTACTCGGTTTTAGACCGTGAGTTATTGGCTATGGTATGGTCTATTCTGAAGTTACAAAGATTTCTTCTAGGCGCACATTTCATTGTGGAAACCGACCAGAAAGCGCTTACTGCTATTCAGAGCAAAAACTTGAAGAGCTCGAGGTCCACTCGTTATGCCATAGCTCTTCAACCATTTCATTTCTCGGTTCGAGCTATCCGTGGTTCGGATAATGTGATGGCAGACATTCTGTCCAGATGCCCACACGATTCCACATGATTCTTCTGTCATATATATTTCCTGATATACAAGCCAATATTATAATGACATGTTAGTAGATTTTTTTTCTCACTTTTTTGGGGGGGAATTTATAACATTGTACCATGTAATTATCTAAGAAGGCTTAGTTAGTGATATACGGGCCAAAAGATCACTCGGCCACATTTAAATAAATTATTTTCAGGATTGTATTAGGAGATTTACCAGTTGTCTTTAAGATTTGTGTTATTGATATTTTCGCAGCACATCATTGAAGTCTGCGAGTTTATGTCCATTGTGGAACTTTGAGGATATCAAGTCCTGTCCTAGATTGGGAGCGGATGATGTCCACATCTTCTTCTATTGAATGTTTTATGTCAACGAAGATCAACACATGTATTACTTATTAATTACTGTTGCTTTATATAATGTAATAATATAGTGCGGTATATTAGTAAATTACACCGCTATTTGCAACACATTGTATGATACCATAATAATATATTTAATTTCATATATTGGTATGAGAATAATTTGATTTTCATTATGATGTTGCCATCATTGTGGCGTGTGTTGGTGGCACCTTCCTGGAATATATAAGCGTATACTTAGATAAATTTTTTCTCTAAGGATCTGAGATATGATCTCAGTGTCGCTCCATGCGTTGAGCTAATTTGTTAGGTATATATCCGCGCATCATACGTGCGTTAGGAGCCTAGATTTTTTTTCCGGCTCCAGGATTTTTAAAAAAAAAAATGTTTCATTTTTTTTTTCCCGGGAGGGTGCGGTAATGTTACGCACGGATCATTATTATTTTTCGTTTGTATAAACATTTTTCGTATGTATGATCATTTTTTGACTGAAATGTATATTATATATATTTACAGTCAAAGGGACAGAACCCGAAATATTGATACTGCTATTTTTTAGGAGTTTACCTCCTCTTGTATAGAGACACGTTCGGTCTATAATTTCTTGAACGAAGCGTGACCACATCTCCTTATTTGGTAGTACCAGTCAACTATGGTAGATGTCTGAAAACCTGTCTTAACGCTTCTTTTCATAACCATAAAAGGCGCGACTGTGTAAGACTTTTATCTCGAATGTTCTTAGAATCGTCTTATTGTGAACGGCGACTCAGAGATTGTCGTTCTGCGCATGTCTCGACTTGGTTTTCGTTTGTTGTTCCGGCCAGCTCGGGGAGTTTAGAAATGGGCTAAGTAGCGAGCAGACGCGACCTGCGTCTTGTGATTTTCTGAGGGAAATACATTGTCTTTGTGAGTTAGTTAGCTAACTAGACTATTTCCCAGTATTATTCAAGCCTGCCTGGAGGCATATGTTCATGGTTGATTTTCCGAAATAAGGTAATTCCTCTTGTATCGAACTTTATGCTATCATCTAGAGGTTCGTCATTTTGTCGCCTTTTTGCTCGCCTGTGTGATTCAAAATGGAGAGGTACTTTGACTAGGATTAAGTCACCGGTATCTTTATACCTGAACTAGTTATATATATATGGGTCGCTCTAGACCAACAAGACTATTGTCTGTGTTCCAGGATTCGTTATATCAGAGATCACGTCCAAGTCAGATGGTTAGACTTAGAAACATTATAAAGGTCGAGCTGACCTGTAATCCATGTATGCTATTCACGTGCAGACAGTAAACGGACTGATTGTATACATCTGATCTGCTAGCATCAGAAAGGGAATATTTATTATTGTCTATGAACAGTGATGATCTGCAGCTGACACTGTTGCAGAATTTATATGTATTATTTATACAGCTTCACGAACTAGAACTCTATGATTTTGAATGCTGAACTCGTTGAACTATGTTAATGATATAAATATCCTGACTGTTTTGTGGCGTGCAATAAATGGAAAAAATGATACAACGAAGTTACCATTTCTATGACTCTACACATCATGTTGCCTGTGTTATACCTTGTGAACTGTTCTACTACCGCATACACAGCAACATCCTAAAATCAGAGAAGACACCTACATCTTGCACTTTAATACCAGGTGTCGATAGGGGTGGCAAGTGGTCGTCAATCTTATACGGAGCTAACGTACCTGGCATTGTGGCGCACCATTATCATTTAGCCTAAATCCACCCTTATCAGTAGAGGAACCCGTTACACGCCCATTGAGGCATATTGGGAATATGGTTTTAGGCCCATATTATCTTGACCGTCGGCACACGAGGGGTGATGTTGTCGGCATCACGCCGGCCGCCTTAACCTTCCCAGAGTTGCTCTGGTACCCATTTGGGGCTGGGTCGACCCAGGAGCCGTTTGTGGCCTAAAAAATTCCCGCCTCATCTGGGGATCGAACAATAGACCACTGCGCTAGGAAGCCAGTGCACTAACCACTATGCTACCGCGGCTTTCATAACGAATAGTTTAATCGACAGAATACCTCATCGACGACTGAATCCTTTAATACATTCACGAACACATCTTCACGTCATATATTATTCCTTTACAAATCTCTGGCTGAGTATCATTTATTAATTTGGCTACACACGCCATCATACTTGCTACAACTGTTTTTCATTAACTTTAATATACATACTGCGTTGTATTGTATTTTAAATCTCTGCGCTTTAAAGATAAGCGCTTACCCATGTAACTCTGGACTCAAAAGTCTGTATGTATTAATTATGCTATCAGCTTTAAAAAGCCTGAACATTAACGGTTAAACTTTTTTGAGTTTAAAACTCTACATATCGATTAGTGGACTCTGCCACACATATAATATATACGCAGCGATAGACCCGAAGGCTATACGAAGACTCACGTAACTATGCTAAACACGTCAGCAAGTAACTCACGCATAACATTACAATTCTAACTAGAGGTAATACTGCATGGTGCGACCATCTCAATCCAACTAATCCAACATGCTGGCAAAACCATGCAGCAGTTCTCAACACTCTCCTTGCAAAAACACATCTCGACACTTCAACATCTCCCCAAAATCGTTACACATCCGAATCTCTCAGCTAACTGCCCAAACTCTTCCTATCCCAGCAAACTCACTGTTAGTACACTCACTCACACCTAGAACACGAGAACAGTAACTAGATCTCTTTCTGCCAAACATCACTCATAAATCCTTCACACCAGTGAACACAACACACTCACAACAATAAATAACCCATACACCTTCCTTTTCCCTTCCCACACTATTACTACTGTTACACAACAGTTGTCTTTGCAAATCAGAAGTTAAGATTTAATCAGTAGTTTTTGAAATTTGAAAGAGTGTGCTTCGTGTCAAGAGTTAGTCCTCGAGCGGTAGAAACAGCCTAGTTGGTTGTTCGTCTGTAGTTACAGACTTTACCACTCGTAATGCTCTTTTTGCAACTCATTTGATTTAGAGATTCAAGCAGTTCAGAGTGCACATCTAGTTAGTTCTCGGGTTTAGTAAGACCAGCCCAGTTGGTTATCATCGTGAAATACAGATTTTTGCTACCCGTAAAGCTCTGATGCCACCCATGTGTTCTGACAGATTTCGTAAGGAGCAAGACTGTGAGTTTTCTGTACACCTGGTGCGTGTTGAAGTAAGATCTGCAGTTGAAGTGTTGAACAAGAATAGACTTGGGATGGACAGATCAGTAGTGTATGAAGTAAAGTAGAAACTTGGTAGTTGTTAACATCCCTGGCGGTAGGCCTACCAAGATGACATTCAGGAAACGGTAGAGATAGAAGAAGTTATTACAAATAAACAAACTTGACATTCAGGAAACAGCAGAGATAGAAGAAGTTATTACAAATGAACAAACTTGACATTCAGGAAACGGCAGGGATGAAGAAGTTATTACAAATGAACAAACTTGACATTTAGGAAACGGTAGAGATAGAAGTTATTACAAATGAACAAACTTGAAATTTAGGAAACGGTAGAGATAGAAGAAGTTATTACAAATGAACAAACTTGATATTTAGGACACGGTAGAGATAGAAGAAGTTATTACAAATGAACAAACTTTACATTTAGGAAACGGCAGAGATAGAAGAAGTTATTACAAATGAACAAACTTGACATTTAGGAAACGGTAGAGATAGAAGAAGTTATTACAAATGAACAAACTTGACATTTAGGAAACGATAGAGATAGAAGAAGTTATTACAAATGAACAAACTTGACTTTCAGGAAATGGCAGAGATAGAAGAAGTTATTACAAATGAACTAACTTGACATTTAGGAAACGGTAGAGATAGAAGTTATTACAAATGAACAAACTTGACATTTAGGAAACGGTAGAGATAGAAGAAGTTATTACAAATGAACAAACTTGACATTTAGGAAACGGTAGAGATAGAAGAAGTTATTACAAATGAACAAACTTGACATTTAGAAAACGGTAGAGATAGAAGAAGTTATTACAAATGAACAAACTTGACATTTAGGAAACGGTATAGATAGAAGACGTTATTACAAAGGAACAAACTTGACATTCAGGAAACGGTAGAGATAGAAGAAGTTATTACAAATGAACAAACTTGACATTTAGGAAACGGTAGAGATAGAAGACGCTATTACAAATGAACAAACTTGACATTCAGGAAACGGTAGAGATGGAAGAAGTTATTACAAATGAACAAACTTGACATATAGGAAACGGTAGAGATAGAAGAAGTTATTACAAATGAACAAACTTGATATTCAGGAAACGGCAGAGATAGAAGAAGTTATTACAAATGAACAAACTTGACATTCAGGAAACGGCAGAGATAGAAGAAGTTATTACAAATGAACAAACTTGACATTCAGGAAACGGCATAGATAGAAAAAGTTATTACAAATGAACAAACTTGACATTTAGGAAACGGTAGAGATAGAAGAAGTTATTACAAATGAACAAACTTGACATTTAGGAAACGGTAGAGATAGAAGAAGTTATTACAAATGAACAAACTTGACATTTAGGAAACGGTAGAGATAGAAGAAGTTATTACAAATGAATAAACATGACATTTAGTAAACGGTAGAGATAGAAGAAGTTATTACAAATGAACAAACTTGACATTTAGGAAACTGTAGAGATAGAAGAATTTATTACAAATAAACAAACTTGACATTTAGGAAACGGTAGAGATTGAAGAAGTTATTACAAATGAACAAATTTGACATTTAGGAAACGGTAGAGATAGAAGAAGTTATTACAAATGAACAAACTTGACATTTTGGAAACGGTAGGGATAGAAGAAGTTATTACAAATGAACAAACTTGACAGTAGTGAAAAAAAAAACATAAAAGCAGGCAGTGTTCTCAGCATGGGATGAGACCACTACAAGAGTGAGAGAGTGAACGGCAACACATGTTTGTCTATACAATGTAGGCCAGCAACTAGATTGGAAGGCTGGGTGTTCTGAATTTTACCATTTGTCTTTACGTTCTTCTTCATTAAATAAAGTTGACATAAAACAGGTTGCTGTCATCGTTCACGTCAAGTATGTTGAGTCAGCGAGTCTAGTTTTTATACCACTTGTTGCTGGAGCTAAATGCTGAAGGGTGGTGATAAAACCTCACTCTATACGATCTACAACTAACAAGATAGTTGATATGTGGCATACGTCAGTTAAAGTGAAGAACTGTTATCTCACGAGATTTACACTGAATTATTGTCATATCAAGTTCATTGTAAAATGTGTCAATTTCGTCTTCTGTACTATCTGCTGTTGGGGCTTATCTTTGTATAAAATTGATATCAATTGGTCTGCCACTCAGTTTAACTAACACGACTCGTTCTGATATTGCTTAAAATCCCTTTACTGTCTTTTTTCTCTGCATCTAATATTATGCTTACTGCGCACCATTGTCAGATTTGGTAAAACTCACTAATGAGGTCTGCGAGACTGGCCACAACTGGAAGCGGAGTGCTACAGCAAAGAGGAGCCTTAGGCATCCTTGAGCCTTTGCTATGAGATGTTGGCAGCAAGAATGTCATCAGGCATCCTTGAGCCTTTGCTATGAGATGTTGGCAGCAAGAATGTCATCGGGCATCCTTGAGCCTTTGCTATGAGATGTTGGCAGCAAGAATGTCATCAGGCATCCTTGAGCCTTTGCTATGAGATGTTGGCAGCAAGAATGTCATCAGGCATCCTTGAGCCTTTGCTATGAGATGTTGGCAGCAAGAATGTCATCAGGCATCCTTGAGCCTTTGCTATGAGATGTTGGCAGCAAGACTGTCATCAGGCATCCATGAGCCTTTGCTATGAGATGTTGGCAGCAAGAATGTCATCAGGCATCCTTGAGCCTTTGCTATGAGATGTTGGCAGCAAGAATGTCATCAGGCATCCTTGAGCCTTTGCTATGAGATGTTGGCAGCAAGAATGTCATCAGGCATCCTTGAGCCTTTGCTATGAGATGTTGGCAGCAAGACTGTCATCAGGCATCCTTGAGCCTTTGCTATGAGATGTTGGCAGCAAGAATGTCATCAGGTATCCTTGAGCCTTTGCTATGAGATGTTGGCAGCAAGAATGTCATCAGACATCCTTGAGCCTTTGCTATGAGATGTTGGCAGCAAGAATGTCATCAGGCATCCTTGAGCCTTTGCTATGAGATGTTGGCAGCAAGACTGTCATCCATGAATGCTTTATTAAAATAAATACATTTTTTAAAAAAAGGCGATCATCAGCCATGAACGTCCTGAGAGAACTAAAGCTACTATATTACGCCACTGAAAGTTCTAAGTGTAGAATTTATTTTTTGTTAATTTAATCTACTGAATTAAATTAACTTAAATTAAATAGTTTTAATAGTTTTATTTACTTTATTTTATATTACTGTTTTCAGAGCTTTAAATATACATAATCCTTTGGGGGGGGGGGGGGGGGGGGAAGGGGGGGGGGGGGGGGGAAGGGGGGGGGGGTTGTGCCTAGAACTTAAGTCATTGACTTACAGTATAAAATGGTTTCAGGAACACAATCCAGGTGTAAATCAAGGGCTACCCTGTATTAACAACAAAACTTTCAAAACCTGGTTAGAGCTGTTGAAAAATACTTTCTCGAATGAGCAAAAGCTAAGTTGTCAATGAAACTTATTTCATAGCAACAGCGTCAATGCACACTCGAAATGTTTCCAAGCAGAAACTGGGTAAATATATGGAAACTAGCAGATCTCATGGGAGAAGCTGTAAGAGGACAAGATGGTGACACAGGACGTCAATGAGTAGAACGCCGTTTTGTGGTAGCTGAGTAGAGTTACAGAGAACACAATTTCTGTCTTTGTTATACCAAAATAAAGCCCCGCTTAATGTGAACAGACTTCACAAACACATTCAAATACATATGAAACTGACGATAAACTTACCCAGGAGATGTCTTAAGGGATATATCGAAGGAGTTGTTTAAATAGTACTAAGGCCACGTGGAAGTATTGATCATCTCACCGATAAAGTGTTAGGTACTTAATTTTAAACGTAATAAAGGTGTCTGCAGTAATTACATCCATATTTAACCTTTCCTATTTACTCAAATGGAATTTCGATCGGGTATGCCGTTAGAACCGTGTGTTCTCCTCGCGAAGTAACTGTCACAAAATGTTTTGTGCATATACTTTTGCGCCCTTCTCTCTCTCCCTCATCGTCCTATTATTTGACATATTATATGCCCTTATATTTGTGCTCTAAGTCGCTCCAAGACTTGTTTACGTTTCGCCATGTGAATCGTCGTATGACAAAGCTAATTAGACAGGTCAGCTCATAACACTGTTATCACATAAGTCGTCTAGCCGCCTTTGAAAGAGTTGATCTGTGTTGATCCAAGGTAGTCCCGACCACTTCTCATAACAATACGACCCAACATGGTACGGAAAAAAGCCATATTGCTTGTCTAAGTTGCTGGCGATCCGCATTTGACCGTCTGGTGGATGCACGAAAACACAGGTGATAATACATAATTTCTTCCGCTAGATCATCTGTGTGTAATTTTTACCGATAACCTGTCAGAGGTGGCAATATTGTGGTAAAGGCATTAGCTAGGAAATGAGGTCACAGATATGTTCATGAGTTTGCATAAAGATATAATCGGAAGTATTACTGCCATATTGGAAGAGGTCACGCGTTGGAATTTTAAAAGTGATAAATTTAAAACACGCAGAGGAAATTAAATTAAACACCTCAGCCCATATAGTTCTAAAGAGCTTACCATTGGTGTAATTTGAGAGCCGGAATAGACTTTGATATTCATTGGCAAGTTGGTCTAAAAGTGCAATCTGGGACTTGACCTGAGAAATGGCAATATAATCTAGCGACACAAGGAATCAGAACAAAAGTCTTAAGAGGAATAATAAAATTACCCAGACAAGTTATTCCAAAGCATCTAACCTAAGTTGCTGTGTCCATTCTAACAATGCCAGGAGATTGTAGGTCCCATTTGGGTTCGTGTTACGAAGCTGCAAGACTAAAGTTTCTACGCCACTAGTGTGAGTTAAAAGCAGGAATTCAACACTAACCACCTACATTGAACGAGTTGTGTGCAGACGTGCCCTCATCACAAAAGAATCGACGAAACCACGGCTGCAGGACTCACTTAGACGAGCTAAGTTTATTAAGGAAACAGCAAAAGGACAAAATTTGTTTATAAATCTTCAACCCCTATCTCAGCAGCGAGGAAAGGAACTGGTCGCGCACACTCATAAAATAAGAAGTATATTTAGTCTCTAACACTTCAATTCCCTGCTTCAGTATCTGCTAGGGGTTCGAAGGAGTAATCGGGCCGAAACACTTGTCGGATGGGGGGACCTCTTCTGATGATCAGATTGCTTCCTGTTGTATCGCTATGTAAAGAGTTTCTTATCATAGGGGATTAGCTTTTCATTTTTTTTTTCAAAAATGTGGGTCGCAGTGGCTAAGAGGCATGGCGTCTGCCTCTAATTCTAAAGGTACAGGGTTCGATTCCCAGTTCATGGAATATGTTTTATTGACATTGTTTCCGAACCAGTACGTCCTAATGATGTCAAACTCCTCCACTGATGTCATAGGTAGTGAGATCGGATGCCTAGCCTTCTCAGAAAACGGCGAAAAATAAGAGGTCCAGTGTGCAAATTGTACACGTTAAAAATTCCTTGGCGGTTGCAAATCGTAAGAGTAGGCCATACGGCCGCTGCCCTGATAAAATTGAAACAATTATGAAAACATACCCATCATTAAAACATTTATAGAATGTGATTTCTGAATTCATGCATTTGGATTATTAGTAGTGCTAAGGAGTACATGCACTGTGCAGAGATTCTCCTTGTGTGATTTGAGAAATAGATCGGAGCTCTGATGGAGTTGTCCGTGTGCAAAGAAGAAGGTACTTAAAACCAAACCAATTGACTAAAAAGCCCCATGTAGTTACTATGGTAGGGGGGGGGGTGTCATTTAATTGCTGGACGTGACGAAGTCATTTCGTGAAGACATGAAGAGAACATGACAATTTGCTGGAAATACATGCCAGCCCTTTGATACACGCAGTGGCGTCAAACAAGGTTGCGTCCTGGCTGCGACATTCTCCGGAATCTTCTTTGTCTTACTCTTGAAACATGCGCTCGGGGATGCTACCGAAGAAGCATGCTTTCACGCTATGTCAGATGGCCTACTTTTCAACCTTGCAAAGTTGAAGGCAGAAGCAAAAATCAGAGGAATCATTATTCAAGACTTGTTCGCCGGTGACGCTGCAATCGTCACAAAGTTAACATGGGCTGCAGAGCTTGCTGAATTGCTTCTCTCAAACGTGCAAGTACTATGACCTCACAATAAGTCTTAAAGAATAATAAATGTTCTGTGCCAGGAAAGGGATGTTGCACCAGTTATTATTATCGATAGGTATTACCTGGCAGTGATGCATCACTTCACATACCTAGATCTACCATCAATGACGAATCTCTCTGGATACAAAAATAGATAGTTGCATTTGAAACGCTACCGGCATCTTCGCCCGCCTCACAATGCGTGTTAAGGGAACATCAAAACTCATAAAGAACTACAAGCTCTGGTACAAGGTATATAATGCCTCTATGAAACAACATTTGTATACACAGTGATGATTGAAAGAGTGTCACCGATTTCTTCCCCTTAGATCTGCAGTAGTGGTCCACCAGTGGCCAAAACTCAAGAGTATCTAAAGTGGGTCGTCAAAGGTGTCTACCTTCGCACAAGATTACTCTTGCCAGAGTTGTAGATAGAAGCATAATGACGCTTCTATCCTCACGGAAGATTCATATGATATTTCCGAAGTCAAGAACAAAACTGCATTGGCAAGGCTATTGTTAACTTATATATATACTGTTCAAAAAAAGAAACACAACTTTGTTGGTGTTACTTTTATCAAAAATATTCGCTGATTGGACATCAGTCAACCTATCGACTGTGTCCACTAGGTCATTAACTTCTCGTGGTTACCTGAATTGTACTCACCTCATGATTTGTGAGGTCATGAAAGAGGTCAAGGTCAAAACAACATTTTTGACAATAACTCGTGAAAGGTTCATGAGAATCCCGTGAAACTTACTGAACACAAAACTCTCTGACCATATTATTGAATGCCTATAAAAGATTGACGCTCCTCGAATAAATTCAGTTGAAAATTCAATGCACAAGTATGGCTCATCTCACTACAGAACAACGACTCATCATCATTGGACGTTTACAGACTGGACAGTCACAAAGTGTAGTGGCCAGACAATTTAATGTGGTTAGAAGCACCATTAGTCGCCTTTGGAGGCGATTTCAAGAAACTGGCTCAGTGGCAGGCCGGCCGCGCAGTGGAAGACCCAGAGTCACAACTCCTGCCGAAGACCGCTTCATACGGCTGCGTCACCTCAGGAATCGACTTGCATCTGCGTCCTCCACAGTCCAGTTAATGTCAGCAGCTCGTCGAATTTCTGATCAAACGGTCAGGAACCGGCTGCACGACTCTGGTCTTTGGGCTAGAAGACCCTACAGAGGTCCTGTTCTTACGGACCGGCATCGCCAGAACCGACTGCAGTGGGCGAACCAGCATCGTCAATGGACCGTTGGGAATGACTGGAGACGGGTTTGGTTTAGTGATGAATCATTTTTTGTGCTCCAGCGACACGATAGACGGAGAAGAGTTTACCAAGAGTCCATGAGCGCTACGCCCAGAACAGCGTTGATGAGGCTCCTCCACATGGTGGTGGAGGTGTACTGATGTGGGGAGCGATCAACTTCATGGGAAGAAGTGACCTGGTGCAAATTGAAGGACGCCTGAATGCCCAACGATACGTCGCTGAAATTCTTTGTCCTCACGTCCTTCCACTTCTGGCTGCACGAGGGTGGATTTTTCAGCAGGATAACGCTCGACCTCAAGTGGCACAACTCACCACCCAGTTTCTCGCTGACAACAATGTCCAGACCATTCCGTGGCCAGCCATGTCATCAGACATGAACCCCATAGGACACTTATGCGATGAACTCGACAGATGACTCCGCCACCGAGACGTGGCTCCAGCCAATCTTCGACAGTTGTCTCTTGCACTGCGGGAAGAGTGGGCAGCCATCCCACAACAACAGATCCAACGGCTAATCGGATCCATGTCAAGGAGATGTCGTTCTCTGATAGAGGCTCGAGGAGGCCCTACACCTTACTGAAACGGAGGCCTCAGTCACAAAGAATAAAAGTCCAAACCGAATTTAATGAACATCATTTCATTGCTAAAGGCTGAAAGTTTCTTCATGCCAAGATTGAAACATTAATTCCGTAAAATAAAATTTTGGTGCAAGTTTGAAATTTGGTGTCCATTACCACTGCAATAATGTTGCGTTTCTTTTTTTTGAACAGTATATTTCAGTCCGCCGCCTCTTATGAAGGATTAAGCAATGGTTTAGTCTGTCCACGCCCCCAACTTGTGTAAATCCAGTGAAATATATGTCTAAATGGGTGTGTGTGTATGTATATATATATATATATATATATATATATATATATATATATATATATATATATATATATATATATATATATATATATATATATATATATATATATATATATATACATACATATATATATGTGTGTGTGTGTGTCTTGCTCATACGTTTGATTTCATACTGATAATAACTGAATCAACTATGTTTTAAAATAACATGTAAGAAATTTAATAATCAATTAGTTTTAACAGGTTAAAATAGAGATGAAATGATGATGAATTTTAGATGAAAGTTTTATCTTCATAGAGGCTGGATAGAGGAATGTTAATGTTCTTTAGTTGTTGCCTTTTAGTAAGCACTTAGCTTAGAATCGATGACTACTGCAGCCGTGGTGTTGTCAATTTTTCTGTGATGATGACACTTCACAGTCTTACAGCTTCGTTCCACGAACTGTCTGATAGCTTCGTTCCACGAACTGACAAAAACCAAAGAAAATAAATGCCTCTGCTAAGTACATTTGGTTAGAAGATTAACAGGCGCATTGTCTTGCTGTCCACAAACCATTGTTAGCCTCTCTGAATATTTAAATTCTTGAGTATTCACAGGGTAGCTCAGGGAAGATGATTAGACATCACCAATATTAAACTGGGAAAATTTGTGCTTGGACAGCGCGGGACAACGTTGTGCCTGAATTACAATTAAAAAGGTACATAAATCTCACTAAATGATATTATACACTTTAGGCACGTGTGATGTAATCATCACTCATCACTGCTCCATTCGGAGTCTGGGGCTATTGCTGCTTTCTGAGCGAATTAGCATAACACAAACACCACCGCTTGCTGTAGCTGTTTAAATACATACTATTTTCCTATGTTGAGATTGCCATCCTTGTATATAACCACTTAGCAAGGAAAACATGTCAAATTCACATTTGTAAAATAAATGTTTACACTGACCCCAACGTAACTTTTGGAAACACAATCTCCTGGCATAATTAGAACGAACACTAGCAACTGAAAACTAGAATAAATTGCACCCATATGTAAGAATAATGAGGAAAATGTTATATACGACAATGAAGTGAGAAGGGAAGTGATCACAGGAAAAAAATAATAAAATATGTCAAATAAAAAGTGGATGAAGGAGTGAGAAAGGTTATCAAAAGTACATGTACAGACGTTTAGTCACAAGGAGGCTATTAATTACGCTACACAAAAAGAATAAGATTCTGCTCCTTCAGTACAGTAGTACAAGACAACTAATATGAGGTTGTACAAGAGGTTGGCAGCCTCACCATGTAAGACAAGTTGCCATAGAAACCCCTGCTGCTAGTGTAAGTGAATGTTTAGTGCTGGCTTCTTGTAAGATGGTCATTTGTAATGGTGGATCTGTGCTCCGTGTGGATCTTGTAAGATGGTCAGTTAAAATGGTGGATCCGTGCTTCGTATGGATCTTGTAAGATGGTCAGTTAAAATGGTGGATCCGTGCTTCGTATGGATCTTGTAAGATGGTCAGTTAAAATGGTGGATCTGTGCTTCGTATGAATCTTGTAAGATGGTCAGTTAAAATGGTAGATCCGTGCTTCGTATGGATCTTGTAAGATGGTCAGTTTAAATGGTGGATCTGTGCTTCGTATGGATCTTGTAAGATGGTCAGTTAAAATGGTGAATCCGTGCTTCGTATGGATCTTGTAAGATGGTCAGTTAAAATGGTGGATCCGTGCTTCGTATGGATCTTGTAAGATGGTCAGTTAAAATGGTGGATCCGTGCTTCGTATGGATCTTGTAAGATGGTCAGTTAAAATGGTGGATCCGTGCTTCGTATGGATCTATTAAGATGGTCAGTTAAAATTGTGGATCTGTGCTTCGTATGGATCTTGTAAGATGGTTAGTTAAAATGGTGGATCCGTGCTTCGTATGGATCTTGTAAGATGGTCAGTTAAAAAGGTGGATCCGTGCTTCGTATGGATCTTGTAAGATGGTCAGTTAAAATGGTGGATCTCTACTTCGTGTGGATCTTGTAAGATGGTCAGTTAAAATGGTGTATCTGTGCTTCGTATGGATCTTGTAAGATGGTCAGTTGAAATGGTGGATCCGTGCTTCGTATGGATCTTGTAAGATTGTCAGTTAAATCGGTGGATCTGTGCTTCGTATGGATCTTGTAAGATGGTCAGTTAAAATGATGGATCTGTGCTTCGTATGGATCTTGTAAGATGGTCAGTTAAAATGGTGGATCCGTGCTTCGTATGGATCTTGTAAGATGGCCAGTTGAAATGTTGGATCCGTGCTTCGTATGGATCTTGTAAGATGGTCAGTTAAAATGGTGGATCCGTGCTTCGTATGGATCTTGTAAGATGGTCAGTTAAAATGATGGATCCGTGCTTCGTATGGATCTTGTAAAATGGTCAGTTAAAATGGTGGATCCGTGCTTCGTATGGATCTTGTAAGATGGTCAGTTAAAATGATGGATCCGTGCTTCGTATGGATCTTGTAAGATGGTCAGTTAAAATGATGGATCCGTGCTTCGTATGGATCTTGTAAGATGGTCAGTTAAAATGGTGGATCCGTGCTTCGTATGGAGCAAAAATTAAAATAATTATCATGATGATTAACAAACAAACGACAACTTGATGACATGACCACATGTTACCTGGTTAAAGACCAATAAATCCACAAGTACAGGGCAGCAGATGTTGTTATAATTAAAACTGGTTGGCGTCATTTAGGCCACGTCTACTAAACTGATGTTAGAGAAGGGGCCAGAACTATCGCATGAAATAGAGAGACTCACTGAAAAAAACATGGAGGGATACGATTTTATCCAATTAGCATGCCAGTGGGCGTGTGCAATCGTGTTTCTCTATAGCTGTCAGAAGTTCTGTTTATCAGTTCGGATGTAGACTTCTGCAAATTAGTCATGTTAAACTATTAGTATGTTCTCTCTTTGTCATCATCGATGTTTCCGTTCAGATCAAAGAACGCGCTGCTGTGATGGACTGACGACGACGACGCAGCGTGCACTTAAGGTCATGGACATCCCAGTACGATCCTCGAAAAGTCCCAGACGCCTCCAGGGCCCGGATTTATTTGTTCAAATATATTCCAGATTAGCTCTTACATGCCGGATGAAAGTTGAAAACTTCGTTGTCAAATGTCTAATAAGTTTTCTTTGCTCACTGGAAGTTTTCTTTGCTCACTGGAAGTTTTCTTTGTTCACTGGCCACTTTCAGAGCATCACCATTGCTCTTATTTTGTAAGTCTTCAATCAAGGGACAAATATACTAGACCAGCATTTTGTATGAATCTGCTTCAGCAAAACGTAGGTAGATAAAACATAACATCAACAATGGAAAGGATGCGTATTAGTAGGGGGTATGGTGTTTTAGCGAAATATCTTGAGATTTGGTCGCTCACACACATAGATGGCAATTGAGTGTAAGGTTAAGGAAATACCTATTAATAGCTGACAATTCTATGTTTGATTGGCAGCATGATTTACGACGTTGTTGTATGATTCTACATTCCACAACTCAAAGAACGACGATTATACGTTACATTGGAAACAGTACATACTTGGAGTTTGTTCTGTTAGGAATAAGCGTCACGACTTTCTGAGCTTATATACGTCTACTTCTAACACTCCATCACACATATCATAGAAAAGACAAAAGAGAAGTGGGATTCTATACAATTAATTTTGTATTTTAATGTGGAGCACTGGATTCAACACGCGCACTCCATGCCTTTCTGTCTTGTACCAATTATTCATGGTCTATCACTGTATGTTTGTTTTTGTTTTTTTAAATTAGTAACCAATTTCCCGGTTCATATTGTTTTTCATCTCCCTCTTTTTTTGCTCTTGCCTGGCTCGGCAGACATCATTTTTAGCGCAGGAGACTACATGGGAATGAAAAGAATAAGTTTGATACTTTAATCACCCGTTTTAACAAAACATGTCGCCACATTTGTACAATAGCACGCCCGCTAGAGCGATCGGAAACAAAGGTCTTGTGATACGCACAGGAATATCGCTTACCAGATGGTACTCTACGTTGAGGGCGGGTTGTTGCCTACAGGACGGGACACTGAAAGAGATTAAAGGAAGCCGCCCCGCCAGAGAAGCGACACAAGGGGATTCCGGACGGTCAATTCAAAACCACGGTATGTCCCGCAACTGAACACCAAGCACGTAGTGAAGAGTTGGTTGCAAGAGCCCACCCACTTTTAGACGTGCACTGAAATGGCACGTGAGCATTCCAATGTCACAGAGCCAGATGGACGCCTTGTTACTGGATTAGAGTGCGGGGCCATAGACACTTCTCACATATTGGCAACCAAAAATATAACGACAACATTTACAGAAGTCGGTACGGCTTTTCCAACATACACGGAGCATAGAGTTTCCAGCATAATAATTAGTTATCAGTCCGTTTTATAATTTCATTCTTATGTAGATATATAATTCATATCTGTGGAATTTAATCTTATATAGTGTTCTTAAGAAATTTGAGGAGGGAAAAGGAGGTTAGAAAATTTTAGAAAAATTATTATTAATTTTTCTTTTTCATTATTTAAGAATTACTTTTTGCACTTAGCCTCATAGCTAAATGTGTGAAAGGCTGTTTTTTCCATTACTTCTATTCGTTACTCGTTAATTAAATCAAAGATTTATCCTCTAAGATAATATACTGAAGTAACTCATGGTTATATACTTCACCTTCATCTAGTTTGTTAGATCATTATTACAGACTTACATCAGAAAACACTGTCATTCTCAATATGTTTAACACTTGTCATGTGCGCCTCGCGTCATGTACTCATGTCGTGTATTATAATAAGAGAATTAAAAACAGAATGATCAGCTAGGAAGAAGCCACAGTGAAGAATAAGTTAAAAGAAAGTCAACTATTGATATTAGATGTGAAACTTCTGAAACCACTTTGGTGTCTTCAGTTCTGCAGGTCTGAGTCTACACATTACATGTTTGGCGTCTAGGTGGAAAGAAGCTAGCAAAGCGTACTTCCAGAATTTGCAAGATAGGACATTGTAGTGAGGTCTGGATCATATCTCGGCGCGATCATTACAAAATTATCTCCGCGCAACCACCCAGGAAATAACTAACCAATGAATCGCCAGCTTGGTACACGTAGTGTCGGAGTATACGCTAGGCTATTCAACATAGAAACAACGAAAGTGTAGATGTTGGTAATATTTCGGAAGGCAGTGTGCATATATACATGGAGTACCTAGTTAAGGAAGGGCCCGATTCAATAAAAGGGATCATTAGCCTTAGGCAGGTAGCAATATTTTCACTGGATGTAGTGTAGAGCCGAAGTTATCGTTAATAAAAGACGGTGGAGCATGAACCATGTTGTGTTTTCCCTGTTTCGGCTGCTCCAGTGAAACGTCGGATAAACTATAGTATAAGTTGGTCATCCATCGTGATAGAGCTTACTCCTTTGAGTAAAATAAGCCTAAAATGGAGGAAATCGGTGCAGAAATAAGGACTCCAGACGTATTTTTGATTTGTCATCTACACATTGTACTACCTACACGATTTTGGGTGAATGCAAAAATACTTTCGCCTAGTTGTTATCTCGTACATCCGGAAGCCCACTATATAAGGAGGAGGAACGGAAGGCGTAAACACACTTGCCGCTTAATCCAAATTACAGACACTGAGAACAGCATTTGTATCAACTCCTTTGCCATCTGCAGAAGTGTGAGCAGACTGCATAACCATTAAAAGCCTGTCTGTGATTGAGAGTAAGCAAAATGTTAATTAAATATATATATATATATATATATATATATATATATATATATATATATATATATATATATATATATATATATATATATATATATATATATATATATATGTGTGTGTGTGTATGTGTGTGTGTGTGTGTGTGTGTGTGTAAAAATATTATCAATGTGTCCTTATGGTAAAACTGGTTTGTGTAGAATCATTGTACTATTTATTGATGATAACCCGAAGTTTGTTGATATGAATAAGTGCACATTAAATTAGTAGAACGAATGGATTGAGCTAGTTGGTTGTGGTTATGATTTTAAAGAAGCAAATCATGGACAGAACTGTAACAAGTGAGTAACTGAAATATTGTAATAGCACTTGAACGAATTGTGTTATTCGTGACTTACTATGTCTCCTATGATTAACCACGGCTTGTGATATTTGATCACTCTCTTGCACACTCGCAACCGACCCGATCAACAATAAAACTCTTGATTCTTAAGGCAGGGGCTGTATTTATTTTTACAACCCATTCAGTGACTAAGGGCACACTGAAGCAAACATTAAACAAATAAACCAACAAACAAAACACCAAACAAACACCCAGCCTGTGCTCGATTGCTAATCTGAAGAAGCAAACAAAGCAACGACTAGTTAAAATCATAGTTAAATAATCAGAAACACCATTCTTTCACCTATCAAACTGTCCTTCTTCCACACTGCTTGAAACATTCAACTATCATGCACACACACATGTATGTCGTTTAGCGATACTAGTATGGCGTTGTGCATGAGGCTCGCAATCTCGCCGTGTAACATAGATTGCTACCGAAACCACTACGGCAAGAGCACACACTCAACTATCACACTCACACACACTCATGCATGTCGTCTAATGAGACTAGTATGGTGTTGTGCATGAGTCTGGCAATCTCACCGTGTATCATAGATTGCTACCGAAGCCACTACTACAAGAGCATCTGAATGCTTCATGCGGAGGCAAACCACACTGGTGGCCCCATGCTCTCTCAGGAGCGGAGAAGAGAAATATATAGCTCCAAGTGAGCCCACGTGCTCTCACAAATCATTCTACACATCACAATAATTAAATCGTAACAAAATGGACATAGAATAATATTTTACGATATGTACAACAAATACACTCAAATATACACAACTAATTTGTAGGCTTTATTGTGGCCTTAGTAATATATTTTCTATTTCGTCAGACTTTTCACATCCCAGCGTGCTGTGCGCACATCGAAAATATATGGGCGATAAATATGCCCTGAACATATATGCCCTAGTTGCATTGGACGACACGCATGAGTGTGTGCGTGTGTGATAGTTGAGGGTGTCAGGTGGCGTGGAAGGACTGTTTGGCAGGTGAGAGTATCATTATTTAACTATGATTTTAACTATTCGTTGCTTTGTTTGCTTCTTCAGATTAGCATTCGAGCACTGTTGGGTGTTTGGTGTTTGTAATGTTCGTTGGTTTATCTGTTTAATGTTTGCTGTGTGTGCTTAGTGCCACTGACTTGGTTGTATAAATAAATACAGCCCCTGCCTTAAGAATCAGAGTTTATTGTTGATTAGGGTCGGTTGCGAGTGTGCAAGAGAGTGATCGAATATCACAACATCATCATCATCATCTCGCCCACCCTATCACAATTGGCGTCGTCGACAGGATACTCACCATACTACCTCCTCTTCGGCAGAGAACCAAGGCTTCCTCTAGACTTCATGATAGGCACGCGCCCAGATAAAGAGCCGGAGACAACTGATGAGTGGCTGCAAGGTCACCTAGAGAGGTTGCACGGAGCACACCAAAAATCTGCAGAGAGAATGCAGAAGATGGCCGCTGATAGAAGGGAGAGAAGTAATCAGCTTCCAGGCCCCACACCATTGCGAGTGGGTGAAAGAGTGCGGAAAAGAGTGCACTACACTGACAGGGCCAAAATACAAGACGTGTGGTCCAACGACGAATTCATTTTATCAGCAGTTCCAGAAGCTAGCGGTGGTCCTTATGTGATAAGGCCAGCAGGCAACGAAGATCTGAAGATGAGGGTTGCAGCGCACGAACTGAGACGAAGTGAGGACAAAGATGATTCTCCGGATCTCGTAGATACTACACTAGGCCTACCTGAGGCACCAGCTTCGCCAGGTGAGACAGACCCGGGGGAGGACGTACATGGTCTAACGCTCGAACCAGGCTGGTATGCCCTGCAGCCGATAGAGGGTCCTGCCACGAGACGATCTGAGAGTGTGCAAGAGAGTGATCAAATATCAAATCATCATCATCATCTCGCCCACCTAAATATCACATCATCATCATCATCATCTCGCCCACCTATGGAGGGCGAGATTATGATGATGATGTTGTGATATTTGATCACTCTCTTGCACACTCGCAACCGACCCGATCAACAATAAAACTCTTGATTCTTAAGGCAGCGGCTGTATTTATTTTTACAACCCATTCAGTGACTAAGGGCACACTGAAGCAAACATTAAACAAATAAACCAACAAACAAAACACCAAACAAACACCCAGCCAGTGCTCGATTGCTAATCTGAAGAAGCAAACAAAGCAACGACTAGTTAAAATCATAGTTAAATAATCAGAAACACCATTCTCTCACCTGTCAAACTGTCCTTCTTCCACACTGCGTGAAACATTCAACTATCATGCACACACACATGCATGTCGTCTAGCGATACTAGTATGGCGTTGTGCATGAGGCTGGCAATCTCACCGTGTAACATAGATTGCTACCGAAACCACTACTGCAAGAGCACACACTCAACTATCACATACACACACACACACACTCATGCATGTCGTCCAATGAGACTAGTATGGTGTTGTGCATGAGGCTGACAATCTCACCGTGTAACATCGGTTGCTACCGAAACCACTACTGCAAGAGCATCTGAATGCTTCATGCGTAGGCAAACCACACTGGTGGCCCCATGTTCCCTCAAGAGCGGAGAAGAGAAATATATAGCTCCCAGTGAGCCCATAAATTCTGTCCACGGTTGTGGCCGTGCAGTGGATGGTAATCCCTAAATTCACTTTTTTCCTCCACTACCCCCTCTCGAACCCCTCTGTTAAAAGCTCAACACCTGCATAACAGATTCTTTTCGTCTAAACATTTACTACGAAGTGTGCATGACATTCCCCTCACACCCCTGATATACACAACCGTCACACCCTCCCCAAGCCCATTCTTCAACCGCTCAAACATTAACCCCCACTGTGAATAACATACCTACACAGTAATTGTATACTCCCGATTGTTCTAAACCTCTATTCCCCCTTAGACCTGGCTACATAAACCAATATACCAGTAACCCAAGTTACATTCACCCCTGTACCACCCACTTTTAACTCGACAACCCCCCCCCGTAACACCCCCCACGCATCAAACCCGACCCATATCAACTCAACTTACCTCCGTGAACCCACTTAAAAAAATATAAACCCCAGGCAACTACTAACCCATCCAAACCCCCCTCACCCCAGTGGCTATTCCATCCCACACCTACCAATCTCAAACCCCCCCAACCCGACAAATCTATCCCACCACAGTTATAACATACCCCCAGTCCCCACAGAATTGGATTCCCAATTCCCCAAATTACCCCCCCACCCCCCAACTTGTAACACCCTTTCATTTTACAAAATTATCCCCCCCGCCTGTAGTCTATTCTTAAGATACATTGGCCAGCCCTAATTTTGGTCCAAACCCACCCCCCCCCTTAACCTATAAAAACGCCCCTACCACCATACGCCCCCCAAATGTCACAGTTCCACTTAATTAAAACCATAACACACCGCCACCCCCCCCCCGATCATTCCCCAAACTGCCCAATTTGAATCGTCAACTTCCCGCAACAAGCTCCAAATACTTAATCCCATATAGTTCAGTATATACATGAAACATTAATCAAACCCCCCCCTTTAAACTCATCCCAGATTCGCCACAAATAGGCCTCCCCCCACACTCACACAAACCCCAAAGACACCTAAAACTACTCGAAGATATAACCCATCAAAAACCAACAACCCCGCCACCCCACCGTTCTGTATTATAAAAACCTCTGACCCCCAAACAACCTAAAATATCAAAACCAATTCCCCCCAATCCCCCCCCCATTTGCACACAACCAACCCCTAACAACCACCCCCCACACCCCCCACCCCCCCCCCCCCCCCCCACCACCCACCCCAAACCCCCCCCCCCCACCCCCCACCCCCCAAACCAACCCCCCCCCCCCCAACCCACCCAAGCCACCCCCCCTACCCCCCACGAACCCCAACCACCCACCCCCCCCCCACCCCCCCCAAAAGAAACCCCCCCCCCACAAAAAAACCCCACCACCCCCCCCAACCACCAACCAAAACACCCCCCATACCCCCCCCACCCCTGCCAGTTGCCAAACCACACTTCCCCCCCACAAACCCCCCCCCCCCCCCCCCACAGGGGCGTTACCCACACCACCCCCCAAACACCACCCACCCCCCCCCATACCCCACCCAAAAAAAAATGGGTGTAAACACCCCCAAACACCCCCCACCCCCCCACCAACCACCCCCCCGTCCCCCTTAACCCCCCCCCCCACACCACATTACCCCCCCCCCCCCCAACCAACCCTCCCCACCCCCCACATTTAGGCCCCCAACCCCCCCTAACCCCACCCCACCCCCACCCCAACAAACCCAACCACCCAACCTGAATCCCCCCCACAACCCCCCCCCCCCAAACCCCACCCACCCCCCCCCCCACAACCCCCAAAACCCCCCCCCCCCCCCACCCCCCCCAAATCCCCCCAAAACCCCCCCCCCCCCCCCCCCCCCCACCCCCCAACCCCCCCTCCCCACCCCCCCAATATCCCCAACAAAAAACCCCCCCATAAACAACCCAACCCACCCCCCACCCCCCTACCCCAAAACCCCCCCCCCACCCCCCCCAAAATCCCCCCACCCCCATAACCCCCCCCACCACCCCCCCCCCGCACCCCCCCCACCCCCCCCCCCCACACCCCCCAAACCCCCCCCAACCCCAAAAACCCCCCCCCACACCCATACCCCCACCCCACACCCAACCCACACCCAACCCCCCACAACCCCCCCCAAACCCCAACACCCCCCTCACCACCCCCCCCCAACCCCCACCAACACCCCACCACCCCCCTCCCACCCCCCCCCCCCCACAAGTCCACGCTAACCCCCCCCCCCCCCCCCCCCCCCCCCACCCACCCCCCCGCCGGCCCCCCCCCCCCCCCCCCCCCCACCCCCCACCCCCCCCCCGCCCAACCCCCCACCAACACCCCCCCCCCCCCCCCCCCACCCCGCCCCCACCCCCCCTCCCATACCCCAACACCCACCCACTCAAAACCACCCACCCAAAACCCCCCCACCCACCCCCCCCCCCCCCACCCCCAACACCCCCCCCCGCCACCCCCCCAACCCCCCCCCCACAACCAACCCCCCACCCCCACCCCCCCCCCTGAAACCCCCACCCCCCCCCCCCCCACACCCCCCCAACCCACCCACACCCCCAACCCCCCCCACACCAACCACCCCCCCCCCCCCAACCACCCCACCACACCCCCCCCCCCCCCCCCCCCCCACCCCCCCCCCCCCCCCCCCCCCCCCCCCCCCCCCCCCCCCCCCCCCCCCCCCCCCCCCCACCCCCCCCACCAAAAACACAAACGAGGTCCGGCGTCACTTGGGTAAAAATTCACTCGAACTCGTGATGATCTGGTGTTTCGGCAATAATTTGAGTGACAACATGCCCTTCAAAATAGGCAGAATTATTTTGTCCGGGGTCATCAATGGGGCATGTGAACAAACAAAGACCAAAAATAGTAACTTTGCGCCTACAGCGTTATAACAGGGAAATCACCCCTACGCTTTGCGGGACTTCTATCGGAAAGCCTTGCCTGTCCCAGATTGCCACACCAAAGGGGGCACGACACTTTATCCCACACACAAAATAGAACAAGATCGCGGTAACTATTTCCCATCGCCATGCTGACCGCTACAGGAGATATACGATGACCCCACACCATACTAGTATTCCCGGCCCATCCACCACTGCACTTTTATTGTTAGTCCTATCCGTCTCCCTTACTATTCCGCCTATTGACGGGCTCTCTCTCCTTTATTGTTAAGTTTACGCTAGCCCCCTTGTTGTGGTGCGCGTCATATCAAGTATCTACGCTCACCGGCGATACTTTTACACTTACGATCCCCGCCCAGAGCACCCGCCTCAGATCACGGAAACTGAGGTCGCCCATCAGCACATAACCCGGCCCGTCCCGCCGGGAGGGTCTTCCCCCAACTCTGCCCGGGCACGTGCCGCTAACCGACTACATACTCCTACTTGTAGGATCAGTATCGTTAAAGTGGATAGTTCACCTTGGCCACCCATATCCCCTATATCCCACGCGATTATTTCAAATCGGACGCTATCTTACCCGGCACGCCCAAGTATCGGCAGCCATTTCTCGGTATCCGGTATACAACGCAGCTATGGTGTCGGATAGCACACAAACCCCCGCAGCCATGTAGCTTGTTTTTTGCTGCCGTGGTAGGTGATTCACTCAACAATGGGTAGTTGCAAAACCATCACATGGACCTACCTAAGCCTGTAAAGGTTCAACCAATACCTAAACACTCCAGTTATCCTTCCGATGGAAACATCCGGCCATCAACACAGCCCTGGATAGCTGAGAACCGAACCTGGACGTATGAGAAACACCTGTCTGATTGTCCGTCGGGATCGCTGCAAAACATGATCCGGTAAATGTGGTACCCCTGCCCCGCAGACGAAGTTATATATGTTGGGTGGTTATGGGGGAATGGCAGTCAAAGTACCCAAACCGATGGAAGGGTATCTCAGTTTATTAGAAAGGGTTGCCCGGACGTGGAACAGTGGGACATGGGTGATAAGAAACGACTTGCTCGTTAAGATGATGATGATGGCGTGCGAGCCGATGATAGTATGCGTGCACTATTTATAGACGCACATCTTACATGAAAATCGATATGGGCTAATTACATATGGGCTCCCACACAACGCCCCCTTATCACTCCATCATTATGTGAACTGAAAATGCTGTCTAAGGTAAAGCGCGACATAAACACCAATGATTGATTTACCCCAACCGCCACTTTTGATCATAATGAGTAATCGTTCTTGATATTGGAGTATTCGGGGTCGGGGAATGCGGTGGCATGGATGTATGACCACCCCAATGTCCCTGTATCTTATTTGTTAGGTAGCCCAGAAGGATATATAATTTGCTTATTAATGTTTATGGCCTGAATTCATATGTATTACATATTATTTAGTACAAGTAGATTTCTGTCGCTATATTGTATATTTTTTTTATGGGTAGGCCAGGACGTAATATTCTGTTATTGGGGGTGCGCTCTAAAGCGGGAAGTATGATAGTCCTTGGACAAAGGATCTGGTGATCCCGCTCCCATCGAGGGCCATGCTCCTTTGACGTGGAGATGGGCTCAAGTACCCGACTCGCGCCCGAAGGCGCCCTCTAATGCGGCTGCCCCCCCACGCCACCCCTACACTAATAATGCCCGGCCTCTCTCTCCCCGGTATCGCGCGAAGACCACACATCTCCCTACGCGCCCCGATCCCTTGGATCATACTACCTGGTGGTCGGGCCACCCGCCAAAGAGGCCGGCACACCCACACAAGCCCTCAGGAGATTCCACGACATCCATGGCGCTTGGACGTATGCCTCATATCTAGGGCACCACTTTCTGGCACTCGCGCGCAGTAGCGGACAACCCAGGCAGGCGCAGTGCGCCGGGCCGCTCTGCCTACGGAAGGGCCCCAACCCCTACTACTTGTGGGGTCCCTGGTCCCTCATTGCCACCCCGTGGAAGCCAGGAGGCATGAGAATTAGAGCTGACTGGCCAAGCAAAGAAAAGAGGCACCATTTAAAATAAAGCAACACTGGAAGTGGCTGAAAGGCATTCGAATAGTAAAAAAGCAGACGGCGTTACAAGCAAAAAATTCGAGCTCGACAATATCTTGAATAAGAGGCAAAGTAAATGTATTGTTCTTGCAAGCAATAGAGACCACCCACCTCAACAAGGACATAGCCTTCAAAATCATATAGAGGCTCGCAGTGCTAGCCCCCGATCCTGCACTCGCCTACGGAGCCGGTGCGACAAAGGGTGGACATACCTGCCCACCTCGCACACGGGGAGGAATAAACATCAGTGGCATGTCAGTCGTTGTGAAACCTATCTGGAGCAGGTGGCTGACCACCCAGATGCTTCTCATCTCCAGAGCCGAAAGTTCACAGAGAATTACCACCTGCTCAACTAGCATACGACTGTCCGAGCGAAAAACCCGCCGCACCTGGCACTATAGATAACAATCGCCAAGCAAAAGAAAGACTGAATGTATTGGCCGGAGAATTCAAGACAGCCACTCACTGAGGGCTGGGGCTCTGATCCCATGGACAGGAGAGGAGAGGAGCTTGAAAAACTCTGGCCGGCCTGCCCAGGGCTTCCCTGATTAAGAGCAGCGCAATCGACCCACCAACGCTTCCTCTCTTACTCACTCGCGATCATCGCACACCACTCATCTACACCATACCTGCGGATGTTCCCCACTCACTCCAGCCTGGAGTGGGAAACACCGACACACGCGTTGTAGGGGAAACAACTTGTGGGAGGCAGCGAAACCCCCACCGGGTCCGAGTCTTTCCTAATGTGTGGCAAATGAACTTATCAAGGATAGGGCGATAAGAGGCACTCTCTCCTATGTGTGGAACTACAAGAAGGCAGGACAGTGCCCATGTCCTGTAGCCGAGCACACACACTCGGTACTAGTATACTGGAGGCCTAGGGTGGGAAGGATCCTGCTTTGTGTTTAGCGCCCACATTGTTCTACGATTTTATAGCCAATGCATAGTGCGATGAAACTAATAGAAACCCGTGCACGATGCATATTTTGACCAGGGGCTGCCTCCGTGTGGGGGGGAAAGTCACCTATAGGGGGGGGAATTGTTATTCTGTAATGCGCCCTACAAACGTCATATTGCGAATCGTGCACACTACGAGCACCTGCACACACTGACTTGTTGGAAACCAAGCACTACCGCAGGAGGCAGTCAGACCAGTCCATGAGCCTTTAGACCCCCCCAATTGCGTACATGTAGGCAGTTGAGCCGATCGTCGTTCACTCGTTACCCAATGTAACCACGGGCACAGACGTTGCCGCCCTTGCGCGTGACCAAGACAGCACTTGGTACGGCGCTACAACCTCGTGCCTATCGGGGCATGGTGAGTGTGGCATGGCCCAGACTCTACCGGCGTGCCCCTTCCAGGGCCTCAAATAAACCCCCATGCGTACCGCTCTGCCGTACTCCACTGCCGCCCCACCACGGCTAAAGCACTAGACCCGCCGGGAGGATAGCCCATTCACCACCAGTTGGCCCAAAACCGCCGCTGAAAGGATAATTATTCTATTGCATCGACCGGTCCTATATCGCTTGGGACCGTTCTCGATATTCCTCGGACGTTAGCCCCTCGGAGATTAGCAACAGTGTTTGATGGACCTCGGTTGCGGACATGCATTCATGTAGAGTTGAGTGGCAGGACGGGTTCATCGCTACTAGTGAGATCCCTACCTGCACACGTTCTCTGAGGTGTGCACAGATATGACCGCCTCCCACATTGCAGGTAGCGGGACGTACAGACGCTATGGAGCTAATCGCACATACTCCCCCTGGTATGAAACTCGCCCTACGCCGGGGAGTTGCTGGCGTGTCGCACTGGGTAGGTGAAACAGCCCTGGTGATGTGGAACCGGGGTGCTCTGTGGATCACCCGTGGACCACCGGTCATGTGTATATTGAGAGATGTTCATCACTCTCAGATAGGAATTCTCAGGCCGAAACAAAGCTGTCCATTAGACCCTGGAGTAATTTTGGACGCCCTGCCAGTTCACCCCCTTCCTCCCCCCGATCCTGCCCCTACCCCGTATACCGCCCCCATGCCGATCAGTCCAGTTGGCACCCCGACTCCCGCCCCCTTTCCGGTCCTACCCAGTCTGCCGTCTTCCGTACACAGATGGCGGGCGAATCATCATGTCCTCCAGGTTGCTATTTGTGGTATACCCTCCCCTGGTTTGGATTGTATTGGAGGTGAAGGGGGCTTTGTTTTGCTTCCTCCCCCAAGCCCGGCGGCACCATTACGTCCCCCCCCCCGTGCCCCGTGTTTCCATTTTTTTTTTTTATTTGTCCAGAGCGGATGAGGATTGCATGGCAACTTACTTTCCCCAAGAGTATTGAGGACTGCCAGCTGTCAATCCCAATAGCACCGAACACTGGTACTAGCAGCATGGAAGTAATGCTACAAGACCTTCGCATTTGACTAATTCGGTATTGTAGTGAACCCGCTATAGGTGTGTTCCAGTCCGTATATACTAGAAATATAGGACAGAAGTACTAGCTGGAGCCAGGTAGCGCAGTACTCTCCCATTTTAGTCCCCCCTTCAACCCTATCGGCACAGCCCTTCCCTGCGTCCCGCGACCCCCACTCATTCCTCCCGCGTACGCCCACTTCGTCCAGGCGTTCCTGGCGTCGCCCACCGCGGGAGGGGTTATTCAAGTATCTGTCTCCCCCCGAACTTTGGCCTATTCTAGGAGGAGTGAACTACTTTGTAGCTTTAGAACTGACCACAATACCATCGCTAAAATCACGGAATCTAAAACCGAGTAGTTCCTCTCTGTACTGCATTTAGTTAAGCCTATAAAATTACATTAAACATTGGGTGCCCCCTAAATTCAAAATCAATCACTAACATATCATCAGCCAAACTCGCATATTAATAGCTCATACACACCTCCTATACAAGAATCTACCAAACAGGGCTAATTAACCACAGACCTCATTTCTTCTCCGTCCCCTCACACAACAATAAATTTACACGGTATAACCGTCACCTCACGCTTCAAAAACCCTCCCCCTTCCCTCAAATTCTCCTCCAAACAACCCCTCTTTGATGTTCAATTCAGACACGATAACACGAATGAGTCTCCAGAGCGAGAGATAACAACAACCCCCCCTAATCTCGAGGAGTTCACATTTCGCTGATTAGGCTGACATGGAAGCTGCGCATCAACAAAGCAGTGGCCACACCAAGGCGAGGCGGCATTGTGTTCAGACGCCATCCTGAGCAACCACAAAGGTAGCAGGGACCAGCTATGGTGTGCGTCGCAGCGGGAAAATCCATTACGTCCCATTTTGACAACTCCATCCCATTTCAGGTGCATCCTCCCAACACCGTTTACATATGGTTCCGGCTGCGTGGATGCCCACAGCGAACACTCACATTCACAAGAGCTAAGCATAAGGTGCAAAAAACCAGGCGCTTAGGGTCATCACGGGGGGGCAATGAAACCAAACATGCCTCTGAGTGAAGCCTTTCGTCCCCAGGGTACGTCACCCTGAGGATGCACAAGCTGATGCACCGCCGCGCCCATGTCGCCCTAGCAAACCCTCCCTGCGGTGGTCCTCACCCGTATCCTCTGTCTTGCCTTGCCCCCTACCAATGAAAGGAAGCAGTCATTCCAAAACACCCTCGCTAGCTGGGGCGCACTGCAAAGAAGCCGCTTTAATCCAGACCATGAAGTGTGCCAACACGTTAATTACTACGACCAACGCTCCCGTGGCCCTCATGCCAGACGTTAACCCGGTCCCCCTAACATTACAAGCAGAACCAACCCCCGATTGGAGAGCGGCGGTCACTTGGCATACACTAGTACACCACAACTTCCGCCCCCCCCACCCCCCCCCCCCCCCCCACCCAGGGGTGGGGGAAGCACCGCCCCCCTCCTCCGCTAGGCCCCGTCAGGTCCCAGGGTCACCGTCCAACTCCACACTCTCACTCCGGCGATATAATCCGCTACGAAGCAAGCATACCCCCATGACCCTCTAGGGTCCGATTATGAGCACGGACTGGTATCAGGGCAAAAGAATGTCAGGTATAGAATGGGAGGAAGTTGTCAGGAGGTGGTACCTAGGATAACCCCAAACAACACTAGGGATACGTGTCAGAGTACCCACACGGGAAATTCTGAATACAACGTATATGGGCATGGAAGTCCGAGCAAATGTCCAGGTGGGCAACT